>JAEIGP010000601.1:0-115095 GCA_018904095.1 Zaprionus ghesquierei | reverse complement strand
CGAAAATGAACAATATGGCATCAAAATTGCACTTGTTATCAATGTTTTTCGATTTGCGGGGGCCGAAGGGGCGTGGCCAAAATCCAAAAATAAACTTGATCAGCGTGCAATAATAACACATATTGTCACCAAATTTGGTTGTCCTAGCTCTTATAATAGCTGAGATCTAGATTTTCACACGGACAGACAGACGGACAGACGGACATTTTTTTGGTTTGTGTTTTTTTTTTTGGTGAATAATAATATTTTTTTTTGGGGGGGGGGGGGCTCCCTCTCCCTGTTATATACATTTTCTGTTTGAACAAAGTTATAATACCCTTCTACTCTATGAGTAGCGGGTATAAAAAAAACATTTTTGCACACATTTAATTTTTGATGCGGGCGGGACTCGAACCCGTAAATGCATAATAGTACTGTTCGTTTTGCAGTCCACAACTTAACCCATTTCACCACCGTACACGCACACACGATTCGGCACAATGCTGCAAGCAGCGCTGCCGGCAGCGCTGCTTACAGCTATGGAAAACGTTAAGCTGAATAACTTCTGTGTTTATTATCCGATTGTTACCAAATTTTCAGAGATCATTTGGCTAGCTATAGTTATCATGTAAACCAAAAATGAATAATATGGCATCAAAATTGCACTTGTTATCAATGTTTTTTCGATTTGCGGAGGCGGAAGGGGGCGTGGCCAAAATCCAAAATAAACTTGATCAGCGTGCAATAATAACACATATTGTCACCAAATTTGGTTGTCCTAGCTCTTATAATAGCTGAGATCTAGATTTTCACACGGACAGACGGACAGACGGACATGGCTATATCGACTCGGCTGTTGATTCTGAGCCAGAATATATATACTTTATGGGGTCGGAGGTGTCTCCTTCTGCCTGTTACATACATTTTCGGTTTGAACAAAGTTATAATACCCTTCTATTCTATGAGTAGCGGGTATAAAAAAAAAACATTTTTGCACACATTTAATTTTTGATGCGGGCGGGACTCGAACCCGTAAATGCATAATAGTACTGTTCGTTTTGCAGTCCACAACTTAACCCATTTCACCACCGTACACGCACACACGATTCGGCTTTTACAATGCTAAATAATTGATTGTTACCAAATTTTCAGAGATCATTTGGCTAGCTATAGTTATCATGTAAACCAAAAATGAAAATAGCATCAAAATTGCACTTGTTATCAATGTTTTTCGATTTGCGGGGGCGGAAGGGGGCGTGGCCAAAATCCAAAATAAACTTGATCAGCGTGCAATAATAACACATATTGTCACCAAATTTGGTAGTCCTAGCTCTTATAATAGCTGAGATCTAGATTTTCACACGGACAGACAGACGGACAGACGGACATGGCTATATCGACTCGGCTGTTGATCCTGAGCCAGAATATATATACTTTATGGGGTCGGAGGTGTCTCCTTCTGCCTGTTACATACATTTTCGGTTTGAACAAAGTTATAATACCCTTCTATTCTATGAGTAGCGGGTATAAAAAAAAAACATTTTTGCACACATTTAATTTTTGATGCGGGCGGGACTCGAACCCGTAAATGCATAATAGTACTGTTCGTTTTGCAGTCCACAACCTGACCCATTTCACCACCGTACACGCACACACGATTCGGCACAATGCTGCAAGCAGCGCTGCCGGCAGCGCTGCTTACAGCTATGGAAAACGTTAAGCTGAATAACTTCTGTGTTTATTATCCGATTGTTACCAAATTTTCAGAGATCATCTGGCTAGCTATAGTTATCATGTAAACCGAAAATGAACAACATGGCATCAAAATTGCACTTGTTATCAATGTTTTTTCGATTTGCGGGGGCGGAAGGGGGCGTGGCCAAAATCCAAAATAAACTTGATCAGCGTGCAATAATAACACATATTGTCACCAAATTTGGTTGTCCTAGCTCTTATAATAGCTGAGATCTAGATTTTCACACGGACAGACAGACGGACAGACGGACATGGCTATATCGACTCGGCTGTTGATCCTGAGCCAGAATATATATACTTTATGGGGTCGGAGGTGTCTCCTTCTGCCTGTTACATACATTTTCGGTTTGAACAAAGTTATAATACCCTTCTACTCTATGAGTAGCGGGTATAAAAAAAAAAACATTTTTGCACACATTTAATTTTTGATGCGGGCGGGACTCGAACCCGTAAATGCATAATAGTACTGTTCGTTTTGCAGTCCACAACTTAACCCATTTCACCACCGTACACGCACACACGATTCGGCACAATGCTGCAAGCAGCGCTGCCGGCAGCGCTGCTTACAGCTATGGAAAACGTTAAGCTGAATAACTTCTGTGTTTATTATCCGATTGTTACCAAATTTTCAGAGATCATCTGGCTAGCTATAGTTATCATGTAAACCGAAAATAAACAACATGGCATCAAAATTGCACTTGTTATCAATGTTTTTTCGATTTGCGGGGGCCGAAGGGGGCGTGGCCAAAATCCAAAATAAACTTGATCAGCGTGCAATAATAACACATATTGTCACCAAATTTGGTTGTCCTAGCTCTTATAATAGCTGAGATCTAGATTTTCACACGGACAGACAGACGGACAGACGGACATGACTATATCGACTCGGCTGTTGATCCTGAGCCAGAATATATATACTTTATGGGGTCGGAGGTGTCTCCTTCTGCCTGTTACATACATTTTCTGTTTGAACAAAGTTATAATACCCTTCTACTCTATGAGTAGCGGGTATAAAAAAAAACATTTTTGCACACATTTAATTTTTGATGCGGACGGGACTCGAACCCGTAAATGCATAATAGTACTGTTCGTTTTGCAGTCCACAACTTAACCCATTTCACCACCGTACACGCACACACGATTCGGCACAATGCTGCAAGCAGCGCTGCCGGCAGCGCTGCTTACAGCTATGGAAAACGTTAAGCTGAATAACTTCTGTGTTTATTATCCGATTGTTACCAAATTTTCAGAGATCATTTGGCTAGCTATAGTTATCATGTAAACCAAAAATGAATAATATGGCATCAAAATTGCACTTGTTATCAATGTTTTTTCGATTTGCGGAGGCGGAAGGGGGCGTGGCCAAAATCCAAAATAAACTTGATCAGCGTGCAATAATAACACATATTGTCACCAAATTTGGTTGTCCTAGCTCTTATAATAGCTGAGATCTAGATTTTCACACGGACAGACAGACGGACAGACGGACATGGCTATATCGACTCGGCTGTTGATTCTGAGCCAGAATATATATACTTTATGGGGTCGGAGGTGTCTCCTTCTGCCTGTTACATACATTTTCGGTTTGAACAAAGTTATAATACCCTTCTACTCTATGAGTAGCGGGTATAAAAAAAAAAACATTTTTGCACACATTTAATTTTTGATGCGGGCGGGACTCGAACCCGTAAATGCATAATAGTACTGTTCGTTTTGCAGTCCACAACTTAACCCATTTCACCACCGTACACGCACACACGATTCGGCACAATGCTGCAAGCAGCGCTGCCGGCAGCGCTGCTTACAGCTATGGAAAACGTTAAGCTGAATAACTTCTGTGTTTATTATCCGATTGTTACCAAATTTTCAGAGATCATTTGGCTAGCTATAGTTATCATGTAAACCAAAAATGAATAATATGGCATCAAAATTGCACTTGTTATCAATGTTTTTTCGATTTGCGGAGGCGGAAGGGGGCGTGGCCAAAATCCAAAATAAACTTGATCAGCGTGCAATAATAACACATATTGTCACCAAATTTGGTTGTCCTAGCTCTTATAATAGCTGAGATCTAGATTTTCACACGGACAGACAGACGGACAGACGGACATGGCTATATCGACTCGGCTGTTGATCCTGAGCCAGAATATATATACTTTATGGGGTCGGAGGTGTCTCCTTCTGCCTGTTACATACATTTTCGGTTTGAACAAAGTTATAATACCCTTCTACTCTATGAGTAGCGGGTATAAAAAAAAAACATTTTTGCACACATTTAATTTTTGATGCGGGCGGGACTCGAACCCGTAAATGCATAATAGTACTGTTCGTTTTGCAGTCCACAACTTAACCCATTTCACCACCGTACACGCACACACGATTCGGCACAATGCTGCAAGCAGCGCTGCCGGCAGCGCTGCTTACAGCTATGGAAAACGTTAAGCTGAATAACTTCTGTGTTTATTATCCGATTGTTACCAAATTTTCAGAGATCATTTGGCTAGCTATAGTTATCATGTAAACCAAAAATGAACAATATGGCATCAAAATTGCACTTGTTATCAATGTTTTTTCGATTTGCGGGGGCGGAAGGGGGCGTGGCCAAAATCCAAAATAAACTTGATCAGCGTGCAATAATAACACATATTGTCACCAAATTTGGTTGTCCTAGCTCTTATAATAGCTGAGATCTAGATTTTCACACGGACAGACAGACGGACAGACGGACATGGCTATATCGACTCGGCTGTTGATCCTGAGCCAGAATATATATACTTTATGGGGTCGGAGGTGTCTCCTTCTGCCTGTTACATACATTTTCGGTTTGAACAAAGTTATAATACCCTTCTACTCTATGAGTAGCGGGTATAAAAAAAAACATTTTTGCACACATTTAATTTTTGATGCGGGCGGGACTCGAACCCGTAAATGCATAATAGTACTGTTCGTTTTGCAGTCCACAACTTAACCCATTTCACCACCGTACACGCACACACGATTCGGCACAATGCTGCAAGCAGCGCTGCCGGCAGCGCTGCTTACAGCTATGGAAAACGTTAAGCTGAATAACTTCTGTGTTTATTATCCGATTGTTACCAAATTTTCAGAGATCATCTGGCTAGCTATAGTTATCATGTAAACCGAAAATAAACAACATGGCATCAAAATTGCACTTGTTATCAATGTTTTTTCGATTTGCGGGGGCCGAAGGGGGCGTGGCCAAAATCCAAAATAAACTTGATCAGCGTGCAATAATAACACATATTGTCACCAAATTTGGTTGTCCTAGCTCTTATAATAGCTGAGATCTAGATTTTCACACGGACAGACAGACGGACAGACGGACATGGCTATATCGACTCGGCTGTTGATCCTGAGCCAGAATATATATACTTTATGGGGTCGGAGGTGTCTCCTTCTGCCTGTTACATACATTTTCGGTTTGAACAAAGTTATAATACCCTTCTACTCTATGAGTAGCGGGTATAAAAAAAAAACATTTTTGCACACATTTAATTTTTGATGCGGGCGGGACTCGAACCCGTAAATGCATAATAGTACTGTTCGTTTTGCAGTCCACAACTTAACCCATTTCACCACCGTACACGCACACACGATTCGGCACAATGCTGCAAGCAGCGCTGCCGGCAGCGCTGCTTACAGCTATGGAAAACGTTAAGCTGAATAACTTCTGTGTTTATTATCCGATTGTTACCAAATTTTCAGAGATCATTTGGCTAGCTATAGTTATCATGTAAACCAAAAATGAACAATATGGCATCAAAATTGCACTTGTTATCAATGTTTTTTCGATTTGCGGGGGCGGAAGGGGGCGTGGCCAAAATCCAAAATAAACTTGATCAGCGTGCAATAATAACACATATTGTCACCAAATTTGGTTGTCCTAGCTCTTATAATAGCTGAGATCTAGATTTTCACACGGACAGACAGACGGACAGACGGACATGGCTATATCGACTCGGCTGTTGATCCTGAGCCAGAATATATATACTTTATGGGGTCGGAGGTGTCTCCTTCTGCCTGTTACATACATTTTCGGTTTGAACAAAGTTATAATACCCTTCTACTCTATGAGTAGCGGGTATAAAAAAAAAAATTTTTGCACACATTTAATTTTTGATGCGGGCGGGACTCGAACCCGTAAATGCATAATAGTACTGTTCGTTTTGCAGTCCACAACTTAACCCATTTCACCACCGTACACGCACACACGATTCGGCACAATGCTGCAAGCAGCGCTGCCGGCAGCGCTGCTTACAGCTATGGAAAACGTTAAGCTGAATAACTTCTGTGTTTATTATCCGATTGTTACCAAATTTTCAGAGATCATTTGGCTAGCTATAGTTATCATGTAAACCAAAAATGAACAATATGGCATCAAAATTGCACTTGTTATCAATGTTTTTTCGATTTGCGGGGGCGGAAGGGGGCGTGGCCAAAATCCAAAATAAACTTGATCAGCGTGCAATAATAACACATATTGTCACCAAATTTGGTTGTCCTAGCTCTTATAATAGCTGAGATCTAGATTTTCACACGGACAGACAGACGGACAGACGGACATGGCTATATCGACTCGGCTGTTGATCCTGAGCCAGAATATATATACTTTATGGGGTCGGAGGTGTCTCCTTCTGCCTGTTACATACATTTTCGGTTTGAACAAAGTTATAATACCCTTCTACTCTATGAGTAGCGGGTATAAAAAAAAATATTTTTGCACACATTTAATTTTTGATGCGGGCGGGACTCGAACCCGTAAATGCATAATAGTACTGTTCGTTTTGCAGTCCACAACTTAACCCATTTCACCACCGTACACGCACACACGATTCGGCACAATGCTGCAAGCAGCGCTGCCGGCAGCGCTGCTTACAGCTATGGAAAACGTTAAGCTGAATAACTTCTGTGTTTATTATCCGATTGTTACCAAATTTTCAGAGATCATTTGGCTAGCTATAGTTATCATGTAAACCAAAAATGAACAACATGGCATCAAAATTGCACTTGTTATCAATGTTTTTTCGATTTGCGGGGGCCGAAGGGGGCGTGGCCAAAATCAAAAATAAACTTGATCAGCGTGCAATAATAACACATATTGTCACCAAATTTGGTTGTCCTAGCTCTTATAATAGCTGAGATCTAGATTTTCACACGGACAGACAGACGGACAGACGGACATGGCTATATCGACTCGGCTGTTGATCCTGAGCCAGAATATATATACTTTATGGGGTCGGAGGTGTCTCCTTCTGCCTGTTACATACATTTTCTGTTTGAACAAAGTTATAATACCCTTCTACTCTATGAGTAGCGGGTATAAAAAAAAAACATTTTTGCACACATTTAATTTTTGATGCGGACGGGACTCGAACCCGTAAATGCATAATAGTACTGTTCGTTTTGCAGTCCACAACTTAACCCATTTCACCACCGTACACGCACACACGATTCGGCACAATGCTGCAAGCAGCGCTGCCGGCAGCGCTGCTTACAGCTATGGAAAACGTTAAGCTGAATAACTTCTGTGTTTATTATCCGATTGTTACCAAATTTTCAGAGATCATTTGGCTAGCTATAGTTATCATGTAAACCAAAAATGAACAATATGGCATCAAAATTGCACTTGTTATCAATGTTTTTTCGATTTGCGGGGGCGGAAGGGGGCGTGGCCAAAATCCAAAATAAACTTGATCAGCGTGCAATAATAACACATATTGTCACCAAATTTGGTTGTCCTAGCTCTTATAATAGCTGAGATCTAGATTTTCACACGGACAGACAAGGACAGACGGACATGGCTATATCGACTCGGCTGTTGATCCTGAGCCAGAATATATATACTTTATGGGGTCGGAGGTGTCTCCTTCTGCCTGTTACATACATTTTCGGTTTGAACAAAGTTATAATACCCTTCTACTCTATGAGTAGCGGGTATAAAAAAAAAACATTTTTGCACACATTTAATTTTTGATGCGGGCGGGACTCGAACCCGTAAATGCATAATAGTACTGTTCGTTTTGCAGTCCACAACTTAACCCATTTCACCACCGTACACGCACACACGATTCGGCACAATGCTGCAAGCAGCGCTGCCGGCAGCGCTGCTTACAGCTATGGAAAACGTTAAGCTGAATAACTTCTGTGTTTATTATCCGATTGTTACCAAATTTTCAGAGATCATCTGGCTAGCTATAGTTATCATGTAAACCAAAAATGAACAACATGGCATCAAAATTGCACTTGTTATCAATGTTTTTTCGATTTGCGGGGGCGGAAGGGGGCGTGGCCAAAATCCAAAATAAACTTGATCAGCGTGCAATAATAACACATATTGTCACCAAATTTGGTTGTCCTAGCTCTTATAATAGCTGAGATCTAGATTTTCACACGGACAGACAGACGGACAGACGGACATGGCTATATCGACTCGGCTGTTGATCCTGAGCCAGAATATATATACTTTATGGGGTCGGAGGTGTCTCCTTCTGCCTGTTACATACATTTTCGGTTTGAACAAAGTTATAATACCCTTCTACTCTATGAGTAGCGGGTATAAAAAAAAAACATTTTTGCACACATTTAATTTTTGATGCGGGCGGGACTCGAACCCGTAAATGCATAATAGTACTGTTCGTTTTGCAGTCCACAACTTAACCCATTTCACCACCGTACACGCACACACGATTCGGCACAATGCTGCAAGCAGCGCTGCCGGCAGCGCTGCTTACAGCTATGGAAAACGTTAAGCTGAATAACTTCTGTGTTTATTATCCGATTGTTACCAAATTTTCAGAGATCATTTGGCTAGCTATAGTTATCATGTAAACCGAAAATGAACAACATGGCATCAAAATTGCACTTGTTATCAATGTTTTTTCGATTTGCGGGGGCGGAAGGGGGCGTGGCCAAAATCCAAAATAAACTTGATCAGCGTGCAATAATAACACATATTGTCACCAAATTTGGTTGTCCTAGCTCTTATAATAGCTGAGATCTAGATTTTCACACGGACAGACAGACGGACAGACGGACATGGCTATATCGACTCGGCTGTTGATCCTGAGCCAGAATATATATACTTTATGGGGTCGGAGGTGTCTCCTTCTGCCTGTTACATACATTTTCGGTTTGAACAAAGTTATAATACCCTTCTACTCTATGAGTAGCGGGTATAAAAAAAAAAACATTTTTGCACACATTTAATTTTTGATGCGGGCGGGACTCGAACCCGTAAATGCATAATAGTACTGTTCGTTTTGCAGTCCACAACTTAACCCATTTCACCACCGTACACGCACACACGATTCGGCACAATGCTGCAAGCAGCGCTGCCGGCAGCGCTGCTTACAGCTATGGAAAACGTTAAGCTGAATAACTTCTGTGTTTATTATCCGATTGTTACCAAATTTTCAGAGATCATTTGGCTAGCTATAGTTATCATGTAAACCAAAAATGAACAATATGGCATCAAAATTGCACTTGTTATCAATGTTTTTTCGATTTGCGGGGGCGGAAGGGGGCGTGGCCAAAATCCAAAATAAACTTGATCAGCGTGCAATAATAACACATATTGTCACCAAATTTGGTTGTCCTAGCTCTTATAATAGCTGAGATCTAGATTTTCACACGGACAGACAGACGGACAGACGGACATGGCTATATCGACTCGGCTGTTGATCCTGAGCCAGAATATATATACTTTATGGGGTCGGAGGTGTCTCCTTCTGCCTGTTACATACATTTTCGGTTTGAACAAAGTTATAATACCCTTCTACTCTATGAGTAGCGGGTATAAAAAAAAAACATTTTTGCACACATTTAATTTTTGATGCGGGCGGGACTCGAACCCGTAAATGCATAATAGTACTGTTCGTTTTGCAGTCCACAACTTAACCCATTTCACCACCGTACACGCACACACGATTCGGCTACACAAAACGTTAAGCTGAATAACTTCTGTGTTTATTATCCGATTGTTACCAAATTTTCAGAGATCATTTGGCTAGCTATAGTTATCATGTAAACCAAAAATGAACAATATGGCATCAAAATTTTTTTTTTTTTAATTTTTTTTTTTTTTGGGGGGGGGAGGGGGGGTGGCCAAAATCCAAAATAAACTTGATCAGCGTGCAATAATAACACATATTGTCACCAAATTTGGTTGTCCTAGCTCTTATAATAGCTGAGATCTAGATTTTCACACGGACAGACAGACGGACAGACGGACATGGCTATATCGACTCGGCTGTTGATCCTGAGCCAGAATATATATACTTTATGGGGTCGGAGGTGTCTCCTTCTGCCTGTTACATACATTTTCGGTTTGAACAAAGTTATAATACCCTTCTATTCTATGAGTAGCGGGTATAAAAAAAAACATTTTTGCACACATTTAATTTTTGATGCGGGCGGGACTCGAACCCGTAAATGCATAATAGTACTGTTCGTTTTGCAGTCCACAACTTAACCCATTTCACCACCGTACACGCACACACGATTCGGCACAATGCTGCAAGCAGCGCTGCCGGCAGCGCTGCTTACAGCTATGGAAAACGTTAAGCTGAATAACTTCTGTGTTTATTATCCGATTGTTACCAAATTTTCAGAGATCATCTGGCTAGCTATAGTTATCATGTAAACCGAAAATGAACAACATGGCATCAAAATTGCACTTGTTATCAATGTTTTTTCGATTTGCGGGGGCGGAAGGGGGCGTGGCCAAAATCCAAAATAAACTTGATCAGCGTGCAATAATAACACATATTGTCACCAAATTTGGTTGTCCTAGCTCTTATAATAGCTGAGATCTAGATTTTCACACGGACAGACAGACGGACAGACGGACATGGCTATATCGACTCGGCTGTTGATCCTGAGCCAGAATATATATACTTTATGGGGTCGGAGGTGTCTCCTTCTGCCTGTTACATACATTTTCGGTTTGAACAAAGTTATAATACCCTTCTACTCTATGAGTAGCGGGTATAAAAAAAAACATTTTTGCACACATTTAATTTTTGATGCGGGCGGGACTCGAACCCGTAAATGCATAATAGTACTGTTCGTTTTGCAGTCCACAACTTAACCCATTTCACCACCGTACACGCACACACGATTCGGCACAATGCTGCAAGCAGCGCTGCCGGCAGCGCTGCTTACAGCTATGGAAAACGTTAAGCTGAATAACTTCTGTGTTTATTATCCGATTGTTACCAAATTTTCAGAGATCATCTGGCTAGCTATAGTTATCATGTAAACCGAAAATGAACAACATGGCATCAAAATTGCACTTGTTATCAATGTTTTTTCGATTTGCGGGGGGCGGAAGGGGGCGTGGCCAAAATCCAAAATAAACTTGATCAGCGTGCAATAATAACACATATTGTCACCAAATTTGGTTGTCCTAGCTCTTATAATAGCTGAGATCTAGATTTTCACACGGACAGACAGACGGACAGACGGACATGGCTATATCGACTCGGCTGTTGATCCTGAGCCAGAATATATATACTTTATGGGGTCGGAGGTGTCTCCTTCTGCCTGTTACATACATTTTCGGTTTGAACAAAGTTATAATACCCTTCTACTCTATGAGTAGCGGGTATAAAAAAAAAACATTTTTGCACACATTTAATTTTTGATGCGGGCGGGACTCGAACCCGTAAATGCATAATAGTACTGTTCGTTTTGCAGTCCACAACTTAACCCATTTCACCACCGTACACGCACACACGATTCGGCACAATGCTGCAAGCAGCGCTGCCGGCAGCGCTGCTTACAGCTATGGAAAACGTTAAGCTGAATAACTTCTGTGTTTATTATCCGATTGTTACCAAATTTTCAGAGATCATCTGGCTAGCTATAGTTATCATGTAAACCGAAAATGAACAACATGGCATCAAAATTGCACTTGTTATCAATGTTTTTTCGATTTGCGGGGGCGGAAGGGGGCGTGGCCAAAATCCAAAATAAACTTGATCAGCGTGCAATAATAACACATATTGTCACCAAATTTGGTTGTCCTAGCTCTTATAATAGCTGAGATCTAGATTTTCACACGGACAGACAGACGGACAGACGGACATGGCTATATCGACTCGGCTGTTGATCCTGAGCCAGAATATATATACTTTATGGGGTCGGAGGTGTCTCCTTCTGCCTGTTACATACATTTTCGGTTTGAACAAAGTTATAATACCCTTCTACTCTATGAGTAGCGGGTATAAAAAAAAAACATTTTTGCACACATTTAATTTTTGATGCGGGCGGGACTCGAACCCGTAAATGCATAATAGTACTGTTCGTTTTGCAGTCCACAACTTAACCCATTTCACCACCGTACACGCACACACGATTCGGCACAATGCTGCAAGCAGCGCTGCCGGCAGCGCTGCTTACAGCTATGGAAAACGTTAAGCTGAATAACTTCTGTGTTTATTATCCGATTGTTACCAAATTTTCAGAGATCATCTGGCTAGCTGCAGTTATCATGTAAACCGAAAATGAACAACATGGCATCAAAATTGCATTTGTTATCAATGTTTTTTCGATTTGCGGGGGCGGAAGGGGGCGTGGCCAAAATCCAAAATAAACTTGATCAGCGTGCAATAATAACACATATTGTCACCAAATTTGGTTGTCCTAGCTCTTATAATAGCTGAGATCTAGATTTTCACACGGACAGACAGACGGACAGACGGACATGGCTATATCGACTCGGCTGTTGATCCTGAGCCAGAATATATATACTTTATGGGGTCGGAGGTGTCTCCTTCTGCCTGTTACATACATTTTCGGTTTGAACAAAGTTATAATACCCTTCTACTCTATGAGTAGCGGGTATAAAAAAAAAACATTTTTGCACACATTTAATTTTTGATGCGGGCGGGACTCGAACCCGTAAATGCATAATAGTACTGTTCGTTTTGCAGTCCACAACTTAACCCATTTCACCACCGTACACGCACACACGATTCGGCACAATGCTGCAAGCAGCGCTGCCGGCAGCGCTGCTTACAGCTATGGAAAACGTTAAGCTGAATAACTTCTGTGTTTATTATCCGATTGTTACCAAATTTTCAGAGATCATTTGGCTAGCTATAGTTATCATGTAAACCGAAAATGAACAACATGGCATCAAAATTGCACTTGTTATCAATGTTTTTTCGATTTGCGGGGGCGGAAGGGGGCGTGGCCAAAATCCAAAATAAACTTGATCAGCGTGCAATAATAACACATATTGTCACCAAATTTGGTTGTCCTAGCTCTTATAATAGCTGAGATCTAGATTTTCACACGGACAGACAGACGGACAGACGGACATGGCTATATCGACTCGGCTGTTGATCCTGAGCCAGAATATATATACTTTATGGGGTCGGAGGTGTCTCCTTCTGCCTGTTACATACATTTTCGGTTTGAACAAAGTTATAATACCCTTCTACTCTATGAGTAGCGGGTATAAAAAAAAAACATTTTTGCACACATTTAATTTTTGATGCGGGCGGGACTCGAACCCGTAAATGCATAATAGTACTGTTCGTTTTGCAGTCCACAACTTAACCCATTTCACCACCGTACACGCACACACGATTCGGCACAATGCTGCAAGCAGCGCTGCCGGCAGCGCTGCTTACAGCTATGGAAAACGTTAAGCTGAATAACTTCTGTGTTTATTATCCGATTGTTACCAAATTTTCAGAGATCATCTGGCTAGCTGCAGTTATCATGTAAACCGAAAATGAACAACATGGCATCAAAATTGCACTTGTTATCAATGTTTTTTCGATTTGCGGGGGCGGAAGGGGGCGTGGCCAAAATCCAAAATAAACTTGATCAGCGTGCAATAATAACACATATTGTCACCAAATTTGGTTGTCCTAGCTCTTATAATAGCTGAGATCTAGATTTTCACACGGACAGACAGACGGACAGACGGACATGGCTATATCGACTCGGCTGTTGATCCTGAGCCAGAATATATATACTTTATGGGGTCGGAGGTGTCTCCTTCTGCCTGTTACATACATTTTCGGTTTGAACAAAGTTATAATACCCTTCTACTCTATGAGTAGCGGGTATAAAAAAAAACATTTTTGCACACATTTAATTTTTGATGCGGGCGGGACTCGAACCCGTAAATGCATAATAGTACTGTTCGTTTTGCAGTCCACAACTTAACCCATTTCACCACCGTACACGCACACACGATTCGGCACAATGCTGCAAGCAGCGCTGCCGGCAGCGCTGCTTACAGCTATGGAAAACGTTAAGCTGAATAACTTCTGTGTTTATTATCCGATTGTTACCAAATTTTCAGAGATCATCTGGCTAGCTGCAGTTATCATGTAAACCGAAAATGAACAACATGGCATCAAAATTGCACTTGTTATCAATGTTTTTTCGATTTGCGGGGGCGGAAGGGGGCGTGGCCAAAATCCAAAATAAACTTGATCAGCGTGCAATAATAACACATATTGTCACCAAATTTGGTTGTCCTAGCTCTTATAATAGCTGAGATCTAGATTTTCACACGGACAGACAGACGGACAGACGGACATGGCTATATCGACTCGGCTGTTGATCCTGAGCCAGAATATATATACTTTATGGGGTCGGAGGTGTCTCCTTCTGCCTGTTACATACATTTTCGGTTTGAACAAAGTTATAATACCCTTCTACTCTATGAGTAGCGGGTATAAAAAAAAAACATTTTTGCACACATTTAATTTTTGATGCGGGCGGGACTCGAACCCGTAAATGCATAATAGTACTGTTCGTTTTGCAGTCCACAACTTAACCCATTTCACCACCGTACACGCACACACGATTCGGCACAATGCTGCAAGCAGCGCTGCCGGCAGCGCTGCTTACAGCTATGGAAAACGTTAAGCTGAATAACTTCTGTGTTTATTATCCGATTGTTACCAAATTTTCAGAGATCATTTGGCTAGCTATAGTTATCATGTAAACCGAAAATGAACAACATGGCATCAAAATTGCATTTGTTATCAATGTTTTTTCGATTTGCGGGGGCGGAAGGGGGCGTGGCCAAAATCCAAAATAAACTTGATCAGCGTGCAATAATAACACATATTGTCACCAAATTTGGTTGTCCTAGCTCTTATAATAGCTGAGATCTAGATTTTCACACGGACAGACAGACGGACAGACGGACATGGCTATATCGACTCGGCTGTTGATCCTGAGCCAGAATATATATACTTTATGGGGTCGGAGGTGTCTCCTTCTGCCTGTTACATACATTTTCGGTTTGAACAAAGTTATAATACCCTTCTACTCTATGAGTAGCGGGTATAAAAAAAAAAAATTTTTGCACACATTTAATTTTTGATGCGGGCGGGACTCGAACCCGTAAATGCATAATAGTACTGTTCGTTTTGCAGTCCACAACTTAACCCATTTCACCACCGTACACGCACACACGATTCGGCACAATGCTGCAAGCAGCGCTGCCGGCAGCGCTGCTTACAGCTATGGAAAACGTTAAGCTGAATAACTTCTGTGTTTATTATCCGATTGTTACCAAATTTTCAGAGATCATCTGGCTAGCTGCAGTTATCATGTAAACCGAAAATGAACAACATGGCATCAAAATTGCACTTGTTATCAATGTTTTTTCGATTTGCGGGGGCGGAAGGGGGCGTGGCCAAAATCCAAAATAAACTTGATCAGCGTGCAATAATAACACATATTGTCACCAAATTTGGTTGTCCTAGCTCTTATAATAGCTGAGATCTAGATTTTCACACGGACAGACAGACGGACAGACGGACATGGCTATATCGACTCGGCTGTTGATCCTGAGCCAGAATATATATACTTTATGGGGTCGGAGGTGTCTCCTTCTGCCTGTTACATACATTTTCGGTTTGAACAAAGTTATAATACCCTTCTACTCTATGAGTAGCGGGTATAAAAAAAAAACATTTTTGCACACATTTAATTTTTGATGCGGGCGGGACTCGAACCCGTAAATGCATAATAGTACTGTTCGTTTTGCAGTCCACAACTTAACCCATTTCACCACCGTACACGCACACACGATTCGGCACAATGCTGCAAGCAGCGCTGCCGGCAGCGCTGCTTACAGCTATGGAAAACGTTAAGCTGAATAACTTCTGTGTTAATTATCCGATTGTTACCAAATTTTCAGAGATCATTTGGCTAGCTATAGTTATCATGTAAACCGAAAATGAACAATATGGCATCAAAATTGCATTTGTTATCAATGTTTTTTCGATTTGCGGGGGCGGAAGGGGGCGTGGCCAAAATCCAAAATAAACTTGATCAGCGTGCAATAATAACACATATTGTCACCAAATTTGGTTGTCCTAGCTCTTATAATAGCTGAGATCTAGATTTTCACACGGACAGACAGACGGACAGACGGACATGGCTATATCGACTCGGCTGTTGATCCTGAGCCAGGATATATATACTTTATGGGGTCGGAGGTGTCTCCTTCTGCCTGTTACATACATTTTCGGTTTGAACAAAGTTATAATACCCTTCTATTCTATGAGTAGCGGGTATAAAAAAAAAAATTTTTGCACACATTTAATTTTTGATGCGGGCGGGACTCGAACCCGTAAATGCATAATAGTACTGTTCGTTTTGCAGTCCACAACTTAACCCATTTCACCACCGTACACGCACACACGATTCGGCACAATGCTGCAAGCAGCGCTGCCGGCAGCGCTGCTTACAGCTATGGAAAACGTTAAGCTGAATAACTTCTGTGTTTATTATCCGATTGTTACCAAATTTTCAGAGATCATCTGGCTAGCTGCAGTTATCATGTAAACCGAAAATGAACAACATGGCATCAAAATTGCACTTGTTATCAATGTTTTTTCGATTTGCGGGGGCGGAAGGGGGCGTGGCCAAAATCCAAAATAAACTTGATCAGCGTGCAATAATAACACATATTGTCACCAAATTTGGTTGTCCTAGCTCTTATAATAGCTGAGATCTAGATTTTCACACGGACAGACAGACGGACAGACGGACATGGCTATATCGACTCGGCTGTTGATCCTGAGCCAGAATATATATACTTTATGGGGTCGGAGGTGTCTCCTTCTGCCTGTTACATACATTTTAGGTTTGAACAAAGTTATAATACCCTTCTACTCTATGAGTAGCGGGTATAAAAAAAAAACATTTTTGCACACATTTAATTTTTGATGCGGGCGGGACTCGAAGCCGTAAATGCATAATAGTACTGTTCGTTTTGCAGTCCACAACTTAACCCATTTCACCACCGTACACGCACATACGATTCGGCACAATGCTGCAAGCAGCGCTGCCGGCAGCGCTGCTTACAGCTATGGAAAACGTTAAGCTGAATAACTTCTGTGTTTATTATCCGATTGTTACCAAATTTTCAGAGATCATCTGGCTAGCTGTAGTTATCATGTAAACCGAAAATGAACAACATGGCATCAAAATTGCACTTGTTATCAATGTTTTTTCGATTTGCGGGGGCGGAAGGGGGCGTGGCCAAAATCCAAAATAAACTTGATCAGCGTGCAATAATAACACATATTGTCACCAAATTTGGTTGTCCTAGCTCTTATAATAGCTGAGATCTAGATTTTCACACGGACAGACAGACGGACAGACGGACATGGCTATATCGACTCGGCTGTTGATCCTGAGCCAGAATATATATACTTTATGGGGTCGGAGGTGTCTCCTTCTGCCTGTTACATACATTTAAGGTTTGAACAAAGTTATAATACCCTTCTACTCTATGAGTAGCGGGTATAAAAAAAAAACATTTTTGCACACATTTAATTTTTGATGCGGGCGGGACTCGAAGCCGTAAATGCATAATAGTACTGTTCGTTTTGCAGTCCACAACTTAACCCATTTCACCACCGTACACGCACATACGATTCGGCACAATGCTGCAAGCAGCGCTGCCGGCAGCGCTGCTTACAGCTATGGAAAACGTTAAGCTGAATAACTTCTGTGTTAATCATCCGATTGTTACCAAATTTTCAGAGATCATTTGGCTAGCTATAGTTATCATGTAAACCGAAAATGAACAATATGGCATCAAAATTGCATTTGTTATCAATGTTTTTTCGATTTGCGGGGGCGGAAGGAGGCGCGGCCGAAATCCACAATAAACTTGATCAGCGTGCAATAATAACACATATTGTCACCAAATTTGGTTGTCCTAGCTCTTATAATAGCTGAGATCTAGATTTTCACACGGACAGACAGACGGACAGACGGACATGGCTATATCGACTCGACTGTTGATCCTGAGCCAGGATATATATACTTTATGGGGTCGGAGGTGTCTCCTTCTGCCTGTTACATACATTTTCGGTTTGAACAAAGTTATAATACCCTTCTATTCTATGAGTAGCGGGTATAAAAAAAAAACATTTTTGCACACATTTAATTTTTGATGCGGGCGGGACTCGAAGCCGTAAATGCATAATAGTACTGTTCGTTTTGCAGTCCACAACCTAACCCATTTCACCACCGTACACGCACATACGATTCGGCACAATGCTGCAAGCAGCGCTGCCGGCAGCGCTGCTTACAGCTATGGAAAACGTTAAGCTGAATAACTTCTGTGTTTATTATCCGATTGTTACCAAATTTTCAGAGATCATCTGGCTAGCTGCAGTTATCATGTAAACCGAAAATGAACAACATGGCATCAAAATTGCACTTGTTATCAATGTTTTTTCGATTTGCGGGGGCGGAAGGGGGCGTGGACAAAATCCAAAATAAACTTGATCAGCGTGCAATAATAACACATATTGTCACCAAATTTGGTTGTCCTAGCTCTTATAATAGCTGAGATCTAGATTTTCACACGGACAGACAGACGGACAGACGGACATGGCTATATCGACTCGGCTGTTGATCCTGAGCCAGAATATATATACTTTATGGGGTCGGAGGTGTCTCCTTCTGCCTGTTACATACATTTACGGTTTGAACAAAGTTATAATACCCTTCTACTCTATGAGTAGCGGGTATAAAAAAAAACATTTTTGCACACATTTAATTTTTGATGCGGGCGGGACTCGAACCCGTAAATGCATAATAGTACTGTTCGTTTTGCAGTCCACAACTTAACCCATTTCACCACCGTACACGCACATACGATTCGGCACAATGCTGCAAGCAGCGCTGCCGGCAGCGCTGCTTACAGCTATGGAAAACGTTAAGCTGAATAACTTCTGTGTTTATTATCCGATTGTTACCAAATTTTCAGAGATCATTTGGCTAGCTATAGTTATCATGTAAACCGAAAATGAACAACATGGCATCAAAATTGCATTTGTTATCAATGTTTTTTCGATTTGCGGGGGCGGAAGGGGGCGTGGCCAAAATCCACAATAAACTTGATCAGCGTGCAATAATAACACATATTGTCACCAAATTTGGTTGTCCTAGCTCTTATAATAGCTGAGATCTAGATTTTCACACGGACAGACAGACGGACAGACGGACATGGCTATATCGACTCGGCTGTTGATCCTGAGCCAGGATATATATACTTTATGGGGTCGGAGGTGTCTCCTTCTGCCTGTTACATACATTTTCGGTTTGAACAAAGTTATAATACCCTTCTATTCTATGAGTAGCGGGTATAAAAAAAAAACATTTTTGCACACATTTAATTTTTGATGCGGGCGGGACTCGAACCCGTAAATGCATAATAGTACTGTTCGTTTTGCAGTCCACAACCTAACCCATTTCACCACCGTACACGCACATACGATTCGGCACAATGCTGCAAGCGGCGCTGCCGGCAGCGCTGCTTACAGCTATGGAAAACGTTAAGCTGAATAACTTCTGTGTTTATTATCCGATTGTTACCAAATTTTCAGAGATCATCTGGCTAGCTGCAGTTATCATGTAAACCGAAAATGAACAACATGGCATCAAAATTGCACTTGTTATCAGGGGGGGGGAATTTAATTTTTTTTTTTTGTGGGTTTTTATAAAATATTTTTTTTATTATTTTTTTTTTTCTTTTTTTTTTTATGATTTTTTTTTACGGAAGACAGACGGACAGACGGACATGGCTATATCGACTCGGCTGTTGATCCTGAGCCAGGATATATATACTTTATGGGGTCGGAGGTGTCTCCTTCTGCCTGTTACATACATTTTCGGTTTGAACAAAGTTATAATACCCTTCTATTCTATGAGTAGCGGGTATAAAAAAAAAACATTTTTGCACACATTTAATTTTTGATGCGGGCGGGACTCGAAGCCGTAAATGCATAATAGTACTGTTCGTTTTGCAGTCCACAACCTAACCCATTTCACCACCGTACACGCACATACGATTCGGCACAATGCTGCAAGCGGCGCTGCCGGCAGCGCTGCTTACAGCTATGGAAAACGTTAAGCTGAATAACTTCTGTGTTTATTATCCGATTGTTACCAAATTTTCAGAGATCATCTGGCTAGCTGCAGTTATCATGTAAACCGAAAATGAACAACATGGCATCAAAATTGCACTTGTTATCAATGTTTTTTCGATTTGCGGGGGCGGAAGGGGGCGTGGACAAAATCCACAATAAACTTGATCAGCGTGCAATAATAACACATATTGTCACCAAATTTGGTTGTCCTAGCTCTTATAATAGCTGAGATCTAGATTTTCACACGGACAGACAGACGGACAGACGGACATGGCTATATCGACTCGGCTGTTGATCCTGAGCCAGAATATATATACTTTATGGGGTCGGAAGTGTCTCCTTCTGCCTGTTACATACATTTAAGGCTTGAACAAAGTTATAATACCCTTCTACTCTATGAGTAGCGGGTATAAAAAAAAAACATTTTTGCACACATTTAATTTTTGATGCGGGCGGGACTCGAAGCCGTAAATGCATAATAGTACTGTTCGTTTTGCAGTCCACAACTTAACCCATTTCACCACCGTACACGCACATACGATTCGGCACAATGCTGCAAGCAGCGCTGCCGGCAGCGCTGCTTACAGCTATGGAAAACGTTAAGCTGAATAACTTCTGTGTTAATTATCCGATTGTTACCAAATTTTCAGAGATCATCTGGCTAGCTGCAGTTATCATGTAAACCGAAAATGAACAACATGGCATCAAAATTGCACTTGTTATCAATGTTTTTTCGATTTGCGGGGGCGGAAGGGGGCGTGGACAAAATCCAAAATAAACTTGATCAGCGTGCAATAATAACACATATTGTCACCAAATTTGGTAGTCCTAGCTCTTATAATAGCTGAGATCTAGATTTTCACACGGACAGACAGACGGACAGACGGACATGGCTATATCGACTCGGCTGTTGATCCTGAGCCAGGATATATATACTTTATGGGGTCGGAGGTGTCTCCTTCTGCCTGTTACATACATTTTCGGTTTGAACAAAGTTATAATACCCTTCTATTCTATGAGTAGCGGGTATAAAAAAAAAACATTTTTGCACACATTTAATTTTTGATGCGGGCGGGACTCGAACCCGTAAATGCATAATAGTACTGTTCGTTTTGCAGTCCACAACTTAACCCATTTCACCACCGTACACGCACACACGATTCGGCACAATGCTGCAAGCAGCGCTGCCGGCAGCGCTGCTTACAGCTATGGAAAACGTTAAGCTGAATAACTTCTGTGTTAATTATCCGATTGTTACCAAATTTTCAGAGATCATCTGGCTAGCTGCAGTTATCATGTAAACCGAAAATGAACAACATGGCATCAAAATTGCACTTGTTATCAATGTTTTTTCGATTTGCGGGGGCGGAAGGGGGCGTGGCCAAAATCCACAATAAACTTGATCAGCGTGCAATAATAACACATATTGTCACCAAATTTGGTTGTCCTAGCTCTTATAATAGCTGAGATCTAGATTTTCACACGGACAGACAGACGGACAGACGGACATGACTATATCGACTCGGCTGTTGATCCTGAGCCAGAATATATATACTTTATGGGGTCGGAGGTGTCTCCTTCTGCCTGTTACATACATTTTCTGTTTGAACAAAGTTATAATACCCTTCTACTCTATGAGTAGCGGGTATAAAAAAAAAACATTTTTGCACACATTTAATTTTTGATGCGGGCGGGACTCGAAGCCGTAAATGCATAATAGTACTGTTCGTTTTGCAGTCCACAACTTAACCCATTTCACCACCGTACACGCACATACGATTCGGCACAATGCTGCAAGCAGCGCTGCCGGCAGCGCTGCTTACAGCTATGGAAAACGTTAAGCTGAATAACTTCTGTGTTTATTATCCGATT
This sequence comes from Zaprionus ghesquierei, assembly GCA_018904095.1. Classification (NCBI taxonomy): domain Eukaryota; kingdom Metazoa; phylum Arthropoda; class Insecta; order Diptera; family Drosophilidae; genus Zaprionus; species Zaprionus ghesquierei. Next base: position 93,034 of record JAEIGP010000601.1, on the reverse strand, counting down.
GTTACCAAATTTTCAGAGATCATTTGGCTAGCTATAGTTATCATGTAAACCGAAAATGAACAATATGGCATCAAAATTGCATTTGTTATCAATGTTTTTTCGATTTGCGGGGGCGGAAGGGGGCGTGGCCAAAATCCACAATAAACTTGATCAGCGTGCAATAATAACACATATTGTCACCAAATTTGGTTGTCCTAGCTCTTATAATAGCTGAGATCTAGATTTTCACACGGACAGACAGACGGACAGACGGACATGGCTATATCGACTCGGCTGTTGATCCTGAGCCAGAATATATATACTTTATGGGGTCGGAGGTGTCTCCTTCTGCCTGTTACATACATATTCGGTTTGAACAAAGTTATAATACCCTTCTACTCTATGAGTAGCGGGTTTAAACATTTTTGCACACATTTAATTTTTGATGCGGGCGGGACTCGAACCCGTAAATGCATAATAGTACTGTTCGTTTTGCAGTCCACAACTTAACCCATTTCACCACCGTACACGCACATACGATTCGGCACAATGCCGCAAGCAGCGCTGCCGGCAGCGCTGCTTACAGCTATGGAAAACGTTAGCTGAATAACTTCTGTGTTTATTATCCGATTGTTACCAAATTTTCAGAGATCATTTGGCTAGCTATAGTTATCATGTAAACCAAAAATGAACAATATGGCATCAAAATTGCACTTGTTATCAATGTTTTTTCGTTTTGCGGGGGCCGAAGGGGGCGTGGCCAAAATCCAAAATAAACTTGATCAGCGTGCAATAATAACACATTTTGTCCCCAAATTTGGTAATCCTAGCTCTTATAATAGCTGAGATCTAGATTTTCACACGGACAGACAGACGGACAGACGGACATGGCTATATCGACTCGGCTGTTGATCCTGAGCCAGAATATATATACTTTATGGGGTCGGAGGTGTCTCCTTCTGCCTGTTACATACATATTCGGTTTGAACAAAGTTATAATACCCTTCTACTCTATGAGTAGCGGGTATAAACATTTTTGCACACATTTAATTTTTGATGCGGGCGGGACTCGAACCCGTAAATGCATAATAGTACTGTTCGTTTTGCAGACGGACATGGCTATATCGACTCGGCTGTTGATCCTGAGCCAGAATATATATACTTTATGGGGTCTAAGATGTATCCTTCTACCTGTTACATACATTTTCGGTTTGAACAAAGTTATAATACCCTTCTACTCTATGAGTAGCGGGTATAAAAAAAAAACATTTTTGCACACATTTAATTTTTGATGCGGGCGGGACTCGAACCCGTAAATGCATAATAGTACTGTTCGTTTTGCAGTCAACAACTTTACCCATTTCACCACCGTACACGCACACACGATTCGGCACAATGCTGCAAGCAGCGCTGCCGGCAGCGCTGCTTACAGCTATGGAAAACGTTAAGCTGAATAACTTCTGTGTTTTTTATCCGATTGTTACCAAATTTTCAGAGATCATCTGGCTAGCCATAGTTATCATGTAAACCAAAAATGAACAATATGGCATCAAAATTGCACTTGTTATCTATTTTTTTTTTCGATTTGCGGGGGCGGAAGGGGGCGTGGCCAAAATCCAAAATAAACTTGATCAGCGTGCAATAATAACACATATTGTCACCAAATTTGGTAGTCCTAGCTCTTATAATAGCTGAGATCTAGATTTTCACACGGACAGACAGATGGACAGACGGACATGGCTATATCGACTCGGCTGTTGATCCTGAGCCAGAATATATATACTTTATGGGATCGGAGGTGTCTCCTTCTGCCTGTTACATACATTTTCGGTTTGAACAAAGTTATAATACCCTTCTACTCTATGAGTAGCGGGTATAAAAAAAAAACATTTTTGCACACATTTAATTTTTGATGCGGGCGGGACTCGAACCCGTAAATGCATAATAGTACTGTTCGTTTTGCAGTCCACAACTTAACCCATTTCACCACCGTACACGCACATACGATTCGGCACAATGCCGCAAGCAGCGCTGCCGGCAGCGCTGCTTACAGCTATGGAAAACGTTAGCTGAATAACTTCTGTGTTTATTATCCGATTGTTACCAAATTTTCAGAGATCATTTGGCTAGCTATAGTTATCATGTAAACCAAAAATGAACAATATGGCATCAAAATTGCACTTGTTATCAATGTTTTTTCGATTTGCGGGGGGCCGAAGGGGGCGTGGCCAAAATCCAAAATAAACTTGATCAGCGTGCAATAATAACACATTTTGTCCCCAAATTTGGTAATCCTAGCTCTTATAATAGCTGAGATCTAGATTTTCACACGGACAGACAGACGGACAGACGGACATGGCTATATCGACTCGGCTGTTGATCCTGAGCCAGAATATATATACTTTATGGGGTCGGAGGTGTCTCCTTCTGCCTGTTACATACATATTCGGTTTGAACAAAGTTAAAATACCCTTCTACTCTATGAGTAGCGGGTATAAAAAAAAAACATTTTTGCACACATTTAATTTTTGATGCGGGCGGGACTCGAACCCGTAAATGCATAATAGTACTGTTCGTTTTGCAGACGGACATGGCTATATCGACTCGGCTGTTGATCCTGAGCCAGAATATATATACTTTATGGGGTCTAAGATGTATCCTTCTACCTGTTACATACATTTTCGGTTTGAACAAAGTTATAATACCCTTCTACTCTATGAGTAGCGGGTATAAAAAAAAAACATTTTTGCACACATTTAATTTTTGATGCGGGCGGGACTCGAACCCGTAAATGCATAATAGTACTGTTCGTTTTGCAGTCCACAACTTTACCCATTTCACCACCGTACACGCACACACGATTCGGCACAATGCTGCAAGCAGCGCTGCTTACAGCTATGGAAAACGTTAAGCTGAATAACTTCTGTGTTTTTTTATCCGATTGTTACCAAATTTTCAGAGATCATTTGGCTAGCTATAGTTATCATGTAAACCAAAAATGAACAATATGGCATCAAAATTGCACTTGTTATCTATTTTTTTTTCGATTTGCGGGGGCGGAAGGGGGCGTGGCCAAAATCCACAATAAACTTGATCAGCGTGCAATAATAACACATATTGTCACCAAATTTGGTAGTCCTAGCTCTTATAATAGCTGAGATCTAGATTTTCACACGGACAGACAGATGGACAGACGGACATGGCTATATCGACTCGGCTGTTGATCCTGAGCCAGAATATATATACTTTATGGGATCGGAGGTGTCTCCTTCTGCCTGTTACATACATTTTCGGTTTGAACAAAGTTATAATACCCTTCTACTCTATGAGTAGCGGGTATAAACATTTTTGCACACATTTAATTTTTGATGCGGGCGGGACTCGAACCCGTAAATGCATAATAGTACTGTTCGTTTTGCAGTCCACAACTTAACCCATTTCACCACCGTACACGCACACACGATTCGGCACAATGCTGCAAGCAGCGCTGCCTACAGCTATGGAAAACGTTAAGCTGAATAACTTCTGTGTTTACTATCCGATTGTTACCAAATTTTCAGAGATCATTTGGCTAGCTATAGTTATCATGTAAACCAAAAATGAACAATATGGCATCAAAATTGCACTTGTTATCAATGTTTTTTCGATTTGCGGGGGCGGAAGGGGGCGTGGCCAAAATCCAAAATAAACTTGATCAGCGTGCAATAATAACACATATTGTCACCAAATTTGGTTGTCCTAGCTCTTATAATAGCTGAGCGCTGCCGGCAGCGCTGCTTACAGCTATGGAAAACGTTAAGCTGAATAACTTCTGTGTTTTTTATCCGATTGTTACCAAATTTTCAGAGATCATTTGGCTAGCTATAGTTATCATGTAAACCAAAAATGAACAATATGGCATCAAAATTGCACTTGTTATCTATTTTTTTTTCGATTTGCGGGGGCGGAAGGGGGCGTGGCCAAAATCCAAAATAAACTTGATCAGCGTGCAATAATAACACATATTGTCACCAAATTTGGTAGTCCTAGCTCTTATAATAGCTGAGATCTAGATTTTCACACGGACAGACAGATGGACAGACGGACATGGCTATATCGACTCGGCTGTTGATCCTGAGCCAGAATATATAAACTTTATGGGATCGGAGGTGTCTCCTTCTGCCTGTTACATACATTTTCGGTTTGAACAAAGTTATAATACCCTTCTACTCTATGAGTAGCGGGTATAAAAAAAAAATTTTTGCACACATTTAATTTTTGATGCGGGCGGGACTCGAACCCGTAAATGCATAATAGTACTGTTCGTTTTGCAGTCCACAACTTAACCCATCTCACCACCGTACACGCACACACGATTCGGCACAATGCTGCAAGCAGCGCTGCCGGCAGCGCTGCTTACAGCTATGGAAAACGTTAAGCTGAATAACTTCTGTGTTTTTATCCGATTGTTACCAAATTTTCAGAGATCATTTGGCTAGCTATAGTTATCATGTAAACCGAAAATGAACAACATGGCATCAAAATTGCACTTTTTATCAATGTTTTTTCGATTTGCGGGGGCGGAAGGGGGCGTGGCCAAAATCCAAAATAAACTTGATCAGCGTGCAATAATAACACATATTGTCACCAAATTTGGTTGTCCTAGCTCTTATAATAGCTGAGATCTAGATTTTCACACGGACAGACAGACGGACAGACGGACAGACGGACATGGCTATATCGACTCGGCTGTTGATCCTGAGCCAGAATATATATACTTTATGGGGTCGGAGGTGTCTCCTTCTGCCTGTTACATACATATTCGGTTTGAACAAAGTTATAATACCCTTCTACTCTATGAGTAGCGGGTATAAACATTTTTGCACACATTTAATTTTTGATGCGGGCGGGACTCGAACCCGTAAATGCATAATAGTACTGTTCGTTTTGCAGTCCACAACTTAACCCATTTCACCAGCGTACACGCACACACGATTCGGCACAATGCTGCAAGCAGCGCTGCCTACAGCTATGGAAAACGTTAAGCTGAATAACTTCTGTGTTTACTATCCGATTGTTACCAAATTTTCAGAGATCATTTGGCTAGCTATAGTTATCATGTAAACCAAAAATGAACAATATGGCATCAAAATTGCACTTGTTATCTATTTTTTTTTTCGATTTGCGGGGGCGGAAGGGGGCGTGGCCAAAATCCAAAATAAACTTGATCAGCGTGCAATAATAACACATATTGTCACCAAATTTGGTTGTCCTAGCTCTTATAATAGCTGAGCGCTGCCGGCAGCGCTGCTTACAGCTATGGAAAACGTTAAGCTGAATAACTTCTGTGTTTTTTATCCGATTGTTACCAAATTTTCAGAGATCATTTGGCTAGCTATAGTTATCATGTAAACCAAAAATGAACAATATGGCATCAAAATTGCACTTGTTATCAATTTTTTTTCGATTTGCGGGGGCGGAAGGGGGCGTGGCCAAAATCCAAAATAAACTTGATCAGCGTGCAATAATAACACATATTGTCACCAAATTTGGTAGTCCTAGCTCTTATAATAGCTGAGATCTAGATTTTCACACGGACAGACAGATGGACAGACGGACATGGCTATATCGACTCGGCTGTTGATCCTGAGCCAGAATATATAAACTTTATGGGATCGGAGGTGTCTCCTTCTGCCTGTTACATACATTTTCGGTTTGAACAAAGTTATAATACCCTTCTACTCTATGAGTAGCGGGTATAAAAAAAAAACATTTTTGCACACATTTAATTTTTGATGCGGGCGGGACTCGAACCCGTAAATGCATAATAGTACTGTTCGTTTTGCAGTCCACAACTTAACCCATCTCACCACCGTACACGCACACACGATTCGGCACAATGCTGCAAGCAGCGCTGCCGGCAGCGCTGCTTACAGCTATGGAAAACGTTAAGCTGAATAACTTCTGTGTTTTTTATCCGATTGTTACCAAATTTTCAGAGATCATTTGGCTAGCTATAGTTATCATGTAAACCGAAAATGAACAACATGGCATCAAAATTGCACTTTTTATCAATGTTTTTTCGATTTGCGGGGGCGGAAGGGGGCGTGGCCAAAATCCAAAATAAACTTGATCAGCGTGCAATAATAACACATATTGTCACCAAATTTGGTTGTCCTAGCTCTTATAATAGCTGAGATCTAGATTTTCACACGGACAGACAGACGGACAGACGGACAGACGGACATGGCTATATCGACTCGGCTGTTGATCCTGAGCCAGAATATATATACTTTATGGGGTCGGAGGTGTCTCCTTCTGCCTGTTACATACATATTCGGTTTGAACAAAGTTATAATACCCTTCTACTCTATGAGTAGCGGGTATAAACATTTTTGCACACATTTAATTTTTGATGCGGGCGGGACTCGAACCCGTAAATGCATAATAGTACTGTTCGTTTTGCAGTCCACAACTTAACCCATTTCACCAGCGTACACGCACACACGATTCGGCACAATGCTGCAAGCAGCGCTGCCTACAGCTATGGAAAACGTTAAGCTGAATAACTTCTGTGTTTACTATCCGATTGTTACCAAATTTTCAGAGATCATTTGGCTAGCTATAGTTATCATGTAAACCAAAAATGAACAATATGGCATCAAAATTGCACTTGTTATCTATTTTTTTTTCGATTTGCGGGGGCGGAAGGGGGCGTGGCCAAAATCCAAAATAAACTTGATCAGCGTGCAATAATAACACATATTGTCACCAAATTTGGTAGTCCTAGCTCTTATAATAGCTGAGATCTAGATTTTCACACGGACAGACAGATGGACAGACGGACATGGCTATATCGACTCGGCTGTTGATCCTGAGCCAGAATATATATACTTTATGGGATCGGAGGTGTCTCCTTCTGCCTGTTACATACATTTTCGGTTTGAACAAAGTTATAATACCCTTCTACTCTATGAGTAGCGGGTATAAAAAAAAAAACATTTTTGCACACATTTAATTTTTGATGCGGGCGGGACTCGAACCCGTAAATGCATAATAGTACTGTTCGTTTTGCAGTCCACAACTTAACCCATCTCACCACCGTACACGCACACACGATTCGGCACAATGCTGCAAGCAGCGCTGCCTACAGCTATGGAAAACGTTAAGCTGAATAACTTCTGTGTTTACTATCCGATTGTTACCAAATTTTCAGAGATCATTTGGCTAGCTATAGTTATCATGTAAACCAAAAATGAACAATATGGCATCAAAATTGCACTTGCTATCAATGTTTTTTCGATTTGCGGGGGCCGAAGGGGGCGTGGCCAAAATCCAAAATAAACTTGATCAGCGTGCAATAATAACACATTTTGTCCCCAAATTTGGTAATCCTAGCTCTTATAATAGCTGAGATCTAGATTTTCACACGGACAGACAAACGGACATGGCTATATCGACTCGGCTGTTGATCCTGAGCCAGAATATATATACTTTATGGGGTCTAAGATGTATCCTTCTACCTGTTACATACATTTTCGGTTTGAACAAAGTTACGAGGGTCGTTTGATAAGTCCGTGACTTTTTGAATAAAATATATGTTTTTCGTCAAAGAAGCGTTTTATTTCTCAACATAATCTCCTTTTAGCTCTATACATTTAGTCCAGCGTTTTTCCAATTTTTTATTCCTTCCAAATAATAGGTTTTCTCAAGGCCCTCAAAATAGTCGTTTGTTTCTGTGATGACCTCTTCATTTGACCCGAATCTCTTACCGCCGAGCCATTTCTTCATGTTTGGAAACAAAAAATAGTCACAGGGGGCTAAATCTGGAGAATATGCTGGATGGGGTAGCAGTTCGTAGCCCAATTTATGAAATTTTGCCATGCTGACTACACACGTGTGCACCCGTGCATTGTCCTGATGGAACAGCACTTTTTTTTCGCCAAATGCGGTCGTTTCTGCTTCAAATCAATATCGAATCTGTCCAAAAGCTCTGAATAATATTCGCCGGTGATCGTTTTACCCTTTTCAAGGTAATCGATGTGAATGATACCTTGTGCATCCCAAAAAACTGTGGCCATGACCTTGTTGGCCGACAGACCCACCTTGGCCTTCTTTGGTGCACGTTCACCCGGAGAAACCCACTGTCTTGATTGTTCTTTGGTCTCTGGTGTGGTGTGGTGGATCCATGTTTCGTCTACGGTAACGAAACGGCGCAAAAATTCGTTTGGATTGCGGTTGAACATCGCCAAACACTCCTTTGAAATGGTCACACGGTTGCGCTTATGGTCGTGTGTGAGCAATCGCGGCACCCATCGCGCGGAAAGCTTTTTCATGTCCAAATATTCATGTAAAATGTGATGTACCCGTTCAGTTGAGATGCCTACAGCCTCAGCTACCTCACGCACTTTCATTCTCCGATCATCCAATATCATTCCATGGATTTTGTCGACGATTTCTGGCATGACGACCTCTTTTGGGCGACCTGAACGTTCGGCATCACTTGTACTGGTACGACCACAACGGAACTCAGTAAACCATTTCTTAACCATTGAAATTGATGGTGCAGAGTCCCCATAATATTTATCAAGTCTTTCCTTGGTTTCGGTGATGGATTTTTTACGCAAAAAATAATGCTTAATTAGCACACGAAATTCACTTTTTTCCATTTTCGTTAAAATTCACGAGATCGTCTGCTTTCAATGCCTATAAAACGCAAACCAAAAAACGCAGCTTTCTCAAAATTTTACAGTCAGCTGTTAATCGATAAGTGCTGACAGGAGCAGTGTTGTATTTAGAGCAGGTGCGCGGCAAATACAAAAAGTCACGGTCTTATCAAACGACCCTCGTATAATACCCTTCTACTCTATGAGTAGCGGGTATAAAAAAAAAAACATTTTTGCACACATTTAATTTTTGATGCGGGCGGGACTCGAACCCGTAAATGCATAATAGTACTGTTCGTTTTGCAGTCAACAACTTTACCCATTTCACCACCGTACACGCACACACGATTCGGCACAATGCTGCAAGCAGCGCTGCCGGCAGCGCTGCTTACAGCTATGGAAAACGTTAAGCTGAATAACTTCTGTGTTTTTTATCCGATTGTTACCAAATTTTCAGAGATCATTTGGCTAGCTATAGTTATCATGTAAACCAAAAATGAACAATATGGCATCAAAATTGCACTTGTTATCTATTTTTTTTTTCGATTTGCGGGGGCGGAAGGGGGCGTGGCCAAAATCCAAAATAAACTTGATCAGCGTGCAATAATAACACATATTGTCACCAAATTTGGTAGTCCTAGCTCTTATAATAGCTGAGATCTAGATTTTCACACGGACAGACAGATGGACAGACGGACATGGCTATATCGACTCGGCTGTTGATCCTGAGTCAGAATATATATACTTTATGGGATCGGAGGTGTCTCCTTCTGCCTGTTACATACATTTTCGTTTTGAACAAAGTTATAATACCCTTCTACTCTATGAGTAGCGGGTATAAAAAAAAAAACATTTTTGCACACATTTAATTTTTGATGCGGGCGGGACTCGAACCCGTAAATGCATAATAGTACTGTTCGTTTTGCAGTCCACAACTTAACCCATTTCACCACCGTACACGCACACACGATTCGGCACAATGCTGCAAGCAGCGCTGCCGGCAGCGCTGCTTACAGCTATGGAAAACGTTAAGCTGAATAACTTCTGTGTTTATTATCCGATTGTTACCAAATTTTCACAGATCATTTGGCTAGCTATAGTTATCATGTAAACCAAAAATGAACAATATGGCATCAAAATTGCACTTGTTATCTATTTTTTTTTCGATTTGCTGGGGCCGAAGGGGGCGTGGCCAAAATCCAAAATAAACTTGATCAGCGTGCAATAATAACACATATTGTCACCAAATTTGGTTGTCCTAGCTCTTATAATAGCTGAGATCTAGATTTTCACACGGACAGACAGACGGACAGACGGACATGGCTATATCGACTCGGCTGTTGACCCTGAGCCAGAATATATATACTTTATGGGGTCGGAGGTGTCTCCTTCTGCCTGTTACATACATTTTCGGTTTGAACAAAGTTATAATACCCTTCTACTCTATGAGTAGCGGCTATAAAAAAAAACATTTTTGCACACATTTAATTTTTGATGCGGGCGGGACTCGAACCCGTAAATGCATAATAGTACTGTTCGTTTTGCAGTCCACAACTTAACCCATTTCACCACCGTACACGCACACACGATTCGGCACAATGCTGCAAGCAGCGCTGCCGGCAGCGCTGCTTACAGCTATGGAAAACGTTAAGCTGAATAACTTCTGTGTTTATTATCCGATTGTTACCAAATTTTCAGAGATCATCTGGCCAGCTGCAGTTATCATGTAAACCGAAAATGAACAACATGGCATCAAAATTGCACTTGTTATCAATGTTTTTTCGATTTACGGGGCGGAAGGGGGCGGAAGGGAGCGTGGCCAAAATCCACAATAAACTTGATCAGCGTGCAATAATAACACAATTTTGGTTGTCCTAGCTCTTATAATAGCTGAGATCTAGATTTTCACACGGGCAGACAGACGGACAGACGGACATGGCTATATCGACTCGGCTGTTGATCCTGAGCCAGAATATATATACTCTATGGGGTCGGAGGTGTCTCCTTCTGCCTGTTACATACATTTTCGGTTTGAACAAAGTTATAATACCCTTCTACTCTATAAGTAGCGGGTATAAAAAAAAACATTTTTGCACACATTTAATTTTTGATGCGGGCGGGACTCGAACCCGTAAATGCATAATAGTACTGTTCGTTTTGCAGTCAAAAACTTAACCCATTTCACCACCGTACACGCACACACGATAAGGCACAATGCTGCAAGCAGCGCTGCCGGCAGCGCTGCTTACAGCTATGGAAAACGTTAAGCTGAATAACTTCTGTGTTTATTATCCGATTGTTACCAAATTTTCAGAGATCATTTGGCTAGCTATAGTTATCATGTAAACCAAAAATGAACAATATGGCATCAAAATTGCACTTGTTATCTATTTTTTTTTCGATTTGCTGGGGCCGAAGGGGGCGTGGCCAAAATCCAAAATAAACTTGATCAGCGTGCAATAATAACACATATTGTCACCAAATTTGGTTGTCCTAGCTCTTATAATAGCTGAGATCTAGATTTTCACACGGACAGACAGACGGACAGACGGACATGGCTATATCGACTCGGCTGTTGACCCTGAGCCAGAATATATATACTTTATGGGGTCGGAGGTGTCTCCTTCTGCCTGTTACATACATTTTCGGTTTGAACAAAGTTATAATACCCTTCTACTCTATGAGTAGCGGGTATAAAAAAAACATTTTTGCACACATTTAATTTTTGATGCGGGCGGGACTCGAACCCGTAAATGCATAATAGTACTGTTCGTTTTGCAGTCCACAACTTAACCCATTTCACCACCGTACACGCACACACGATTCGGCACAATGCTGCAAGCAGCGCTGCCGGCAGCGCTGCTTACAGCTATGGAAAACGTTAAGCTGACTAACTTCTGTGTTTATTATCCGATTGTTACCAAATTTTCAGAGATCATCTGGCCAGCTGCAGTTATCATGTAAACCGAAAATGAACAACATGGCATCAAAATTGCACTTGTTATCAATGTTTTTCGATTTACGGGGCGGAAGGGGGCGGAAGGGAGCGTGGCCAAAATCCACAATAAACTTGATCAGCGTGCAATAATAACACAATTTTGGTTGTCCTAGCTCTTATAATAGCTGAGATCTAGATTTTCACACGGGCAGACAGACGGACAGACGGACATGGCTATATCGACTCGGCTGTTGATCCTGAGCCAGAATATATATACTCTATGGGGTTGGAGGTGTCTCCTTCTGCCTGTTACATACATTTTCGGTTTGAACAAAGTTATAATACCCTTCTACTCTATAAGTAGCGGGTATAAAAAAAAACATTTTTGCACACATTTAATTTTTGATGCGGGCGGGACTCGAACCCGTAAATGCATAATAGTACTGTTCGTTTTGCAGTCCACAACTTAACCCATTTCACCACCGTACACGCACACACGATTCGGCACAATGCTGCAAGCAGCGCTGCCGGCAGCGCTGCTTACAGCTATGGAAAACGTTAAGCTGAATAACTTCTGTGTTTATTATCCGATTGTTACCAAATTTTCAGAGATCATTTGGCTAGCTATAGTTATCATGTAAACCAAAAATGAACAATATGGCATCAAAATTGCACTTGTTATCTATTTTTTTTCGATTTGCTGCGGCCGAAGGGGGCGTGGCCAAAATCCTAAATAAACTTGATCAGCGTGCAATAATAACACATATTGTCACCAAATTTGGTTGTCCTAGCTCTTATAATAGCTGAGATCTAGATTTTCACACGGACAGACAGACGGACAGACGGACATGGCTATATCGACTCGGCTGTTGACCCTGAGCCAGAATATATATACTTTATGGGGTCGGAGGTGTCTCCTTCTGCCTGTTACATACATTTTCGGTTTGAACAAAGTTATAATACCCTTCTACTCTATGAGTAGCGGGTATAAAAAAAAAACATTTTTGCACACATTTAATTTTTGATGCGGGCGGGACTCGAACCCGTAAATGCATAATAGTACTGTTCGTTTTGCAGTCCACAACTTAACCCATTTCACCACCGTACACGCACACACGATTCGGCACAATGCTGCAAGCAGCGCTGCCGGCAGCGCTGCTTACAGCTATGGAAAACGTTAAGCTAAATAACTTCTGTGTTTATTATCCGATTGTTACCAAATTTTCAGAGATCATCTGGCCAGCTGCAGTTATCATGTAAACCGAAAATGAACAACATGGCATCAAAATTGCACTTGTTATCAATGTTTTTTCGATTTACGGGGCGGAAGGGGGCGGAAGGGAGCGTGGCCAAAATCCACAATAAACTTGATCAGCGTGCAATAATAACACAATTTTGGTTGTCCTAGCTCTTATAATAGCTGAGATCTAGATTTTCACACGGACAGACAGACGGACAGACGGACATGGCTATATCGACTCGGCTGTTGATCCTGAGCCAGAATATATATACTCTATGGGGTCGGAGGTGTCTCCTTCTGCCTGTTACATACATTTTCGGTTTGAACAAAGTTATAATACCCTTCTACTCTATAAGTAGCGGGTATAAAAAAAAAACATTTTTGCACACATTTAATTTTTGATGCGGGCGGGACTCGAACCCGTAAATGCATAATAGTACTGTTCGTTTTGCAGTCCAAAACTTAACCCATTTCACCACCGTACACGCACACACGATAAGGCACAATGCTGCAAGCAGCGCTGCCGGCAGCGCTGCTTACAGCTATGGAAAACGTTAGGCTGAATAACTTCTGTGTTTATTATCCGATTGTTACCAACTTTTCAGAGATCATCTGGCTAGCTGCAGTTATCATGTAAACCGAAAATGAACAATATGGCATCAAAATTGCACTTGTTATCAATGTTTTTTCGATTTGAGGGGGCCGAAGGGGGCGTGGCCAAAATCCACAATAAACTTGATCAGCGTGCAATAATAACACATATTGTCACCAAATTTGGTTGTCCTAGCTCTTATAATAGCTGAGATCTAGATTTTCACACGGACAGACAGACGGACAGACGGACATGGCTATATCGACTCGGCTGTTGATCCTGAGCCAGAATATATATACTTTATGGGGTCGGAGGTGTCTCCTTCTGCCTGTTACATACATATTCGGTTTGAACAAAGTTATAATACCCTTCTACTCTATGAGTAGCGGGTATAAAAAAAAAAACATTTTTGCACACATTTAATTTTTGATGCGGGCGGGACTCGAACCCGTAAATGCATAATAGTACTGTTCGTTTTGCAGTCCACAACTTAACCCATTTCACCACCGTACACGCACACACGATTCGGCACAATGCTGCAAGCAGCGCTGCCTACAGCTATGGAAAACGTTAAGCTGAATAACTTCTGTGTTTACTATCCGATTGTTACCAAATTTTCAGAGATCATTTGGCTAGCTATAGTTATCATGTAAACCAAAAATGAACAATATGGCATCAAAATTGCACTTGTTATCTATTTTTTTTTTCGATTTGCTGGGGCCGAAGGGGGCGTGGCCAAAATCCAAAATAAACTTGATCAGCGTGCAATAATAACACATATTGTCACCAAATTTGGTTGTCCTAGCTCTTATAATAGCTGAGATCTAGATTTTCACACGGACAGACAGACGGACAGACGGACATGGCTATATCGACTCGACTGTTGACCCTGAGCCAGAATATATATACTTTATGGGGTCGGAGGTGTCTCCTTCTGCCTGTTACATACATTTTCGGTTTGAACAAAGTTATAATACCCTTCTACTCTATGAGTAGCGGGTAAATAAAAAAAAAACATTTTTGCACACATTTCATTTTTGATGCGGGCGGGACTCGAACCCGTAAATGCATAATAGTATTGTTCGTTTTGCAGTCCACAACTTAACCCATTTCACCACCGTACACGCACACACGATTCGGCACAATGCTGCAAGCAGCGCTGCCGGCAGCGCTGCTTACAGCTATGGAAAACGTTAAGCTGAATAACTTCTGTGTTTATTATCCGATTGTTACCAAATTTTCAGAGATCATTTGGCTAGCTATAGTTATCATGTAAACCAAAAATGAACAATATGGCATCAAAATTGCACTTGTTATCTATTTTTTTTTTCGATTTGCTGGGGCCGAAGGGGGCGTGGCCAAAATCCAAAATAAACTTGACCAGCGTGCAATAATAACACATATTGTCACCAAATTTGGTTGTCCTAGCTCTTATAATAGCTGAGATCTAGATTTTCACACGGACAGACAGACGGACAGACGGACATGGCTATATCGACTCGGCTGTTGACCCTGAGCCAGAATATATATACTTTATGGGGTCGGAGGTGTCTCCTTCTGCCTGTTACATACATTTTCGGTTTGAACAAAGTTATAATACCCTTCTACTCTATGAGTAGCGGGTATAAAAAAAAACATTTTTGCACACATTTAATTTTTGATGCGGGCGGGACTCGAACCCGTAAATGCATAATAGTATTGTTCGTTTTGCAGTCCACAACTTAACCCATTTCACCACCGTACACGCACACACGATTCGGCACAATGCTGCAAGCAGCGCTGCCGGCAGCGCTGCTTACAGCTATGGAAAACGTTAAGCTGAATAACTTCTGTGTTTATTATCCGATTGTTACCAAATGAACAATATGGCATCAAAATTGCACTTGTTATCAATGTTTTTTCGATTTGCGGGGGCCGAAGGGGGCGTGGCCAAAATCCAAAATAAACTTGACCAGCGTGCAATAATAACACATATTGTCACCAAATTTGGTTGTCCTAGCTCTTATAATAGCTGAGATCTAGATTTTCACACGGACAGACAGACGGACAGACGGACATGGCTATATCGACTCGACTGTTGATCCTGAGCCAGAATATATATACTTTGTGAGGTCGGAGGTGTCTCCTTCTGGCTGTTACATACATTTTCGGTTTGAACAAAGTTATAATACCCTTCTACTCTATGAGTAGCGGGTATAAAAACATTTTTGCACACATTTAATTTTTGATGCGGGCGGGACTCGAACCCGTAAATGCATAATAGTACTGTTCGTTTTGCAGTCCACAACTTAACCCATTTCACCACCGTACACGCACACACGATTCGGCACAATGCTGCAAGCAGCGCTGCCGGCAGCGCTGCTTACAGCTATGGAAAACGTTAAGCTGAATAACTTCTGTGTTTATTATCCGATTGTTACCAACTTTTCAGAGATCATCTGGCTAGCTGCAGTTATCATGTAAACCGAAAATGAACAACATGGCATCAAAATTGCACTTTTTATCAATGTTTTTTCGATTTGCGGGGGCGGAAGGGGGCGTGGCCAAAATCCACAATAAACTTGATCAGCGTGCAATAATAACACATATTGTCACCAAATTTGGTAGTCCTAGCTCTTATAATAGCTGAGATCTAGATTTTCACACGGACAGACAGACGGACAGACGGACATGGCTATATCGACTCGGCTGTTGATCCTGAGCCAGCATATATATACTTTATGGGGTCGGAGGTGTCTCCTTCTGCCTGTTACATACATTTTCGGTTTGAACAAAGTTATAATACCCTTCTACTCTATGAGTAGCGGGTATAAAAAAACATTTTTGCACACATTTAATTTTTGATGCGGGCGGGACTCGAACCCGTAAATGCATAATAGTACTGTTCGTTTTGCAGTCCACAACTTAACCCATTTCACCACCGTACACGCACACACGATTCGGCACAATGCTGCAAGCAGCGCTGGCTACAGCTATGGAAAACGTTAAGCTGAATAACTTCTGTGTTTACTATCCGATTGTTACCAAATTTTCAGAGATCATTTGGCTAGCTATAGTTATCATGTAAACCAAAAATGAACAATATGGCATCAAAATTGCACTTGTTATCTATTTTTTTTTCGATTTGCTGGGGCCGAAGGGGGCGTGGCCAAAATCCAAAATAAACTTGATCAGCAATAATAACACATATTGTCACCAAATTTGGTTGTCCTAGCTCTTATAATAGCTGAGATCTAGATTTTCACACGGACAGACAGACGGACAGACGGACATGGCTATATCGACTCGGCTGTTGATCCTGAGCCAGAATATATATACTTTGTGAGGTCGGAGGTGTCTCCTTCTGGCTGTTACATACATTTTCGGTTTGAACAAAGTTATAATACCCTTCTACTCTATGAGTAGCGGGTAAATAAAAAAAAAACATTTTTGCACAGATTTAATTTTTGATGCGGGCGGGACTCGAACCCGTAAATGCATAATAGTACTGTTCGTTTTGCAGTTCACAACTTAACCCATTTCACCACCGTACACGCACACACGATTCGGCACAATGCTGCAAGCAGCGCTGCCGGCAGCGCTGCTTACAGCTATGGAAAACGTAAAGCTGAATAACTTCTGTGTTTATTATCCGATTGTTACCAAATTTTCAGAGATCATCTGGCCAGCTGCAGTTATCATGTAAACCGAAAATGAACAATATCGCATCAAAATTGCACTTGTTATCAATGTTTTTTCGATTTGCGGGGGCCGAAGGGGGCGTGGCCAAAATCCACAATAAACTTGATCAGCGTGCAATAATAACACATATTGTCACCAAATTTGGTTTTCCTAGCTCTTATAATAGCTGAGATCTAGATTTTCACACGGACAGACAGACGGACAGACGGACATGGCTATATCGACTCGGCTGTTGATCCTGAGCCAGAATATATATACTTTGTGAGGTCGGAGGTGTCTCCTTCTGGCTGTTACATACATTTTCGGTTTGAACAAAGTTATAATACCCTTCTACTCTATGAGTAGCGGGTATAAAACATTTTTGCACACATTTAATTTTTGATGCGGGCGGGACTCGAACCCGTAAATGCATAATAGTACTGTTCGTTTTGCAGTCCACAACTTAACCCATTTCACCACCGTACACGCACACACGATTCGGCACAATGCTGCAAGCAGCGCTGCCGGCAGCGCTGCTTACAGCTATGGAAAACGTTAAGCTGAATAACTTCTGTGTTTATTATCCGATTGTTACCAAATGAACAATATGGCATCAAAATTGCACTTGTTATCAATGTTTTTTCGATTTGCGGGGGCCGAAGGGGGCGTGGCCAAAATCCAAAATAAACTTGATCAGCGTGCAATAATAACACATATTGTCACCAAATTTGGTTGTCCTAGCTCTTATAATAGCTGAGATCTAGATTTTCACACGGACAGACAGACGGACAGACGGACATGGCTATATCGACTCGGCTGTTGATCCTGAGCCAGAATATATATACTTTGTGAGGTCGGAGGTGTCTCCTTCTGGCTGTTACATACATTTTCGGTTTGAACAAAGTTATAATACCCTTCTACTCTATGAGTAGCGGGTATAAAAAACATTTTTGCACACATTTAATTTTTGATGCGGGCGGGACTCGAGCCCGTAAATGCATAATAGTACTGTTCGTTTTGCAGTCCACAACTTAACCCATTTCACCACCGTACACGCACACACGATTCGGCACAATGCTGCAAGCAGCGCTGCCGGCAGCGCTGCTTACAGCTATGGAAAACGTTAAGCTGAATAACTTCTGTGTTTATTATCCGATTGTTACCAACTTTTCAGAGATCATCTGGCTAGCTGCAGTTATCATGTAAACCGAAAATGAACAACATGGCATCAAAATTGCACTTGTTATCAATGGTTTTTCGATTTGCGGGGGCGGAAGGGGGCGTGGCCAAAATCCAAAATAAACTTGATCAGCGTGCAATAATAACACATATTGTCACCAAATTTGGTAGTCCTAGCTCTTATAATAGCTGAGATCTAGATTTTCACACGGACAGACAGACGGACAGACGGACATGACTATATCGACTCGGCTGTTGATCCTGAGCCAGAATATATATACTTTATGGGGTCGGAGGTGTCTCCTTCTGCCTGTTACATACATTTTCGGTTTGAACAAAGTTATAATACCCTTCTACTCTATGAGTAGCGGGTATAAAAAAAAAACATTTTTGCACACATTTAATTTTTGATGCGGGCGGGACTCGAACCCGTAAATGCATAATAGTACTGTTCGTTTTGCAGTCCACAACTTAACCCATTTCACCACCGTACACGCACACACGATTCGGCACAATGCTGCAAGCAGCGCTGCCAGCGCTGCTTACAGCTATGGAAAACGTTAAGCTGAATAACTTCTGTGTTTATTATCCGATTGTTACCAAATTTTCAGAGATCATCTGGCTAGCTGCAGTTATCATGTAAACCGAAAATGAACAAGATGGCATCAAAATTGCACTTGTTATCAATGTTTTTTCGATTTGCGGGGGCCGAAGGGGGCGTGGCCAAAATCCACAATAAACTTGATCAGCGTGCAATAATAACACATATTGTCACCAAATTTGGTTTTCCTAGCTCTTATAATAGCTGAGATCTAGATTTTCACACGGACAGACAGACGGACAGACGGACGTGGCTATATCGACTCGGCTGTTGATCCTCAGCCAGAATATATATACTTTGTGAGGTCGGAGGTGTCTCCTTCTGGCTGTTACATACATTTTCGGTTTGAACAAAGTTATAATACCCTTCTACTCTATGAGTAGCGGGTATAAACATTTTTGCACACATTTAATTTTTGATGCGGGCGGGACTCGAACCCGTAAATGCATAATAGTACTGTTCGTTTTGCAGTCCACAACTTAACCCATTTCACCACCGTACACGCACACACGATTCGGCACAATGCTGCAAGCAGCGCTGCCGGCAGCGCTGCTTACAGCTATGGAAAACGTTAAGCTGAATAACTTCTGTGTTTATTATCCGATTGTTACCAACTTTTCAGAGATCATCTGGCTAGCTGCAGTTATCATGTAAACCGAAAATGAACAACATGGCATCAAAAGTGCACTTGTTATCAATGGTTTTTCGATTTGCGGGGGCCGAAGGGGGCGTGGCCAAAATCCAAAATAAACTTGATCAGCGTGCAATAATAACACATATTGTCACCAAATTTGGTTGTCCTAGCTCTTATAATAGCTGAGATCTAGATTTTCACACGGACAGACAGACGGACAGACGGACATGGCTATATCGACTCGGCTGTTGACCCTGAGCCAGAATATATATACTTTATGGGGTCGGAGGTGTCTCCTTCTGCCTGTTACATACATTTTCGGTTTGAACAAAGTTATAATACCCTTCTACTCTATGAGTAGCGGGTATAAAAAAAAAACATTTTTGCACACATTTAATTTTTGATGCGGGCGGGACTCGAACCCGTAAATGCATAATAGTACTGTTCGTTTTGCAGTCCACAACTTAACCCATTTCACCACCGTACACGCACACACGATTCGGCACAATGCTGCAAGCAGCGCTGCCAGGCAGCGCTGCTTACAGCTATGGAAAACGTTAAGCTGAATAACCTGTGTTTATTATCCGATTACAACTTTTCAGTGATTATTATCTAGCGATTGTTACCAAAAATGAACAATATGGCATCAAAATTGCACTTGTTATCAATGTTTTTTCGATTTGCGGGGGCCGAAGGGGGCGTGGCCAAAATCCAAAATAAACTTGATCAGCGTGCAATAATAACACATATTGTCACCAAATTTGGTTGTCCTAGCTCTTATAATAGCTGAGATCTAGATTTTCACACGGACAGACAGACGGACAGACGGACATGGCTATATCGACTCGGCTGTTGATCCTGAGCCAGAATATATATACTTTGTGAGGTCGGAGGTGTCTCCTTCTGGCTGTTACATACATTTTCGGTTTGAACAAAGTTATAATACCCTTCTACTCTATGAGTAGCGGGTATAAACATTTTTGCACACATTTAATTTTTGATGCGGGCGGGACTCGAACCCGTAAATGCATAATAGTACTGTTCGTTTTGCAGTCCACAACTTAACCCATTTCACCACCGTACACGCACACACGATTCGGCACAATGCTGCAAGCAGCGCTGCCGGCAGCGCTGCTTACAGCTATGGAAAACGTTAAGCTGAATAACTTCTGTGTTTATTATCCGATTGTTACCAACTTTTCAGAGATCATCTGGCTATCTGCAGTTATCATGTAAACCGAAAATGAACAACATGGCATCAAAATTGCACTTGTTATCAATGGTTTTTCGATTTGCGGGGGCGGAAGGGGGCGTGGCCAAAATCCACAATAAACTTGATCAGCGTGCAATAATAACACATATTGTCACCAAATTTGGTAGTCCTAGCTCTTATAATAGCTGAGATCTAGATTTTCACACGGACAGACAGACGGACAGACGGACATGGCTATATCGACTCGGCTGTTGATCCTGAGCCAGAATATATATACTTTATGGGGTCGGAGGTGTCTCCTTCTGCCTGTTACATACATATTCGGTTTGAACAAAGTTATAATACCCTTCTACTCTATGAGTAGCGGGTATAAACATTTTTGCACACATTTAATTTTTGATGCGGGCGGGACTCGAACCCGTAAATGCATAATAGTACTGTTCGTTTTGCAGTCCACAACTTAACCCATTTCACCACCGTACACGCACACACGATTCGGCACAATGCTGCAAGCAGCGCTGCCTACAGCTATGGAAATGGAAAACGTTAAGCTGAATAACTTCTGTGTTTACTATCCGATTGTTACCAAATTTTCAGAGATCATTTGGCTAGCTATAGTTATCATGTAAACCAAAAATGAACAATATGGCATCAAAATTGCACTTGTTATCTATTTTTTTTTCGATTTGCTGGGGCCGAAGGGGGCGTGGCCAAAATCCAAAATAAACTTGATCAGCGTGCAATAATAACACATATTGTCACCAAATTTGGTTGTCCTAGCTCTTATAATAGCTGAGATCTAGATTTTCACACGGACAGACAGACGGACAGACGGACATGGCTATATCGACTCGGCTGTTGATCCTGAGCCAGAATATATATACTTTGTGAGGTCGGAGGTGTCTCCTTCTGGCTGTTACATACATTTTCGGTTTGAACAAAGTTATAATACCCTTCTGCTCTATGAGTAGCGGGTATAAACATTTTTGCACACATTTAATTTTTGATGCGGGCGGGACTCGAACCCGTAAATGCATAATAGTACTGTTCGTTTTGCAGTCCACAACTTAACCCATTTCACCACCGTACACGCACACACGATTCGGCACAATGCTGCAAGCAGCGCTGCTTACAGCTATGGAAAACGTTAAGCTGAATAACTTCTGTGTTTATTATCCGATTGTTACCAAATTTTCAGAGATCATCTGGCTAGCTGCAGTTATCATGTTAACCGAAAATGAACAACATGGCATCAAAATTGCACTTGTTATCAATGGTTTTTCGATTTGCGGGGGCCGGAAGGGGGCGTGGCCAAAATCCACAATAAACTTGATCAGCGTGCAATAATAACACATATTGTCACCAAATTTGGTAGTCCTAGCTCTTATAATAGCTGAGATCTAGATTTTCACACGGACAGACAGACGGACAGACGGACATGACTATATCGACTCGGCTGTTGATCCTGAGCCAGAATATATATACTTTATGGGGTCGGAGGTGTCTCCTTCTGCCTGTTACATACATTTTCGGTTTGAACAAAGTTATAATACCCTTCTACTCTATGAGTAGCGGGTATAAAAAAAAACATTTTTGCACACATTTAATTTTTGATGCGGGCGGGACTCGAACCCGTAAATGCATAATAGTACTGTTCGTTTTGCAGTCCACAACTTAACCCATTTCACCACCGTACACGCACACACGATTCGGCAAAATGCTGCAAGCAGCGCTGCCGGCAGCGCTGCTTACAGCTGTGGAAAACGTTAAGCTGAATAACTTCTGTGTTTATTATCCGATTGTTACCAACTTTTCAGAGATCATCTGGCTAGCTGCAGTTATCATGTAAACCGAAAATGAACAACATGGCACCAAAATTGCACTTGTTATCAATGGTTTTTCGATTTGCGGGGGCCGAAGGGCGCGTGGCCAAAATCCACAATAAACTTGATCAGCGTGCAATAATAACACATATTGTCACCAAATTTGGTTGTCCTAGCTCTTATAATAGCTGAGATCTAGATTTTCACACGGACGGACAGACGGACAGACGGACATGGCTATATCGACTCGGCTGTTGACCCTGAGCCAGAATATATATACTTTATGGGGTCGGAGGTGTCTCCTTCTGCCTGTTACATACATTTTCGGTTTGAACAAAGTTATAATACCCTTCTACCCTATGAGTAGCGGGTAAATAAAAAAAAAACATTTTTGCACACATTTAATTTTTGATGCGGGCGGGACTCGAACCCGTAAATGCATAATAGTACTGTTCGTTTTGCAGTCCACAACTTAACCCATTTCACCACCGTACACGCACACACGATTCGGCACAATGCTGCAAGCAGCGCTGCCGGCAGCGCTGCTTACAGCTATGGAAAACGTAAAGCTGAATAACTTCTGTGTTTATTATCCGATTGTTACCAAATTTTCAGAGATCATCTGGCCAGCTGCAGTTATCATGTAAACCGAAAATGAACAATATCGCATCAAAATTGCACTTGTTATCAATGTTTTTTCGATTTGCGGGGGCCGAAGGGGGCGTGGCCAAAATCCACAATAAACTTGATCAGCGTGCAATAATAACACATATTGTCACCAAATTTGGTTGTCCTAGCTCTTATAATAGCTGAGATCTAGATTTTCACACGGACAGACAGACGGACAGACGGACATGGCTATATCGACTCGGCTGTTGATCCTGAGCCAGAATATATATACTTTGTGAGGTCGGAGGTGTCCCCTTCTGGCTGTTACATACATTTTCGGTTTGAACAAAGTTATAATACCCTTCTACTCTATGAGTAGCGGGTATAAACATTTTTGCACACATTTAATTTTTGATGCGGGCGGGACTCGAACCCGTAAATGCATAATAGTACTGTTCGTTTTGCAGTCCACAACTTAACCCATTTCACCACCGTACACGCACACACGATTCGGCACAATGCTGCAAGCAGCGCTGCCGGCAGCGCTGCTTACAGCTATGGAAAACGTTAAGCTGAATAACTTCTGTGTTTATTATCCGATTGTTACCAAATGAACAATATGGCATCAAAATTGCACTTGTTATCAATGTTTTTTCGATTTGCGGGGGCCGAAGGGGGCGTGGCCAAAATCCAAAATAAACTTGATCAGCGTGCAATAATAACACATATTGTCACCAAATTTGGTTGTCCTAGTTCTTATAATAGCTGAGATCTAGATTTTCACACGGACAGACAGACGGACAGACGGACATGGCTATATCGACTCGGCTGTTGATCCTGAGCCAGAATATATATACTTTGTGAGGTCGGAGGTGTCCCCTTCTGGCTGTTACATACATTTTCGGTTTGAACAAAGTTATAATACCCTTCTACTCTATGAGTAGCGGGTATAAACATTTTTGCACACATTTAATTTTTGATGCGGGCGGGACTCGAGCCCGTAAATGCATAATAGTACTGTTCGTTTTGCAGTCCACAACTTAACCCATTTCACCACCGTACACGCACACACGATTCGGCACAATGCTGCAAGCAGCGCTGCCGGCAGCGCTGCTTACAGCTATGGAAAACGTAAAGCTGAATAACTTCTGTGTTTATTATCCGATTGTTACCAAATTTTCAGAGATCATCTGGCCAGCTGCAGTTATCATGTAAACCGAAAATGAACAATATCGCATCAAAATTGCACTTGTTATCAATGGTTTTTCGATTTGCGGGGGCGGAAGGGGGCGTGGCCAAAATCCACAATAAACTTGATCAGCGTGCAATAATAACACATATTGTCACCAAATTTGGTAGTCCTAGCTCTTATAATAGCTGAGATCTAGATTTTCACACGGACAGACAGACGGACAGACGGACATGACTATATCGACTCGGCTGTTGATCCTGAGCCAGAATATATATACTTTATGGGGTCGGAGGTGTCTCCTTCTGCCTGTTACATACATTTTCGGTTTGAACAAAGTTATAATACCCTTCTACTCTATGAGTAGCGGGTATAAAAAAAAAACATTTTTGCACACATTTAATTTTTGATGCGGGCGGGACTCGAACCCGTAAATGCATAATAGTACTGTTCGTTTTGCAGTCCACAACTTAACCCATTTCACCACCGTACACGCACACACGATTCGGCACAATGCTGCAAGCAGCGCTGCCGGCAGCGCTGCTTACAGCTATGGAAAACGTTAAGCTGAATAACTTCTGTGTTTATTATCCGATTGTTACCAAATTTTCAGAGATCATCTGGCTAGCTGCAGTTATCATGTAAACCGAAAATGAACAACATGGCATCAAAATTGCACTTGTTATCAATGTTTTTTCGATTTGCGGGGGCCGAAGGGGGCGTGGCCAAAATCCACAATAAACTTGATCAGCGTGCAATAATAACACATATTGTCACCAAATTTGGTTTTCCTAGCTCTTATAATAGCTGAGATCTAGATTTTCACACGGACAGACAGACGGACAGACGGACGTGGCTATATCGACTCGGCTGTTGATCCTGAGCCAGAATATATATACTTTGTGAGGTCGGAGGTGTCTCCTTCTGGCTGTTACATACATTTTCGGTTTGAACAAAATTATAATACCCTTCTACTCTATGAGTAGCGGGTATAAAAAAAAAACATTTTTGCACACATTTAATTTTTGATGCGGGCGGGACTCGAACCCGTAAATGCATAATAGTACTGTTCGTTTTGCAGTCCACAACTTAACCCATTTCACCACCGTACACGCACACACGATTCGGCAAAATGCTGCAAGCAGCGCTGCCGGCAGCGCTGCTTACAGCTATGGAAAACGTTAAGCTGAATAACTTCTGTGTTTATTATCCGATTGTTACCAACTTTTCAGAGATCATCTGGCTAGCTGCAGTTATCATGTAAACCGAAAATGAACAACATGGCATCAAAAGTGCACTTGTTATCAATGGTTTTTCGATTTGCGGGGGCCGAAGGGGGCGTGGCCAAAATCCACAATAAACTTGATCAGCGTGCAATAATAACACATATTGTCACCAAATTTGGTTGTCCTAGCTCTTATAATAGCTGAGATCTAGATTTTCACACGGACAGACAGACGGACAGACGGACATGGCTATATCGACTCGGCTGTTGACCCTGAGCCAGAATATATATACTTTATGGGGTCGGAGGTGTCTCCTTCTGCCTGTTACATACATTTTCGGTTTGAACAAAGTTATAATACCCTTCTAATCTATGAGTAGCGGGTAAATAAAAAAAAAAATTTTTGCACACATTTAATTTTTGATGCGGGCGGGACTCGAACCCGTAAATGCATAATAGTACTGTTCGTTTTGCAGTCCACAACTTAACCCATTTCACCACCGTACACGCACACACGATTCGGCACAATGCTGCAAGCAGCGCTGCCGGCAGCGCTGCTTACAGCTATGGAAAACGTTAAGCTGAATAACTTCTGTGTTTATTATCCGATTGTTACCAACTTTTCAGAGATCATCTGGCTATCTGCATTTATCATGTAAACCGAAAATGAACAACATGGCATCAAAATTGCACTTGTTATCAATGTTTTTTCGATTTGCGGGGGCGGAAGGGGGCGTGGCCAAAATCCACAATAAACTTGATCAGCGTGCAATAATAACACATATTGTCACCAAATTTGGTAGTCCTAGCTCTTATAATAGCTGAGATCTAGATTTTCACACGGACAGACAGACGGACAGACGGACAGACGGACATGGCTATATCGACTCGGCTGTTCTGAGCCAGAATATATATACTTTATGGGGTCGGAGGTGTCTCCTTCTGCCTGTTACATACATTTTCGGTTTGAACAAAGTTATAATACCCTTCTACTCTATGAGTAGCGGGTATAAAAAAAAAAACATTTTTGCACACATTTAATTTTTGATGCGGGCGGGACTCGAACCCGTAAATGCATAATAGTACTGTTCGTTTTGCAGTCCACAACTTAACCCATTTCACCACCGTACACGCACACACGATTCGGCACAATGCTGCAAGCAGCGCTGCCGGCAGCGCTGCTTACAGCTATGGAAAACGTTAAGCTGAATAACTTCTGTGTTTATTATCCGATTGTTACCAAATTTTCAGAGATCATCTGGCTATAAATAAATGCTAAACACACGATTCGGCACAATGCTGCAAGCAGCGCTGCCGGCAGCGCTGCTTACAGCTATGGAAAACGATAAGCTGAATAACTTCTGTGTTTATTATCCGATTGTTACCAACTTTTCAGAGATCATCTGGCTAGCTGCAGTTATCATGTAAACCGAAAATGAACAACATGGCATCAAAATTGCACTTGTTATCAATGTTTTTTCGATTTGCGGGGGCGGAAGGGGGCGTGGCCAAAATCCAAAATAAACTTGATCAGCGTGCAATAATAACACATATTGTCACCAAATTCGGTAGTCCTAGCTCTTATAATAGCTGAGATCTAAATTTTCACACGGACAGACAGACGGACAGACGGACATGGCTATATCGACTCGGCTGTTAATCCTGAGCCAGAATATATATACTTTATGGGGTCGGAGGTGTCTCCTTCTGCCTGTTACATACATTTTCGGTTTGAACAAAGTTATAATACCCTTCTACGCTATGAGTAGCGGGTATAAAAAAAAAACATTTTTGCACACATTTAATTTTTGATGCGGGCGGGACTCGAACCCGTAAATGCATAATAGTACTGTTCGTTTTGCAGTCCACAACTTAACCCATTTCACCACCGTACACGCACACACGATTCGGCACAATGCTGCAAGCAGCGCTGCCGGCAGCGCTGCTTACAGCTATGGAAAACGTTAAGCTGAATAACTTCTGTGTTTATTATCCGATTGCTACCAAATTTTCAGAGATCATTTGGCTAGCTATAGTCATCATGTAAACCAAAAATGAACAATATGGCATCAAAATTGCACTTGCCGGCAGCGCTGCTTACAGCTGTGGAAAACGTTAAGCTCAATAACTTCTGTTTATTGCATAATTGCACTTGTTATCAATGGTTTTTCGATTTGCGGGGGCGGAAGGGGGCGTGGCCAAAATCCACAATAAACTTGATCAGCGTGCAATAATAACACATATTGTCACCAAATTTGGTAGTCCTAGCTCTTATAATAGCTGAGATCTAGATTTTCACACGGACAGACAGACGGACAGACGGACATGGCTATATCGACTCGGCTGTTGACCCTGAGCCAGAATATATATACTTTATGGGGTCGGAGGTGTCTCCTTCTGCCTGTTACATACATTTTCGGTTTGAACAAAGTTATAATACCCTTCTACTCTATGAGTAGCGGGTAAATAAAAAAAAAACATTTTTGCACACATTTAATTTTTGATGCGGGCGGGACTCGAACCCGTAAATGCATAATAGTACTGTTCGTTTTGTAGTCCACAACTTAACCCATTTCACCACCGTACACGCACACACGATTCGGCACAATGCTGCAAGCAGCGCTGCCGGCAGCGCTGCTTACAGCTATGGAAAACGTTAAGCTGAATAACTTCTGTGTTTATTATCCGATTGTTACCAAATTTTCAAAGATCATCTGGCTAGCTGCAGTTATCATGTAAACCGAAAATGAACAACATGGCATCAAAATTGCACTTGTTATCAATGTTTTTTCGATTTGCGGGGGCCGAAGGGGGCGTGGCCAAAATCCACAATAAACTTGATCAGCGTGCAATAATAACACATATTGTCACCAAATTTGGTTTTCCTAGCTCTTATAATAGCTGAGATCTAGATTTTCACACGGACAGACAGACGGACAGACGGACATGGCTATATCGACTCGGCTGTTGATCCTGAGCCAGAATATATATACTTTGTGAGGTCGGAGGTGTCTCCTTCTGGCTGTTACATACATTTTCGGTTTGAACAAAGTTATAATACCCTTCTACTCTATGAGTAGCGGGTATAAACATTTTTGCACACATTTAATTTTTGATGCGGGCGGGACTCGAACCCGTAAATGCATAATAGTACTGTTCGTTTTGCAGTCCACAACTTAACCCATTTCACCACCGTACACGCACACACGATTCGGCACAATGCTGCAAGCAGCGCTGCCGGCAGCGCTGCTTACAGCTATGGAAAACGTTAAGCTGAATAACTTCTGTGTTTATTATCCGATTGTTACCAAATGAACAATATGGCATCAAAATTGCACTTGTTATCAATGTTTTTTCGATTTGCGGGGGCCGAAGGGGGCGTGGCCAAAATCCAAAATAAACTTGATCAGCGTGCAATAATAACACATATTGTCACCAAATTTGGTTGTCCTAGCTCTTATAATAGCTGAGATCTAGATTTTCACACGGACAGACAGACGGACAGACGGACATGGCTATATCGACTCGGCTGTTGATCCTGAGCCAGAATATATATACTTTGTGAGGTCGGAGGTGTCTCCTTCTGGCTGTTACATACATTTTCGGTTTGAACAAAGTTATAATACCCTTCTACTCTATGAGTAGCGGGTATAAAAAAAAAAATTTTTGCACACATTTAATTTTTGATGCGGGCGGGACTCGAACCCGTAAATGCATAATAGTACTGTTCGTTTTGCAGTCCACAACTTAACCCATTTCACCACCGTACACGCACACACGATTCGGCACAATGCTGCAAGCAGCGCTGCCGGCAGCGCTGCTTACAGCTATGGAAAACGTTAAGCTGAATAACTTCTGTGTTTATTATCCGATTGTTACCAAATTTTCAAAGATCATCTGGCTAGCTGCAGCTATCATGTAAACCGAAAATGAACAACATGGCATCAAAATTGCACTTGTTATCAATGTTTTTTCGATTTGCGGGGGCCGAAGGGGGCGTGGCCAAAATCCACAATAAACTTGATCAGCGTGCAATAATAACACATATTGTCACCAAATTTGGTTTTCCTAGCTCTTATAATAGCTGAGATCTAGATTTTCACACGGACAGACAGACGGACAGACGGACATGGCTATATCGACTCGGCTGTTGATCCTGAGCCAGAATATATATACTTTGTGAGGTCGGAGGTGTCTCCTTCTGGCTGTTACATACATTTTCGGTTTGAACAAAGTTATAATACCCTTCTACTCTATGAGTAGCGGGTATAAACATTTTTGCACACATTTAATTTTTGATGCGGGCGGGACTCGAAGCCGTAAATGCATAATAGTACTGTTCGTTTTGCAGTCCACAACTTAACCCATTTCACCACCGTACACGCACACACGATTCGGCACAATGCTGCAAGCAGCGCTGCCGGCAGCGCTGCTTACAGCTATGGAAAACGTTAAGCTGAATAACTTCTGTGTTTATTATCCGATTGTTACCAAATGAACAATATGGCATCAAAATTGCACTTGTTATCAATGTTTTTCGATTTGCGGGGGCCGAAGGGGGCGTGGCCAAAATCCAAAATAAACTTGATCAGCGTGCAATAATAACACATATTGTCACCAAATTTGGTTGTCCTAGCTCTTATAATAGCTGAGATCTAGATTTTCACACGGACAGACAGACGGACAGACGGACATGGCTATATCGACTCGGCTGTTGATCCTGAGCCAGAATATATATACTTTGTGAGGTCGGAGGTGTCTCCTTCTGGCTGTTACATACATTTTCGGTTTGAACAAAGTTATAATACCCTTCTACTCTATGAGTAGCGGGTATAAAAAAAAAAACATTTTTGCACACACTTAATTTTTGATGCGGGCGGGACTCGAACCCGTAAATGCATAATAGTACTGTTCGTTTTGCAGTCCACAACTTAACCCATTTCACCACCGTACACGCACACACGATTCGGCACAATGCTGCAAGCAGCGCTGCCGGCAGCGCTGCTTACAGCTATGGAAAACGTTAAGCTGAATAACTTCTGTGTTTATTATCCGATTGTTACCAACTTTTCAGAGATCATCTGGCTAGCTGCAGTTATCATGTAAACCGAAAATGAACAACATGGCATCAAAATTGCACTTGTTATCAATGGTTTTTCGATTTGCGGGGGCGGAAGGGGGCGTGGCCAAAATCCACAATAAACTTGATCAGCGTGCAATAATAACACATATTGTCACCAAATTTGGTAGTCCTAGCTCTTATAATAGCTGAGATCTAGATTTTCACACGGACAGACAGACGGACATGGCTATATCGACTCGGCTGTTGATCCTGAGCCAGAATATATATACTTTATGGGGTCGGAGGTGTCTCCTTCTGCCTGTTACATACATTTTCGGTTTGAACAAAGTTATAATACCCTTCTACTCTATGAGTAGCGGGTATAAAAAAAAAAACATTTTTGCACACATTTAATTTTTGATGCGGGCGGGACTCGAACCCGTAAATGCATAATAGTACTGTTCGTTTTGCAGTCCACAACTTAACCCATTTCACCACCGTACACGCACACACGATTCGGCACAATGCTGCAAGCAGCGCTGCCAGCAGCGCTGCTTACAGCTATGGAAAACGTTAAGCTGAATAACTTCTGTGTTTATTATCCGATTGTTACCAAATTTTCAGAGATCATTTGGCTAGCTATAGTCATCATGTAAACCAAAAATGAACAATATGGCATCAAAATTGCACTTGCCGGCAGCGCTGCTTACAGCTGTGGAAAACGTTAAGCTCAATAACTTCTGTGTTTATTATCCGATTGTTACCAAATTGCACTTGTTATCAATGTTTTTCCGATTTTCGGGGGCGGAAGAGGACGTGGCCAAAATCTAAAATAAACTAGATCAGCATGCAATAATTACACATTTTGTCCACAAATTTGATAGTTCTAGATCTTATAATAGCTGAGATCTAGATTTTCACACGGACAGACAGACGGACAGACGGACATGGCTATATCGACTCGGCTGTTGATCCTGAGCCAGAATATATATACTTTATGGGATCGGAGGTGTCTCCTTCTGCCTGTTACATACATTTTCGGTTTGAACAAAGTTATAATACCCTTCTACTCTATGAGTAGCGGGTATAAAAAAAAAACATTTTTGCACACATTTAATTTTTGATGCGGGCGGGACTCGAACCCGTAAATGCATAATAGTACTGTTCGTTTTGCAGTCCACAACTTAACCCATTTCACCACCGTACACGCACACACGATTCGGCACAATGCTGCAAGCAGCGCTGCCGGCAGCGCTGCTTACAGCTATGGAAAACGTAAAGCTGAATAACTTCTCTGTTTATTATCCGATTGTTACCAACTTTTCAGAGATCATCTGGCTAGCTGCAGTTATCATGTAAACCGAAAATAAACAACATGGCTTCAAAATTGCACTTGTTATCAATGGTTTTTCGATTTGCGGGGGCGGAAGGGGGCGTGGCCAAAATCCACAATAAACTTGATCAGCGTGCAATAATAACACATATTGTCACCAAATTCGGTAGTCCTAGCTCTTATAATAGCTGAGATCTAGATTTTCACACGGACAGACAGACGGACAGACGGACAGACGGACATGGCTATATCGACTCGGCTGTTCTGAGCCAGAATATATATACTTTATGGGGTCGGAGGTGTCTCCTTCTGCCTGTTACATACATTTTCGGTTTGAACAAAGTTATAATACCCTTCTACTCTATGAGTAGGGGGTATAAAAAAAAAAACATTTTTGCA
This sequence comes from Zaprionus ghesquierei, assembly GCA_018904095.1. NCBI lineage: Eukaryota > Metazoa > Arthropoda > Insecta > Diptera > Drosophilidae > Zaprionus > Zaprionus ghesquierei. Next base: position 60,713 of record JAEIGP010000601.1, on the reverse strand, counting down.
CACATTTAATTTTTGATGCGGGCAGGACTCGAACCCGTAAATGCATAATAGTACTGTTCGTTTTGCAGTCCACAACTTAACCCATTTCACCACCGTACACGCACACACGATTCGGCACAATGCTGCAAGCAGCGCTGCCGGCAGCGCTGATTACAGCTATGGAAAACGTTAAGCTGAATAACTTCTGTGTTTATTATCCGATTGATACCAAATTTTCAGAGATCATTTGGCTAGCTATAGTCATCATGTAAACCAAAAATGAACAATATGGCATCAAAATTGCACTTGCCGGCAGCGCTGCTTACAGCTGTGGAAAACGTTAAGCTCAATAACTTCTGTGTTTATTATCCGATTGTTACCAAATTGCACTTGTTATCAATGTTTTTCCGATTTTCGGGGGCGGAAGAGGACGTGGCCAAAATCTAAAATAAACTAGATCAGCATGCAATAATTACACATTTTGTCCACAAATTTGATAGTTCTAGATGTTATAATAGCTGAGATCTAGATTTTCACACGGACAGACAGACGGACAGACGGACATGGCTATATCGACTCGGCTGTTGATCCTGAGCCAGAATATATATACTTTATGGGATCGGAGGTGTCTCCTTCTGCCTGTTACATACATTTTCGGTTTGAACAAAGTTATAATACCCTTCTACTCTATGAGTAGCGGGTATAAAAAAAAAACATTTTTGCACACATTTAATTTTTGATGCGGGCGGGACTCGAACCCGTAAATGCATAATAGTACTGTTCGTTTTGCAGTCCACAACTTAACCCATTTCACCACCGTACACGCACACACGATTCGGCACAATGCTGCAAGCAGCGCTGCCGGCAGCGCTGCTTACAGCTATGGAAAACGTTAAGCTGAATAACTTCTGTGTTTATTATCCGATTGTTACCAAATTTTCAGGGATCATCTTGCTAGCTATAGTTATCATATAAACCGAAAATTAACAATATGGCATCAAAATTGCGCTTGTAACCAATGTTTTTTGATTTACAGGGGCGGAAAAAGACGTGGCCAAAATCTAAAATAATCTAGATCAGCGTGCAATAATTACACATTTTGTCAACAAATTTGATAGTTCTAGATCTTATAATAGCTGAGATCTAGATTTTCACACGGACTGACAGATGGACAGACAGACAGACGGACGTGGCTGTATCGATTCGGCTAATGATCCTGAGCCAGAATATATATACTTTATGGGATCGGAGGTGTCTCCTTCTGCCTGTTACATACATTTTCGGTTTGAACAAAGTTATAATACCCTTCTACTCTATGAGTAGCGGGTATAAAAAAAAAACATTTTTGCACACATTTAATTTTTGATGCGGGCGGGACTCGAACCCGTAAATGCATAATAGTACTGTTCGTTTTGCAGTCCACAACTTAACCCATTTCACCACCGTACACGCACACACGATTCGGCACAATGCTGCAAGCAGCGCTGCCGGCAGCGCTGCTTACAGCTATGGAAAACGTTAAGCTGAATAACTTCTGTGTTTATTATCCGATTGTTACCAAATGAACAATATGGCATCAAAATTGCACTTGTTATCAATGTTTTTTCGATTTGCGGGGGCCGAAGGGGGCGTGGCCAAAATCCAAAATAAACTTGATCAGCGTGCAATAATAACACATATTGTCACCAAATTTGGTTGTCCTAGCTCTTATAATAGCTGAGATCTAGATTTTCACACGGACAGACAGACGGACAGACGGACATGGCTATATCGACTCGGCTGTTGATCCTGAGCCAGAATATATATACTTTGTGAGGTCGGAGGTGTCTCCTTCTGGCTGTTACATACATTTTCGGTTTGAACAAAGTTATAATACCCTTCTACTCTATGAGTAGCGGGTATAAACATTTTTGCACACATTTAATTTTTGATGCGGGCGGGACTCGAACCCGTAAATGCATAATAGTACTGTTCGTTTTGCAGTCCACAACTTAACCCATTTCACCACCGTACACGCACACACGATTCGGTACAATGCTGCAAGCAGCGCTGCCGGCAGCGCTGCTTACAGCTATGGAAAACGTTAAGCTGAATAACTTCTGTGTTTATTATCCGATTGTTACCAACTTTTCAGAGATCATCTGGCTAGCTGCAGTTATCATGTAAACCGAAAATGAACAACATGGCATCAAAATTGCACTTGTTATCAATGGTTTTTCGATTTGCGGGGGCGGAAGGGGGCGTGGCCAAAATCCAAAATAAACTTGATCAGCGTGCAATAATAACACATATTGTCACCAAATTTGGTTGTCCTTGCTCTTATAATAGCTGAGATCTAGATTTTCATACGGACAGACAGACCGACAGACGGACAGACGGACATGGCTATATCGACTCGGCTGTTGATCCTGAGCCAGAATATATATACTTTATGAGGTCGGAGGTGTCTCCTTCTGCCTGTTACATACATTTTCGGTTTGAACAAAGTTATAATACACTTCTACTCTATGAGTAGCGGGTATATAAAAAAAAAACATTTTTGCACACATTTAATTTTTGATGCGGGCGGGACTCGAACCCGTAAATGCATAATAGTACTGTTCGTTTTGCAGTCCCCAACTTATCCCATTTCACCACCGTACACGCACACACGATTCGGCACAATGCTGCCGGCAGCGCTGCTTACAGCTATGGAAAACGTTAAGCTGAATAACTTCTGTGTTTATTATCCGATTGTTACCAAATTTTCAGAGATCATCTAGCTGCAGTTATCATGTAAATGAACAACATGGCATCAAAATTGCACTTGTTATCAATGTTTTTTCGATTTACGTGGGCGGAAGGGGGCGTGGCCAAAATCCACAATAAACTTGATCAGCGTGCAATAATAACACATATTGTCACCAAATTTGGTTGTCCTAGCTCTTATAATAGCTGAGATCTAGATTTTCACACGGACAGACCGACGGACAGACGGACATGGCTATATCGACTCGGCTGTTGATCCTGAGCCAGAATATATATACTTTATGGGGTCGGAGGTGTCTCCTTCTGCCTGTTACATACATTTTCGGTTTGAACAAAGTTATAATACCCTTCTATTCTATGAGTAGCGGGTATAAAAAAAAAACATTTTTGCACACATTTAATTTTTGATGCGGGCGGGACTCGAACCCGTAAATGCATAATAGTACTGTTCGTTTTTCAGTCCACAACTTAACCCATTTCACCACCGTACACGCACACACGATTCGGCCCAATGCTGCAAGCAGCGCTGCCGGCAGCGCTGCTTCCAGCTGTGGAAAACGTTAAGCTCAATAACTTCTGTGTTTATTATCCGATTGGTACCAAATTTTCAGAGGTCATCTGGCTAGCTATAGTTATCATGTAAACTGAAAATGAACAATATGGCAACAAAATTGCACTTGTTATCAATGTTTTTTCGATTTTCGGGGGCGGAAGAGGACGTGGCCAAAATCTAAAATAAACTAGATCAGCGTGCAATAATTACACATTTTGTCCACAAATTTGATAGTTCTAGATCTTATAATAGCTGAGATCTAGATTTTCACACGGACAGACAGACGGACAGACGGACATGGCTATATCGACTCGGCTGTTGATCCTGAGCCAGAATATATATACTTTATGGAGTCGGAGGTGTCTCCTTCTGCCTGTTACATACATTTTCGGTTTGAACTAAGTTATAATACCCTTCTACTCCATGAGTAGCGGGTATAAAAAATAATTGTTTACACACATTTAATTTTTGATGCGGGTGGGACTCGAACCCATAAGTGCATATTAGTTCTGTTCGTTTTGCACACACTATTCGGCACAATGCTGCAAGCAGCGCAAAAAATCTAAGATTTATCACTTAAACAGTAAAAATAGTAATTCTACCTGTTGATGACTATAAATCGAATACGTGCATGTAAAGAACGATATGTGCCCTTTTAATACATCTTTGTATACTTGAATGGAAAGTGTTCTAGAGCACTCTAATTTTTAATAAATTTCATTGAAATAACGACCGATAGGTTTTATGCCATCTATACGATGTATCGGTCCGTACCGGCTCTTTCCGACTTATTTACAGCGGGAAGTAATAAGAAACATTTATACAAAGTTTCATGAAGGTAGCTCAAAAAGGGAGGCAAAAACTTTTTCTTTGAAAAAATAAGAAAAGTTCGATCTCCCTTACCATGACACGCATGCATGCGGAATCGAACCTTGTACCCATTACCTAAAAGGTCCACCACTTCCCCATTCGGCCATTAAGCCATTACACAAATTTTGCCAAAGTTACATTATGAGACCATTCGGAAATTCTTGCACGACAAAAACAAAGTCTGAATGCATGGTGCGTGTTGTTGTTGCTATTTATTCTCATAACTTAAACATACAATTAAATAAAAAATAAAAATAAAAAAATATATGAAAAACCTGTCACTTCTCCACTTGTTTACTAAGTTCATTATGAGCAATTAAAAAAGTTTTAAATAAAATACACGACCACCAATTAATGCATATTCAAAATTTAAAGTAAAAGTTCTTAACAAAAAAAAAAGAAAAAGCTTAAACGGCATGAACTGGAAATCGAACCACGGGCCTGTCGGTTCAGGAGTTCATCGCTTTTCCACTAAGCTACTGACGCTGTCATGCAAACCGAAAATGAACAATATGGCATCAAAATTGCGCTTGTAATCAATGTTTTTTCGATTTACGGGGGCGGAAGGGGGCGTGGCCAAAATCCAAAATAAACTTGATCAGTGTGCAATAATTACACATATTGTCACCAAATTTGGTAGTCCTAGCTCTTATAATAGCTGAGATCTAGATTTTCACACGGACAGACAGACGGACAGACGGACATGGCTATATCGACTCGGCTGATGATCCTGAGAATATATATACTTTATGGGGTCGGAGGTGTCTCCTTCTGCCTGTTACATACATTTTCGGTTTGCACAAAGTTATAATACCCTTCTACTCTATGAGTAGCGGGTTTAAAAAAGAAAAAGCTTAAACGGCATGAACTGGAAATCGAACCACGGGCCTGTCGGTTCAGGAGTTCATCGCTTTTCCACTAAGCTACTGACGCTGTTATGTAACAACTGCAAAAATTTGCATTGTAAGGCATTCTTATTATTTCCTGTACAAATAAAAAATTTGCGCTGCCGGCAGCGCTGCCCACAGCTATGGAAAACGTTAAGCTGAATAACTTCTGTGTTTATTATCCGATTGTTACCAAATTTTCAAATGTAAAATGAACAATATGGAATCAAAATTACGCTTGTAATCAATTTTTTTCGATTTACAGGGGCGGAAGGGGGCGTGACCAAAATCCAAAATAAACTTGATCAGCGTGCAATAATAACACATACTGTCACCAAATTTGGATTTCTAGCTCTTATAATAGCTGAGATCTATATTTTCACACGGACAGACAGACGGACAGACTGACAGACGGACAACAAGAACAAGCTTAAGGGGCATGAACTGGAAATCGAACCACGGACCTGTCGGTTCAGGAGTTCATCGCTTTTCCACTAAGCTACTGACGCTGTTATCTAACAACTGCAAAAATTTGCATTGTAAGGCAATTTTATATTTCCTGTACAAATAAATTATTTGCGCTGCCGGTAGCGCTCCTTACCGCTATGGCAGAACTAAAGCTGAATAACTTCTGTGTTTATTATCCGATTATTACCAAATTTTCAGAGATCATCTGGCTAGCTATATTTATCATGATAACCAAAAATGAACAATATGGCATCAAAATTGCGCTCGTTATTATTTTTTTCGATTTACAGGGGCGGAAGGGGGAGTGGCCAAAATCCAAAATAAACTTGATCAGCGTGCAATTTTAACACATTTTGTCACCAAATTTGGTAGTTCTAGCTCTTATAATAGCTGAGATCTAGATTTTCACACGGACAGACGGACAGACAGACAGACGGACAGACAGACAGACAGACAGACGGACAGACGGACATGGCTATATCGACTCGGCTGTATAAAAACGACCGATAGGTTCTATGGCATCTATACGATGTATCGGTCCGTACTGGCTCGTTCCGACTTATTTACAGCGGGAAGCAATAAGAAACATGTATACAAAGTTTCATGAAGGTAGTTCAAAAAGGGAGGCAAAAACTTTTTCTTGGAAAAAATAAGAAAAGTTCAATCTCCTCCACCATGACACGCATGCATGCGGAATCGAACCTTGTACCCATTACCTAAAAGGTCCACCACTTCCCCATTCGGCCATTAAGCCATTACGCAAATTTTGCCAAAGTTACATTATGAGACCATTCGGAAATTCTTGCACGACAAAGAAAAAGCCTGAATGCATGATGCGTGTTGTTGTTGCTATTTATTCTCATAACTTAAACATACAATTAAATAAAAAATAAAAATAAAAAAATATAAGAAAACCCTGCGCTCTAACAATCGCACACAGCTGATTTAAGAGACTGTCACTTCTCCACTTGATAAGTAAGTTCATTGTGAGCAATTAAAAAAGTTTTAAATAAAATACACGACCACCAATGAATGTATATTCAAAATTTAAAGTAAAAGTTCTTTCCAAAAAAAAAAAAAATGAAAAAGCTTAAGCGGCATGAACTGGGAATCGAACCACGGGCCTGTCGGTTCAGGAGTTCATCGCTTTTCCACAAAAATTTACATTGTAAGGCATTCTTATTATTTCCTGTACAAATAAAGAATTTGAGCTGCCGGCAGCGCTGCTTACAGCTATGGAAAACGTTAAGCTGAATAACTTCTGTGTTTATTATCCGATTGTTACCAAATTTTCAGAGATCATTTGGCTAGCTATAGTCATCATGTAAACCAAAAATGAACAATATGGCATCAAAATTGCACTTGCCGGCAGCGCTGCTTACAGCTGTGGAAAACGTTAAGCTCAATAACTTCTGTGTTTATTATCCGATTGTTACCAAATTTTCAGAGATCATCTTGCTAGCTATAGTTATCATATAAACCGAAAATTAACAATATGGCATCAAAATTGCGCTTGTAACCAATGTTTTTTGATTTACAGGGGCGGAAAAAGACGTGGCCAAAATCTAAAATAAACTAGATCAGCGTGCAATAATTACACATTTTGTCAACAAATTTGATAGTTCTAGATCTTATAATAGCTGAGATCTAGATTTTCACACGGACTGACAGATGGACAGACAGACAGACGGACGTGGCTGTATCGATTCGGCTGATGATCCTGAGCCAGAATATATATACTTTATGGGATCGGAGGTGTCTCCTTCTGCCTGTTACATATATTTTCGGTTTGAGAAATATTATAATACCCTTCAACTCTATGAGTAGCGGGTATAAAAAAAAAACATTTTTGCACACATTTAATTTTTGATTCGGGCGGGACTCGAACCCGTAAATGCATAATAGTACTGTTCGTTTTGCAGTCCACAACTTAACCCATTTCACCACCGTACACGCACACACGATTCGGCACAATGCTGCAAGCAGCGCTGCCGCCAGCGCTGCTTCAGCTATGGAAAACGTTAGGCTGAATAACTTCTGTGTTTATTATCCGATTGTTACCAAATTTTCAGAGATCATCTGGCTAGCTATAGATATCAAAATGAACAATATTCAAAATTGCGCTTGTAATCAATGTTTTTTCGATTTACGGGGGCGGAAGGGGGCGTGGCCAAAATCCAAAATAAACTTGATCAGTGTGCAATAATTACACATATTGTCACCAAATTTGGTAGTCCTAGCTCTTATAATAGCTGAGATCTAGATTTTCACACGGACAGACAGACGGACAGACGGACATGGCTATATCGACTCGGCTGATGATCCTGAGCCAGAATATATATACTTTATGGGGTCGGAGGTGTCTCCTTCTGCCTGTTACATACATTTTCGGTTTGCACAAAGTTATAATACCCTTCTACTCTATGAGTAGCGGGTTTAAAAAAGAAAAAGCTTAAGCGGCATGAACTGGTAATCGAACCACGGACCTGTCGGTTCAGGAGTTCATCGCTTTTCCACTTAGCTACTGACGCTGTTATCCTACAACTGCAAAAATTTGCATTGTAAGGCATTCTTATTATTTCCTGTACAAATAAAGAATTGGCGCTGCTGGCAGCGCTGCTTACAGCTACGGAAAACGTTAAGCTGAATAACTTCTGTGTTTATTATCCGATTGTTACCAAATTTTCAGAGATCATCTGGCTAGCTATAGTTATCATGTAGTCAGAAAATGAACTATATGTCATCAAAATTGCGCTTGAAATCCATTTTTTTTCGATTTACAGGGGCGGAAGGGGGAGTGGCCAAAATCCAAAATAAACTTGATCAGCGTTCAATAATAACACATTTTGTCACCAAATTTGGTAGTTCTAGATCTTATAAAAGCTGAGATCTAGATTTTCACACGGACAGACAGACGGACAGACGGACAGACAGACGGACAGTCGGACATGGCTATATCGACTCGGCTGTTGATCCTGAGCCAGAATATATATACTTTAGGGGGTCGGAGGTGTCTCCTTCTGCCTGTTACATACATTTTCGGTTTGAACAAAGTTATAATACCCTTCTACTCTATGAGTAGCGGGAATAACAACAAATGACGCCAAAGACGCGCAAGTTGATAATTGTGTAAATTGTGTAAGTTGTGTAAGTTTAGTAAGTTTAGCACCAGGGGTAACACGAAGTGTTATTAATACGCACCGGGTTAGCACAAACTAAAATACACCAAAGTAAATTAAAACCGCAAATTATTTGCAAAGATTAGGCGAAAAAAATAAACAATATTGAGAGTAAAGGTCAACACAACCTATCACCAGAAAGTCAGTCAATCTAGCTCTTATAATAACTGAGATCTAGATTTTCACACGGACAGACGGACATGGCTATATCGACTCGGCTGTTGATCCTGAGCCAGAATATATATACTTTATGGGGTCAGAGGTGTCTCCTTCTGCCTGTTACATACAGTTTCGGTTTGAACAAAGTTATAATACCCTTGTACTCTATGAGTAGCGGGTATAATGACTGAAGCTGTTCATAAATATTTCATTATCTCAGCGGGCAGTGAGGCTATACGTGACCTCTAAGGAATTCACAACTTGTTGACGTTAATTGTTAAATTGTTTAACGGACGGGCGGACAGACGGACAGACGGATATGACTAGTTCGAATTCCCTATTGATGCTGATTAAGAATATTTATACTTTATAGGGTGGAAGATGTCTCCTAAGGTGCGTAGCAAACTTCTAGCCAAAATGAATGTACCATCTGCAATGGTATAACAAAATATATCGCTACATATTTTTCCCTAAAATATGTTAACTTCTAGTCAATTGTCGAAAGCTTTTAATTTTAAAGTTAAGTTCTCGCGTGCGCCCCCATAGCATAGGCACAAATCATGATAGAGCCCCCTCTCCGCTGTATTATCTTAGTAAGAGTAAAATCTACTAACAACTAATATTTTTACGAATAAATCTTAGGCGATCACAATAGATTACAATAATTAAACAATGATAAGTTGCCTACGAATATTGCACTCAAGTACATATGTGTTATATCTGATTGACGCCTCCTACTATGGGAATTTCTGATAGATATGCATTGGAATATACATATAATATACCCGCTACCCAGCTGCTTGTACATAATTTATAAACGGCTACAATCATATTTTGACCGTAAAAGGCTATGGACTTATAATATTTATGCAAAGTCAAAATATAAAATAAAAAAAAATAAACATTTTTGCACACATTTAATTTTTGATGCGGGCGGGACTCGAACCCGTAAATGCATAATAGTACTGTTTGTTTTGCAGTCCACAACTTAACCCATTTCACCACCGTACACGCACACACGATTCGGCACAATTCTATGGAAAACGTTAAGCTGAATAACTTCTGTGTTTATTATCCGATTGTTACCAAATTTTCAGAAATCATTTGGCTAGCTATAGTTATCATGAAAACCGAAAATGAACAATATGGCATCAAAATTGCGCTTGTAATCAATGTTTTTTCGATTTACGGGGGCGGAAGGGGGCGTGGCCAAAATCCAAAATAAACTTGATCAGTGTGCAATAATTACACATATTGTCACCAAATTTGGTAGTCCTAGCTCTTATAATAGCTGAGATCTAGATTTTCACACGGACAGACAGACGGACAGACGGACATGGCTATATCGACTCGGCTGATGATCCTGAGCCAGAATATATATACTTTATGGGGTCGGAGGTGTCTCCTTCTGCCTGTTACATACATTTTCGGTTTGCACAAACTTATAATACCCTTCTACTCTATGAGTAGCGGGTTTAAAAAAGAAAAAGCTTAAACGGCATGAACTGGAAATCGAACCACGGGCCTGTCGGTTCAGGAGTTCATCGCTTTTCCACTAAGCTACTGACGCTGTTATGTAACAACTGCAAAAATTTGCATTGTAAGGCATTCTTATTATTTCCTGTACAAATAAAAAATTTGCGCTGCCGGCAGCGCTGCCCACAGCTATGGAAAACGTTAAGCTGAATAACTTCTGTGTTTATTATCCGATTGTTACCAAATTTTCAAATGTAAAATGAACAATATGGAATCAAAATTACGCTTGTAATCAATTTTTTTCGATTTACAGGGGCGGAAGGGGGCGTGACCAAAATCCAAAATAAACTTGATCAGCGTGCAATAATAATACATACTGTCACCAAATTTGGATTTCTAGCTCTTATAATAACTGAGATCTATATTTTCACACGGACAGACAGACGGACAGACTGACAGACGGACAACAAGAACAAGCTTAAGGGGCATGAACTGGAAATCGAACCACGGACCTGTCGGTTCAGGAGTTCATCGCTTTTCCACTAAGCTACTGACGCTGTTATCTAACAACTGCAAAAATTTGCATTGTAAGGCAATTTTATATTTCCTGTACAAATAAATTATTTGCGCTGCCGGTAGCGCTCCTTACCGCTATGGCAGAACTAAAGCTGAATAACTTCTGTGTTTATTATCCGATTATTACCAAATTTTCAGAGATCATCTGGCTAGCTATATTTATCATGATAACCGAAAATGAACAATATGGCATCAAAATTGCGCTTGTTATTATTTTTTTCGATTTACAGGGGCGGAAGGGGGAGTGGCCAAAATCCAAAATAAACTTGATCAGCGTGCAATTTTAACACATTTTGTCACCAAATTTGGTAGTTCTAGCTCTTATAATAGCTGAGATCTAGATTTTCACACGGACAGACGGACAGACAGACAGACGGACAGACAGACAGACAGACAGACGGACAGACGGACATGGCTATATCGACTCGGCTGTATAAAAACGACCGATAGGTTCTATGGCATCTATACGATGTATCGGTCCGTACTGGCTCGTTCCGACTTATTTACAGCGGGAAGCAATAAGAAACATGTATACAAAGTTTCATGAAGGTAGTTCAAAAAGGGAGGCAAAAACTTTTTCTTGGAAAAAATAAGAAAAGTTCAATCTCCTCCACCATGACACGCATGCATGCGGAATCGAACCTTGTACCCATTACCTAAAAGGTCCACCACTTCCCCATTCGGCCATTAAGCCATTACGCAAATTTTGCCAAAGTTACATTATGAGACCATTCGGAAATTCTTGCACGACAAAGAAAAAGCCTGAATGCATGATGCGTGTTGTTGTTGCTATTTATTCTCATAACTTAAACATACAATTAAATAAAAAATAAAAATAAAAAAATATAAGAAAACCCTGCGCTCTAACAATCGCACACAGCTGATTTAAGAGACTGTCACTTCTCCACTTGATAAGTAAGTTCATTGTGAGCAATTAAAAAAGTTTTAAATAAAATACACGACCACCAATGAATGTATATTCAAAATTTAAAGTAAAAGTTCTTTCCAAAAAAAAAAAAATGAAAAAGCTTAAGCGGCATGAACTGGGAATCGAACCACGGGCCTGTCGGTTCAGGAGTTCATCGCTTTTCCACAAAAATTTACATTGTAAGGCATTCTCGGAGGTGTCTCCTTCTGCCTGTTACATACATTTTCGGTTTGCACAAAGTTATAATACCCTTCTACTCTATGAGTAGCGGGTTTAAAAAAGAAAAAGCTTAAGCGGCATGAACTGGTAATCGAACCACGGACCTGTCGGTTCAGGAGTTCATCGCTTTTCCACTTAGCTACTGACGCTGTTATCCTACAACTGCAAAAATTTGCATTGTAAGGCATTCTTATTATTTCCTGTACAAATAAAGAATTGGCGCTGCTGGCAGCGCTGCTTACAGCTACGGAAAACGTTAAGCTGAATAACTTCTGTGTTTATTATCCGATTGTTACCAAATTTTCAGAGATCATCTGGCTAGCTATAGTTATCATGTAGTCAGAAAATGAACTATATGTCATCAAAATTGCGCTTGAAATCCATTTTTTTTCGATTTACAGGGGCGGAAGGGGGCGTGGCCAAAATCCAAAATAAACTTGATCAGCGTTCAATAATAACACATTTTGTCACCAAATTTGGTAGTTCTAGATCTTATAAAAGCTGAGATCTAGATTTTCACACGGACAGACAGACGGACAGACGGACAGACAGACGGACAGTCGGACATGGCTATATCGACTCGGCTGTTGATCCTGAGCCAGAATATATATACTTTAGGGGGTCGGAGGTGTCTCCTTCTGCCTGTTACATACATTTTCGGTTTGAACAAAGTTATAATACCCTTCTACTCTATGAGTAGCGGGAATAACAACAAATGACGCCAAAGACGCGCAAGTTGATAATTGTGTAAATTGTGTAAGTTGTGTAAGTTTTGTAAGTTTAGCACCAGGGGTAACACGAAGTGTTATTAATACGCACCGGGTTAGCACAAACTAAAATACACCAAAGTAAATTAAAACCGCAAATTATTTGCAAAGATTAGGCGAAAAAAATAAACAATATTGAGAGTAAAGGTCAACACAACCTATCACCAGAAAGTCAGTCAATCTAGCTCTTATAATAACTGAGATCTAGATTTTCACACGGACAGACGGACATGGCTATATCGACTCGGCTGTTGATCCTGAGCCAGAATATATATACTTTATGGGGTCAGAGGTGTCTCCTTCTGCCTGTTACATACAGTTTCGGTTTGAACAAAGTTATAATACCCTTGTACTCTATGAGTAGCGGGTATAATGACTGAAGCTGTTCATAAATATTTCATTATCTCAGCGGGCAGTGAGGCTATACGTGACCTCTAAGGAATTCACAACTTGTTGACGTTAATTGTTAAATTGTTTAACGGACGGGCGGACAGACGGACAGACGGATATGACTTGTTCGAATTCCCTATTGATGCTGATTAAGAATATTTATACTTTCTAGGGTGGAAGATGTCTCCTAAGGTGCGTAGCAAACTTCTAGCCAAAATGAATGTACCATCTGCAATGGTATAACAAAATATATCGCTACATATTTTTCCCTAAAATATGTTAACTTCTAGTCAATTGTCGAAAGCTTTTAATTTTAAAGTTAAGTTCTCGCGTGCGCCCCCATAGCATAGGCACAAATCATGATAGAGCCCCCTCTCCGCTGTATTATCTTAGTAAGAGTAAAATCTACTAACAACTAATATTTTTACGAATAAATCTTAGGCGATCACAATAGATTACAATAATTAAACAATGATAAGTTGCCTACGAATATTGCACTCAAGTACATATGTGTTATATCTGATTGACGCCTCCTACTATGGGAATTTCTGATAGATATGCATTGGAATATACATATAATATACCCGCTACCCAGCTGCTTGTACATAATTTATAAACGGCTACAATCATATTTTGACCGTAAAAAGGCTATGGACTTATAATATTTATGCAAAGTCAAAATATAAAATAAAAAAAAATAAACATTTTTGCACACATTTAATTTTTGATGCGGGCGGGACTCGAACCCGTAAATGCATAATAGTACTGTTTGTTTTGCAGTCCACAACTTAACCCATTTCACCACCGTACACGCACACACGATTCGGCACAATTCTATGGAAAACGTTAAGCTGAATAACTTCTGTGTTTATTATCCGATTGTTACCAAATTTTCAGAAATCATTTGGCTAGCTATAGTTATCATGAAAACCGAAAATGAACAATATGGCATCAAAATTGCGCTTGTAATCAATGTTTTTTCGATTTACGGGGGCGGAAGGGGGCGTGGCCAAAATCCAAAATAAACTTGATCAGTGTGCAATAATTACACATATTGTCACCAAATTTGGTAGTCCTAGCTCTTATAATAGCTGAGATCTAGATTTTCACACGGACAGACAGACGGATAGACGGACATGGCTATATCGACTCGGCTGTTGATCCTGAGCCAGAAAATATATACTTTATGGGGTCGGAGGTGTCTCCTTCTGCCTGTTACATACATTTTCGGTTTGAACAAAGTTATAATACCCTTCTACTATATGAGTAGCGGGTATAAATACAAGTAGAATTCCTTGTAGCTGCCGATGAGGATATAACTTTTGACTCAATTTTGGGCAGAACTATTCTTGACAGCGTAGATATGAATGTTACTAAGTTTGGTACCAAATTGGTTAGCAAAAAAGTCGACGAAGACAAAGGTATGCATAATATATGAAAAGTAGATGGACCGTGCAAAGATTTATTTGCACGTATTCGATTTATGGTCATCAACAGGTAGAATTATTATTTTTACTGTTTAAGTGATAAATCTTGGATTTTTAGCGCTGCTTGCAGCATTGTGCCGAATCGTGTGTGCGTGTACGGTGGTGAAATGGGTTAAGTTGTGGACTGCAAAACGAAAAGTACTATTATGCATTTAAGGGTTCGAGTCCCGCCCGCATCAAAAATTAAATGTGTGCAAAAATGTTTTTTTTTTTTATTTTATATTTTGACTTTGCATAAATATTATAAGTCCATAGCCTTTTACGGTCAAAATATGATTGTAGCCGTTTTTTTGTTCCGCAAATAAATTATGTACAAGCAGCTGGGTAGCGACTGTAGCTTTCTTACTTGTTTTAATTTAATATTAAATCTTTTAAAATTTTGTGTCGACTGCCATTAGTTGACGTTAAATAAATAAATAAATAAATTTGTCTATAACAATATTCATACTTACATATATTTTGAATGTCCTTTATATCAAAGTACATCAGCATGTCCTTATAACTTACTATGACTAACTCATCTGAAGTCTACAAATCTGGAAATGTACTAAGTATAGATATTGTACAGGCAGCCATATTAATTAGTATTAAACAAGCAAGAAAGTTACGTTCGAATGTTCTCGACTGTAATATACCCGCTACCCAGCTGCTCGTATATCAAAATTATTTGCGGAAAAATAAAGAACGGCTACAATCATATTTTGACCGTAAAAGGCCTTGGACTTACAATATTTATGTAGGAATTGGATCTGAGCAATCGATAGTTCGTGAGCCTCGGAGTGGTCAGCACTATTAAGAGCCAGAAACTAATTCACAATGAAACATCGGTTAACCAACTATTGAGTCGTTAAGAATTATCGATAAAGTCGACACTTTATGCCAGAATCTCGGTCCGTGAACATGTATATAAAATCTACACACCATTAAATTTAAAATTGTTAATTATAAGACAAGTGAATTAAAACTATTTGTTCGTACACTAAAAGCTGGACCTACAAATTTCGGGGGCTCAACCGGGATATAAGCTTGTCAAAAACTTAACATTGAAACTGTGTGTATGTAAAAATAATGGGCGTGTGTTGAGCTTAACAGAAAAGCACAAGCATTGTGAAATTGAAAACATAACTGAATTGAGACGCCGAAAGAGGCACAATTCTAGAGAAACAAACTTGTGTGACTAAAATTCAATAACGTTAGTAACTTTTGTTGTGAAATTGGCTGATGAAAGTGGTAAAGCTGTTACGAAAATCAAACGGCGAGATTTGGCAAAAGACGAGAGCACCAAGCCAAGCGGTGTAAGCAACGCAGAATCTGGAAGACCGTGGTAATGCGGGAACAGTGAGCAGAAGCAGAGTCTGGAGCCATGTGGATAATCAGAGTCAACATTGGAGAGGTCGAGGAAGGCCACTTGGCGCCGAATTGTGGCAAAAATCAAACGGACAGCGTTGGAAAATTTTTTGGGAATTTTGTGCTGGTATTGGTGAGCGGCGGATTTGGTTTGCGTAGAAGAAGCTGTGTAAGACAAACAGACAAGAACGTCATTTTGGTAGTTAAAATTTAAAATTTTTCAGCTTGGGAATATTAAACATAGTGTTAAGTTTGAGAGTCACTGTAATAAAAGCGAGTGTGGACAGTTGTTAAAAGTTTGAAATTGACTAATGTTAATTAAGTTTAATTAAGCTGAACCAAAACAAATTTGATATTTCCGATTTATGATTAATAAATTTTAATACAGATAATTTAAATTTCAGTAATATGGAGCGAAACGAGATCTTGGCATTGAGAGTTGCGGAGTTGCGTGATAAGTTGGTGGCCTTAAAAATTAATTCATCTGGATTAAAGACAGACTTGCTGAATAAGTTGCTGGCTTATTATGGAATAAGCCCAGAATAGTCAAAATAGATCGTGGTTTACACTAAAGGACGTGGAAGGTAGTGTGTCACAGTTTTCCGGTTCAAATAACCTTGATGTTTTGCAGTGGATAGAGGAGCTTGCGGAATGTGCACTTACTGTCGAATGGAGTCAGTTGCAGTTGTTTATTTATGCAAAGCAGATGCTTAGTGGGGCAGCGTAGTCATTCATAACGCAGAAAAAGAATGAAACATTACAAGAGTATTTGTATGCACTGATGGAGATAGCAAAGCCAATAGACTTGGAGGATGAGAGTTTAATTGAATATTTTGTAAATGGATTACCAGATTCTAGGACGAATAAGGCATTACTTTTTCAGGCAAAGACTATAAGACAATTAAAGGTTCAAATTGTGGCGTATGAGAAGATGCGAGGATCGTCTAAGCAGTTTAATAAGTATGGATCGTCAGGAGTAAAAGCTGAGACAAATGAAGACAGCTCAGGAACTTATGTAAGAAAAAGTTTCAAGTGTGGTGAACAGACCCACATAAAGAAAGGTTGTCCAATGATTAGCAAGGAGCTCAAGTGCTTTAAATGCAGTCAGCCTGGGCATAGAGCTGATCACTGTAAAGTTGTTGTTCCTGAAAAGGGAGAGAAGGCGGCTAATCTTGTTCAAAAAGAATTTCGTGCAAAGTGTGGAAGCATGTTTACTAAGTCAGGACTTGAATTAGAGAGTGTAACATGTGATTAGTTTGGTTTTCAAGGTCTTGTAGATACAGGTGAAGATTTGTGTTTGGTTCGTAGAAATGTGTTTCTTAAGCTTCGTAATGCAAAGTTGACAGGTGCAGAGAAATGTTTGACAGGTATAGGCGACAGTCAAATTGTGACTCTGGGCAGCTTTGTAGCTTGTGTACACATTGATGGAATAAAACAAGTAAGAAAGCTACATTCGAGTGTGTGGTCGACTGTAATATACCCGCTACCCAGCTGCTCGTATCTCATTTATTTGCGGAACAAAAATAAACGGCTTCAATCATATTTTGATCGTAAAAGGCTATGGACTTACAATATTTATGCAAAGTCAAAATCTAAAATAAAAAAAAAACATTTTTGCACACATTTAATTTTTGATGCGGGCGGGACTCGAACCCGTAAATGCATAATAGTACTGTTCGTTTTGCAGTCAAAAACTTAACGCATTTCACCACCGTACACGCACACACGATTCGACACAATGCTGCAACCAGCGCTGCCGGCAGCGGAAGGGGGCGTGGCCAAAATCCAAAATAAACTTGATCAGCGTGCAATAATAACACATATTGTCACTAAATTTGGTAGCTCTTATAATAGCTGAGATCTAGATTTTCACACGGACAGACAGACGGACAGACGGACATGGCTATATCGACTCGGCTGTTGATCCTGAGCCAGAAAATATATACTTTATGGGGTCGGAGGTGTCTCCTTCTGCCTGTTACATACATTTTCGGTTTGAACAAAGTTATAATACCCTTCTACTCTATGAGTAGCGGGTATAAATACAAGTAGAATTCCTTGTAGCTGCCGATGAGGATATAACTTTTGACTCAATTTTGGGCAGAACTATTCTTGACAGCGTAGATATGAATGTTACTAAGTTTGGTACCAAATTGGTTAGCAAAAAAGTCGACGAAGACAAAGGTATGCATAATATATGAAAAGTAGATGGACCGTGCAAAGATTTATTTGCACGTATTCGATTTATGGTCATCAACAGGTAGAATTATTATTTTTACTGTTTAAGTGATAAATCTTGGATTTTTAGCGCTGCTTGCAGCATTGTGCCGAATCGTGTGTGCGTGTACGGTGGTGAAATGGGTTAAGTTGTGGACTGCAAAACGAAAAGTACTATTATGCATTTAAGGGTTCGAGTCCCGCCCGCATCAAAAATTAAATGTGTGCAAAAATGTTTTTTTTTTATTTTATATTTTGACTTTGCATAAATATTATAAGTCCATAGCCTTTTACGGTCAAAATATGATTGTAGCCGTTTTTTTGTTCCGCAAATAAATTATGTACAAGCAGCTGGGTAGCGACTGTAGCTTTCTTACTTGTTTTAATTTAATATTAAATCTTTTAAAATTTTGTGTCGACTGCCATTAGTTGACGTTAAATAAATAAATAAATAAATTTGTCTATAACAATATTCATACTTACATATATTTTGAATGTCCTTTATATCAAAGTACATCAGCATGTCCTTATAACTTACTATGACTAACTCATCTGAAGTCTACAAATCTGGAAATGTACTAAGTATAGATATTGTACAGGCAGCCATATTAATTAGTATTAAACAAGCAAGAAAGTTACGTTCGAATGTTCTCGACTGTAATATACCCGCTACCCAGCTGCTCGTATATCAAAAATTATTTGCGGAAAAATAAAGAACGGCTACAATCATATTTTGACCGTAAAAGGCCTTGGACTTACAATATTTATGTAGGAATTGGATCTGAGCAATCGATAGTTCGTGAGCCTCGGAGTGGTCAGCACTATTAAGAGCCAGAAACTAATTCACAATGAAACATCGGTTAACCAACTATTGAGTCGTTAAGAATTATCGATAAAGTCGACACTTTATGCCAGAATCTCGGTCCGTGAACATGTATATAAAATCTACACACCATTAAATTTAAAATTGTTAATTATAAGACAAGTGAATTAAAACTATTTGTTCGTACACTAAAAGCTGGACCTACAAATTTCGGGGGCTCAACCGGGATATAAGCTTGTCAAAAACTTAACATTGAAACTGTGTGTGTGTAAAAATAATGGGCGTGTGTTGAGCTTAACAGAAAAGCACAAGCATTGTGAAATTGAAAACATAACTGAATTGAGACGCCGAAAGAGGCACAATTCTAGAGAAACAAACTTGTGTGACTAAAATTCAATAACGTTAGTAACTTTTGTTGTGAAATTGGCTGATGAAAGTGGTAAAGCTGTTACGAAAATCAAACGGCGAGATTTGGCAAAAGACGAGAGCACCAAGCCAAGCGGTGTAAGCAACGCAGAATCTGGAAGACCGTGGTAATGCGGGAACAGTGAGCAGAAGCAGAGTCTGGAGCCATGTGGATAATCAGAGTCAACATTGGAGAGGTCGAGGAAGGCCACTTGGCGCCGAATTGTGGCAAAAATCAAACGGACAGCGTTGGAAAATTTTTTGGGAATTTTGTGCTGGTATTGGTGAGCGGCGGATTTGGTTTGCGTAGAAGAAGCTGTGTAAGACAAACAGACAAGAACGTCATTTTGGTAGTTAAAATTTAAAATTTTTCAGCTTGGGAATATTAAACATAGTGTTAAGTTTGAGAGTCACTGTAATAAAAGCGAGTGTGGACAGTTGTTAAAAGTTTGAAATTGACTAATGTTAATTAAGTTTAATTAAGCTGAACCAAAACAAATTTGATATTTCCGATTTATGATTAATAAATTTTAATACAGATAATTTAAATTTCAGTAATATGGAGCGAAACGAGATCTTGGCATTGAGAGTTGCGGAGTTGCGTGATAAGTTGGTGGCCTTAAAAATTAATTCATCTGGATTAAAGACAGACTTGCTGAATAAGTTGCTGGCTTATTATGGAATAAGCCCAGAATAGTCAAAATAGATCGTGGTTTACACTAAAGGACGTGGAAGGTAGTGTGTCACAGTTTTCCGGTTCAAATAACCTTGATGTTTTGCAGTGGATAGAGGAGCTTGCGGAATGTGCACTTACTGTCGAATGGAGTCAGTTGCAGTTGTTTATTTATGCAAAGCAGATGCTTAGTGGGGCAGCGTAGTCATTCATAACGCAGAAAAAGAATGAAACATTACAAGAGTATTTGTATGCACTGATGGAGATAGCAAAGCCAATAGACTTGGAGGATGAGAGTTTAATTGAATATTTTGTAAATGGATTACCAGATTCTAGGACGAATAAGGCATTACTTTTTCAGGCAAAGACTATAAGACAATTAAAGGTTCAAATTGTGGCGTATGAGAAGATGCGAGGATCGTCTAAGCAGTTTAATAAGTATGGATCGTCAGGAGTAAAAGCTGAGACAAATGAAGACAGCTCAGGAACTTATGTAAGAAAAAGTTTCAAGTGTGGTGAACAGACCCACATAAAGAAAGGTTGTCCAATGATTAGCAAGGAGCTCAAGTGCTTTAAATGCAGTCAGCCTGGGCATAGAGCTGATCACTGTAAAGTTGTTGTTCCTGAAAAGGGAGAGAAGGCGGCTAATCTTGTTCAAAAAGAATTTCGTGCAAAGTGTGGAAGCATGTTTACTAAGTCAGGACTTGAATTAGAGAGTGTAACATGTGATTAGTTTGGTTTTCAAGGTCTTGTAGATACAGGTGAAGATTTGTGTTTGGTTCGTAGAAATGTGTTTCTTAAGCTTCGTAATGCAAAGTTGACAGGTGCAGAGAAATGTTTGACAGGTATAGGCGACAGTCAAATTGTGACTCTGGGCAGCTTTGTAGCTTGTGTACACATTGATGGAATAAAACAAGTAAGAAAGCTACATTCGAGTGTGGTCGACTGTAATATACCCGCTACCCAGCTGCTCGTATCTCATTTATTTGCGGAACAAAAATAAACGGCTTCAATCATATTTTGATCGTAAAAGGCTATGGACTTACAATATTTATGCAAAGTCAAAATCTAAAATAAAAAAAAAACATTTTTGCACACATTTAATTTTTGATGCGGGCGGGACTCGAACCCGTAAATGCATAATAGTACTGTTCGTTTTGCAGTCAAAAACTTAACGCATTTCACCACCGTACACGCACACACGATTCGACACAATGCTGCAACCAGCGCTGCCGGCAGCGGAAGGGGGCGTGGCCAAAATCCAAAATAAACTTGATCAGCGTGCAATAATAACACATATTGTCACTAAATTTGGTAGCTCTTATAATAGCTGAGATCTAGATTTTCACACGGACAGACAGACGGACAGACGGACATGGCTATATCGACTCGGCTGTTGATCCTGAGCCAGAAAATATATACTTTATGGGGTCGGAGGTGTCTCCTTCTGCCTGTTACATACATTTTCGGTTTGAACAAAGTTATAATACCCTTCTACTCTATGAGTAGCGGGTATAAATACAAGTAGAATTCCTTGTAGCTGCCGATGAGGATATAACTTTTGACTCAATTTTGGGCAGAACTATTCTTGACAGCGTAGATATGAATGTTACTAAGTTTGGTACCAAATTGGTTAGCAAAAAAAGTCGACGAAGACAAAGGTATGCATAATATATGAAAAGTAGATGGACCGTGCAAAGATTTATTTGCACGTATTCGATTTATGGTCATCAACAGGTAGAATTATTATTTTTACTGTTTAAGTGATAAATCTTGGATTTTTAGCGCTGCTTGCAGCATTGTGCCGAATCGTGTGTGCGTGTACGGTGGTGAAATGGGTTAAGTTGTGGACTGCAAAACGAAAAGTACTATTATGCATTTAAGGGTTCGAGTCCCGCCCGCATCAAAAATTAAATGTGTGCAAAAATGTTTTTTTTTTTATTTTATATTTTGACTTTGCATAAATATTATAAGTCCATAGCCTTTTACGGTCAAAATATGATTGTAGCCGTTTTTTTGTTCCGCAAATAAATTATGTACAAGCAGCTGGGTAGCGACTGTAGCTTTCTTACTTGTTTTAATTTAATATTAAATCTTTTAAAATTTTGTGTCGACTGCCATTAGTTGACGTTAAATAAATAAATAAATAAATTTGTCTATAACAATATTCATACTTACATATATTTTGAATGTCCTTTATATCAAAGTACATCAGCATGTCCTTATAACTTACTATGACTAACTCATCTGAAGTCTACAAATCTGGAAATGTACTAAGTATAGATATTGTACAGGCAGCCATATTAATTAGTATTAAACAAGCAAGAAAGTTACGTTCGAATGTTCTCGACTGTAATATACCCGCTACCCAGCTGCTCGTATATCAAAATTATTTGCGGAAAAATAAAGAACGGCTACAATCATATTTTGACCGTAAAAGGCCTTGGACTTACAATATTTATGTAGGAATTGGATCTGAGCAATCGATAGTTCGTGAGCCTCGGAGTGGTCAGCACTATTAAGAGCCAGAAACTAATTCACAATGAAACATCGGTTAACCAACTATTGAGTCGTTAAGAATTATCGATAAAGTCGACACTTTATGCCAGAATCTCGGTCCGTGAACATGTATATAAAATCTACACACCATTAAATTTAAAATTGTTAATTATAAGACAAGTGAATTAAAACTATTTGTTCGTACACTAAAAGCTGGACCTACAAATTTCGGGGGCTCAACCGGGATATAAGCTTGTCAAAAACTTAACATTGAAACTGTGTGTGTGTAAAAATAATGGGCGTGTGTTGAGCTTAACAGAAAAGCACAAGCATTGTGAAATTGAAAACATAACTGAATTGAGACGCCGAAAGAGGCACAATTCTAGAGAAACAAACTTGTGTGACTAAAATTCAATAACGTTAGTAACTTTTGTTGTGAAATTGGCTGATGAAAGTGGTAAAGCTGTTACGAAAATCAAACGGCGAGATTTGGCAAAAGACGAGAGCACCAAGCCAAGCGGTGTAAGCAACGCAGAATCTGGAAGACCGTGGTAATGCGGGAACAGTGAGCAGAAGCAGAGTCTGGAGCCATGTGGATAATCAGAGTCAACATTGGAGAGGTCGAGGAAGGCCACTTGGCGCCGAATTGTGGCAAAAATCAAACGGACAGCGTTGGAAAATTTTTTGGGAATTTTGTGCTGGTATTGGTGAGCGGCGGATTTGGTTTGCGTAGAAGAAGCTGTGTAAGACAAACAGACAAGAACGTCATTTTGGTAGTTAAAATTTAAAATTTTTCAGCTTGGGAATATTAAACATAGTGTTAAGTTTGAGAGTCACTGTAATAAAAGCGAGTGTGGACAGTTGTTAAAAGTTTGAAATTGACTAATGTTAATTAAGTTTAATTAAGCTGAACCAAAACAAATTTGATATTTCCGATTTATGATTAATAAATTTTAATACAGATAATTTAAATTTCAGTAATATGGAGCGAAACGAGATCTTGGCATTGAGAGTTGCGGAGTTGCGTGATAAGTTGGTGGCCTTAAAAATTAATTCATCTGGATTAAAGACAGACTTGCTGAATAAGTTGCTGGCTTATTATGGAATAAGCCCAGAATAGTCAAAATAGATCGTGGTTTACACTAAAGGACGTGGAAGGTAGTGTGTCACAGTTTTCCGGTTCAAATAACCTTGATGTTTTGCAGTGGATAGAGGAGCTTGCGGAATGTGCACTTACTGTCGAATGGAGTCAGTTGCAGTTGTTTATTTATGCAAAGCAGATGCTTAGTGGGGCAGCGTAGTCATTCATAACGCAGAAAAAGAATGAAACATTACAAGAGTATTATTATGCACTGATGGAGATAGCAAAGCCAATAGACTTGGAGGATGAGAGTTTAATTGAATATTTTGTAAATGGATTACCAGATTCTAGGACGAATAAGGCATTACTTTTTCAGGCAAAGACTATAAGACAATTAAAGGTTCAAATTGTGGCGTATGAGAAGATGCGAGGATCGTCTAAGCAGTTTAATAAGTATGGATCGTCAGGAGTAAAAGCTGAGACAAATGAAGACAGCTCAGGAACTTATGTAAGAAAAAGTTTCAAGTGTGGTGAACAGACCAACATAAAGAAAGGTTGTCCAATGATTAGCAAGGAGCTCAAGTGCTTTAAATGCAGTCAGCCTGGGCATAGAGCTGATCACTGTAAAGTTGTTGTTCCTGAAAAGGGAGAGAAGGCGGCTAATCTTGTTCAAAAAGAAGTTCGTGCAAAGTGTGGAAGCATGTTTACTAAGTCAGGACTTGAATTAAAGAGTGTGACATGTGATTAGTTTGGTTTTTAAGCTCTTGTAGATACAGGTGCAGATTTGTGTTTGGTTCGTAGAAATGTGTTTCTTAAGCTTCGATGCAAAGTTGACAGGTGCAGAGAAATGTTTGACAGGCAGGCTAGTAAAGTTAACAATTATCAACCTAGACACAATGTAGAGAGCACTGTTCGAATGAAACTTCTGTTAACGGACGGGTTACCGGTATATCAACATCCAAGGCGTTTAGCTTATTGTGAGCAGAAGGTGGTTGATGATCAAGTTAATGAGTGGCTTGAGGAAAACATCATAAAGCCGAGTACCTCAGAATATGCTTCACCAGTTGTCCTAGTGGCAAAAAAGACAGGCTAATGACTAATGGATACTTTCATGTACCAGTTGAGAAGGAGTCGCAAAAGTATACATCTTTTGTTACACAAAAAGGACTATTTGAGATTTTATATGTACCTTTTGGAATTAAAAAGTACCCAGCAGTGTTTACTCGTTTTATTCAAGCTGTAATGGGAGATTTAATTAGGGTTGGTGATGCTATTGTGTATATGGACGATGTTGTAATTGATAATAATGATGTTGAGGACGGCTTTGATAAACTAGAAAGAGTTTTGGAAGTTGCGGCTAAAAATGGGTTACGAATAAATTGGAGCAAGTGTCAGACTGTGCAGAGTAAGGTAAAGTTTCTGGGATATGTGATTGGGAATGGTACTATAAGACCCAGTGATGAGAAAACGCAAGCAGTAGCTAATTTTCCTCTACCAGGCGATAAGAAAGAAGTTCAGCGATTTCTGGGCTTGAGATCGTATTTCAGGAAGTTTGTTAATGGATATGCATTAATAGCAAAACCATTGACAGATATGCTTCGGAAAGATTGCCAGTTTCAGTTTAAATAATTGCAGCAAATTGCATTTGAGCAGTTAAAAGCAGCGTTGGTTAGTTAACCCGTTTTGCAGTTGTATGATCATGGTGCGACTATAGAAATTCACACAGATGCATCTAAGTTTGGGTTTGGAGCGGTAATGCTTCAGAGGAACCAGTATGATAATTTGTTTCACCCAGTTATGTACATGAGCCGTAAAACAAAACCTTGTGAGGAGAAATATCACTCATATGAGCTGGAAGTATTAGCAGTTATAGGAGCGTTGACTAAATGGCGTGCATATGTTTTGGGAACGAAATTTAAGATAATTACAGATTGTAATGCATTTGCCATGACAATGAAAAAGAAAGAAGTGCCATTAAGAGTAGCAAGGTGGGTGATGTACCTGCAGGATTTTGACTATGAGAACATAGATCTGGTGTGAAAATGAGGCACGTTGATGCGCTGAGCAGAGTATTTTGCTATGTGTTGACTGAGAGTGTGGTTCACAGGTCAAAAGAATCACAATTGACAGACGATTGGATTAAAGTGGTTAAGAATCTAGTTGAAAGTAAAGGATATGAGGATTTTTATGTTTTCAACCATGTTTTGTTTAAGGACCACAACAGGGAATTACTTGTGGTTTCATCAGGTATGGAAGTAGAAATAATTCAAATCTCACATAAAAACGGTCACTTCTCGGCAAAGAGAACTCAAGATTTATTAGAAAAGTCTTATTATGTTCCTAAGATTAAGGAGAAAGTAGCTAGAGTTGTTGGTAGTTGCTTTGAGTGTATTTAGGTAAAGGCAAAGGCAGGTCGTGTGGAAGGATTTCTTAATCCAATTGATAAGGGAGATACACCATTGGTTACGTAATGTATCATATCGATCATGTGGGTTCAATGGAGATCACTCAAAAGCGATACAATCACATTTCAGACACATTTAGAGAGGATGCATAGGATTGTTGTACTCATGTTGTCCAAAATGAGTTTGGACAGCCCTGGTTCATGGTATAAGTATGTAGGTCGTGTACAACAGCTGATTAACAATACTGAACCACGTAGTTTGAAAATCACTCCATTCAAGCTATTGACAGGTATTAATATGCGTTACTCTGAGGATCCTGAGATGAAACAGTTAGTGCAGGAGTCATTATTTGAAGAATTAGATAAAGAGCGACAGGAACTGTGAACACTGGCTAGGAATAATATCACAAAGTTACAAAATGAAAATCAAAAAGCATTTAATCAAAAACGTAAAGCAGAAAAAATCTATAAAGTGAACGATCTGGTAGCTATTAGCGTAAACAATACGGGGTAGAATTGAAGTTAAAAGGAAAATATCTTGGACCATATAAGGTGGTGAAAGTCCACAAACACGGCAGGTATGATATTGAGAAGATAGGCGAGGGAGATGGCCCATTCAAAACTTCAACTGTGGCAGAATATATGAAGATATTCGGGACGAATATAGCGTCAGGAGGGCCGAATGTAGGAATTGGATCTGAGCGAACACTAGTTCGTAAGACTCGGAGTGGTCAGCACTATTAAGAACCAGAAACTAATTCACAATGAAACATCGGTTAACCAACTATCGAGTCGTTAGGAATTATCGATAAAGTCAACACTTTATTCCAGAATCTCGGTCCGTGAACATGTATTCAAAATATACACACCATTAATTTTAAAATTGTTAAATATAAGACAAGTGAATAAAAACTCATTGTTCGTACACTAAAACCTGAACCTACATTTATGGAAAGTCAAAATCTAAAATAATAAAAATAAATTTTTGCACACATTAAATTTTTGATGTGGGTGGGACTCGAACCCGTAAATGCATAATAGTTCTCTTCGTTTTGCAGTCCACAACTTAACCCATTTCACCACCGTACACGCAAACACTATTCGGCACAATGCTGGAAGCAGCGCTACCGGCAAAAGGAGTAAAACGTATTAAAAACGTATAACTCTTATTCAGGTACCAAAAAAAATCCATGATTTATCACTTAAACAGTAAAAATAATAATTCTACCTGTTGAGGACTATAAATCGAATAAGTGCATGTAAAAAACGAAATGTGCCCTTATAATAGCTCTTTATATACTTGAATGGAAAGGGTTCTAGAGCACTCTAACTTTTGATAAATTTTGTTAAAACAAGTAAGAACGGCTACAGTCAAGTGTTGACTGTATAAGACCATGGATTTTTCAAGGTTATGAAAAAAATCTGAATTAGAAAACTGTTAATGGTAAACGTGTTTTTCAAAGAAAAATAATAAACAACACATATAATTTTCAGTTAGACGCCAAGGAGTCCAAACTGTTCAAAAAAACACTGCATGGAAAAAACACTGCTTGCTTGCTTGCAGGGGGCGCAGTGCAAATCTATATAAAACGTTGAATAACTTTTATGTTCATTATCCGATCAGAACAAAATTTTCAGCCATCCTTTAGGTGGTGATAGTTATTATTCACACCAAAACTGAATACTCTAGCTTTATTATTGCGCTTGCTATACGGTTTATCGATTTGCGGGGGTGAAAGTAGGCGTGTCCCAACTTTTAATAAAAATTTTACAGCGTATGATTCACATAAGTGTTTTCACCAAATTTGGGGGCTCTGACTTTTTTAGTTTCTAAGATATATGCGCTTGCAATACGGTTTTTCGAAGTGCGGGGGCGGAAGTAGGCGTGGCCCAAATTTTAATAAAAATTTTACAGCGTATGATTCACATAAGTGTTGTCACCAAATTTGGTGGCTCTAGCTTTTCTAGTTTCTGAGATATAGGCGTTCATACCGACGGACAGACAGACAGACAGACATGGCTGAATCGACTCGGCTCGTGATCTGAGCAAGGATATAGATACTTTATGGGTTCGCAGATGCCTCCTTCTACCTGTTACGCGCATTTCGAAAAACACAATAGACCGTGTATTTTTTTTTTAAATCCATGGAATAGAAATAAACAACACATATAGTTTTCAGTTAGACGCCAAGCAGTGCAAGCAGTTGGAAAAAACACTGCTTGGAAAAAACACTGCTTGCTTGTTTGCAGGGGCGCAGTGCAAATCTATATGAAACGTTGAATAACTTTTATGTTCATTATCTAATCGGAACCAAATAGGCGTGTCCCAAATTTTAATAAAAATTTTACAGCGTCTGATTAATATAAGTGTCACCAAATTTGGTGGCTCTAGCTTTTTTAGTTTCTGAGATATAGTCGCTTGGAATACGGTTTTCACCAAATTTGGTGTCTCTAGCTTTTTTAGTTTCTGAAATATAGGCGTTCATACAGACGGACAGACGGACGGACGGACAGACAGACATGGCTTAATCGACTCGGCTAATAATCCTGAGTAAGAATATATATACTTTATGGGGTCCCAGATGCCTCCTTCTACCTGTTACGCACATTTCGACAAACACAATAGACCATGTATTTTTTTAAAATCTATGGTCTAATTAGTTGGTAAATGAATTAACAATTAAATTAGTAATTGTTAAAAGGTATTGGCAATGATAGTATTTGTAGCATATTGCAAATACTTAGCAACGTAAAAATTATTGTATTGAGATATTGCTTCATTGGACGATGTGCATTTGAGAAATGATATCATTATTGGTCGAGAAGTGTTGTTCTCAGGATTTAATATGCATTTTAAAATTGTCAGATCAAAAACTGTAAACTATTGTTCAAATGATGAACAACTTTGTAAGTAAAAAAATCGGATCTTGTTGGTGAAGATATAGACAAATTAAAAAGTCTAATGGGAAAGTTGAGTGGCAAGTCTGATCAGAAAGAGTATATTATCGTTCAAGTAGGTGCCTTTACTAATTTGTTTATCTAACCCACTCTCTTAAGATTGACGCTGAAAATTGCAGAAAGGCTGTGTCGTCGGCTATATCTTTATTTGGAGTGCCAAATCGCATTATAGCAGATCAGGGTAGGTGTTTTGCCAGCACTAGATTTAGTGAGTTTTGTGAACAACATAAAATAAATTTGCATTTGATTGCGATTGGTGCAAATAGGGCTAATGGGCAAGTCGAACGCATTATGAGCACCTTAAAAAACTTATTGACTGCAGTTGAGAATAGCAGCCTCTCTTGGCAGGATGCATTGGGAGAGGTTCAATTAGCTTTAAGTTGTACGGTTAGTAGAGTAACCAAGGCAAGTCCCTTACAACTGTTTATTGGCAAAGTCGCTCGCCCGTTGGGGTTGCTTCCACCTTGCGACACAGTAGATGAGATTGATTTGGCAGAAGTAAGATCACAGGCAGTTCGCAATATTTCAGCTGCAGCAGCATATAATAAGGCGCAATTTAATAAAGGATAAGCCAAAGTTGTTGGACGTCAAGTTGGAGATTTCGTGTTGTTAAAAAATGAAGAAAGGCATCCAACAAAGTTAAGTGCGAAGTTTAGAGGGTTTTTTGAAATAACTGAATTGTTGGAGAGGGATAGATTTATGCTGAGTTCGTTGACGAATAATAGAATATATAAATATGCTAACGATGACATAAGAAAAATGCCAGATTGGCAAGTACAAGAAGAATAAAAAATTGTAAAAAGAATTTAAATGAAATGATTGAAATGGAAACTGTTGAAAAAGACATTAATGAAGAGATGGAAAATGAAACTGTTGAAAGGGACAGTAATGAAGAGATGGAAAATGAAACTGTTGAAAGAGACAGTAATGAATAGATGGAAAATGAAACTGTTGAAAGAGACAGTAATGAAGAGATGGAAAATGAAACTGTTGAAAGAGACAGTAATGAAGAGATGGAAAATGAAACTGTTGAAAGAGACAGTAATGAAGAGATGGAAAATAAAACTGTTAAAAGAGACAGTGATAAGGAAATGGAAAAGGAAGCTGTTGAAAAAGACAGTAAGGAAATGATTAAAATATAAGCTTATAATGAAATTTATAATAATAATGTAAGCACAAGTGCAAAACAATTGTTTTGATCATGGCGTGTGGCGCATTAGATATTGTAATGTAATGATTGAATTGTGTTAAAAAGCTTGTATTACTCTAAGAATGATATTGAAATGTGAAATTTAATTTGTTAATGTAAGTGTGATTTGAAAATGGTTTTGTTGCATTAAAGTTATAAAGAGCAAAGCATTGTTGGTAATATTTCACGAGGTCGTGTAATGGTCAGGATGGCCGTAACAGAGCATACTTTTGCATGTGTTAGTGTATGGGTATGCTTTTAGTGTATTTCATGAGAGTAGTAATTTCATCATAATGGAAATATTGCATCAGCCTCTATTTGCACAGTTACTGGTCGTCTGTATTTTGTAGTTTTATGAAGAACCGTTATAGCTCGGAGCCAACGTGTTGTCGCTGACGCCGAGTGTGTTTCGATGGTAAGCACGTAGAAGATGTGTCCGACACAAGTTAGTTGTGTGTAAAACTTCAGTGCGATCGAAACTCACTGCGTAAACATTATGGCGGACAAAGACGAAAGTGTACCTTTGACATATACATGCTCTAAAGTTGCCATCACAAGTAATACCTTTTCTTTAATGAAAAATTTAAGATATTTTCAGTGTCGAATGTAGATTTATTCCGAATCCGGCTGCGCCAGTTACCACCAGGGGAATCGCTAGTGTTGATCTCTGCAGTCGTTTAGCCTCTCTTTAAATATGTAACCCGCAAAAATAAACTACTACTCTATTTCGATACAAGAGAAGAAGTGTCGCTTTATTTCAATGTTTTCTCGCAGCTTTTTTTTTAGGCTGTCCGAATGATACTGTGCAGGGTTATCGATATGCTTGGCGACAACATATCGGTTGACCGCCATCCTCGGTTATTTGGAAAAAAAATAGCAGCTCCAAGGCCAAATGATCGGGTCAACAAAATACAAATATTGATTAGCAATAATTGCAACTTAGATTAGCGAAATGTAAGTTGACGTGGATAAACTTGCGTGTTCCTGATAACCACACCATACGCTCCAAATCCCTTTCTAGTGCCCACCGACTGTCATGTATATATATTCCAAACTTTATCACATCTGACCAGGAAAAGTCTATTCTTAGCCACATAGATCGCACACCAAAGCCGCGCTGGACACAGTTGCTCAATCGTCGACTTATCAACTACAACGGCGTGCCACATCACAACGGCATGATTGCCGAAGAGATACCCGAAGGGGTGCAAAGCTATGTGGACAAGGTAAACAATCTGGGAATTTTTTAATCGCAAAGTTCTAATCATGTGCTGGTGAACGAGTATCTGGCTGGCTGGCCAGGACATCTTGCCGCACTAGGATGGACCTCTGTTCTATCCTACTATATCGACCATTTCATGTGGCGGCCACACAGTATAGGAGTTTCGAAATCGCGAAACAACTGGAGAACCAGCTGGCGAGGTGCTATTCAAGCTGCTGCTTAAACCATGCAGTCTGCTCATCTTGAAGGACCGCTTATACAGTGATTACATGCATGCCAAAAGCGAGATAACCGAGGATACACTCTGCGATGGCATCTGCAACTACGATCTGTGCGAGAATACAAGATTGGCGATCATCTGGTGCGACGAAATCCACGCGTATCGCTAACTATCCTTTATGTGCCAAAAATGAAGCTGAAATTCTGTAAGACTGTGTTATGTGTATGTGAAATTGTTGCAAACATTGTAATTGTTACCTGGATGCACTCGTTGCGTTGCGTAGAAGCCACTCCACTGAAGTCAGCCCACAAATTTAACTAAAAATTAACTAATTATCTTAACTGAAAGTTGTATCTATAATATGGTGATGATCTATGATAATTTTTCGCAATAGCGCACACGCACATGCACCACCATCACCACAACCAGGAAACCATATGGATTGTTGACCTATTGACCAAAGTTCCAATATTCCGAACCAAGTGCTTCATTTTTGGTAGCTACTTGTAAAATGATGTTGTATTCAATTAGGGCGATTGTGTCTACACGGTTGAACAGTATTGAGTTGTGGGATGCCAATTGGACAATTAAAAAAAGGATAATTTACATAGATTTAGTTACTGAAAGCAACATACGATATACACATGATTGCTCCATTTAGATGATTTGGAGCCTGTTTGTGAGCTGTGGTTGTAGCAAAATATAATCCCAGTATTCTATAAACATCCAAAGGTTGATATGTATGCAGTTCCCAATGAATATTTGAAATTAAGTAAATTGTTGTCCATTTTGTGCTTATTAAGGATTCTGTATTGCTGATCGTCTTAGGACTCGTCCTGCCACTCCAGTCGAAATTCACGCTCGAAAATGTCCAGCCGCAGCTCAATCACTGCGAGTTGAAGGTCTGACGCTCTTCGTGTTGCTTGTCAGCTGGTTAAGGGGTTTGCGGAAGATGCTAATGATGCGCTGCAAATGATATTCCAACCTGCACAGCGCCTGACGCAAACCCACAAATTCTATAGATCGTATATATTGGCAGGAATGCGTATGCGCTGATCAAACGGCTGTGCTGTGACCGTAGTGCTGGGGTTGCTGTGGTGGCAGCACTGGCGCTGCTGCTGGTGGCACTGGGCTTAGCTGTATCCACAGTGTCTGTACTTGCTAAACTTGATGCTTTTTCGGCACGCTGCAGCTTCTCCATTTCACGCTTGGTTTTGCGTGCTAGAATTTACGCCTCCTTTTTCTGCAGCAACACCATCTGTGCTGTGCTTTGCCATTTGTATCGAGCGATTTACTGCATCCATATTTGGTCCTTTAGCGTTCCAGTGTGTCCAGCGAAAAGCTTAGCTGGATTTTCAGTGTTTTCAGTTTTTTTTTCTGATATTGTGATCGAGTCGGCTGAAACGGCAGTGCACGCAAATAAAAGCGAATTCTTCAGCAAAGTAATCGGTCTCTCTGTGCTCCTTATTTTTATATTTTAACAATTTCACGGTTCACTTTTGTTTTCGATTTCTGCCGACCATCGAATAGGCGGCAGCTTGCTTGAATTTGGTCAAGTGGGAGGCAGAGCGGAAGGGAGTGCAAAAAGACAGAAGAGAGTGTTGTACAATGGGCATAAATCGCATCCAAGAGGATTCACTTGAAGTGGAACTTTCGTGGAGTTAAATAAAAAGCTTATGGGGTGCACCCCAAAAATATACAAATGCAAAAATACAAAGTTTATTGTCAGTATAGAATTTATATTTGAACTGAAACAGAGCTGATTTGAGCAGCTCCGTGTTCTTCTGGGTCTTTTTGATTTTCTTCATCAATCGCTGACGCTGGCGATGCCTCTGTCAACCAGTACGACCTACCATCACTTTAGCTGGCGACAGCAAGGCAACGTCAACGGCGTCTCTAACTGACACGGCGTCTCTTTCGGTGGTGCAGGCAAAGCGTTCAAAACGCGTTCCCGACTCTCTAGCGAATCACATTGCATATCCTCTTCGGGTTCCGTTTTTAGTTCGCTATCCATCTACGTGCGTAAGTCTGCGCTAGGTATAAGGATATATGTATATAGCCAATTTTAGTTTCAATCAATGAAATGATGAATCGATGATGATGATCGAATTATTAATGAACAATGTTATTTCAGTCAAGCAGTTGGAAAAAACACTGCTGGAAAAAACACTGCTTGCTTGCTTGCAGTGGGCGCAGTGCAAACCTATATAAAACGTTAAATAACTTGAATGTTCATTATCCGATCGGAACCAAATTTTCAACGATCATTTAGATGGTGATAGTTACCAAAGTGAATACTGTAATACTGCTGAATACTGCTTTATTATTGCGCTTGCTATACGGTTTATCGATTTGCGGGGGCGGAAGTAGGCGTGTCCCAAATTTTAATAAAAATTTTACAGCGTATGATTCACATAAGTGTTGTCACCAAATTTGGTGGCTATAGCTTTTTTAGTTTCTGAGATATAGGCGTTCATACAGACGGACACACGGTCAAACGGACAGACGCTCAGACGGACAGACAGATATGGCTTAATCGACGAGCAAGAATATATATACTTAATGGGGTCGCAGATGCATCCTTCTGACTGTATTTTGACAAGCACGGTAGACCATGCATTTTTTTTAAATCCATGGTCTAATAATATAATAGTAGTGTAAATAAATATTACGCTTAGGCATTAATAAATAATTGCAAATGGCTCACGCTAATTGTGATTTATGAATTTATTTTTAGTTTTTTTTTACTTATGCTTCTTTCTTTATACCTAGTGTATTAAGATCAAAAAAATATCTGTGTTTTATCTCGTTTGCTCTCAAAAAATGCTCAAATTAGTTTATAAGTGTTTTGCGTGCTCGGCGATTTTTAGCTAAATTTTGACCAAAAGAAACGTCGCATGAGCATCGCTCAAGAGCTGTTGAATGACGTCAACAATGACCCAGATTTACTCAAAATGGTCATAACTGGTGACGAATCTCGGGTGTATGGTTATGATATCGAAACCAAAGCTCAATCGTCCCAGTGGTGAACCAAGACGAAAAAAAGCACGCCAAGTTCGATCAAATGTCAAAGTTTTGCTCAGTTTTCTTCGATTACCATGGCGTGGTGCATCAGGAGTTCTTACCATATGGTCGTACGGTCAATAAACAGTATTATTTTGAAGTTATGCGCCGTTTGCGATAAGTAATGCGAATAAAACGTCCAGAATTGTGGAAAACAATTCAGGGGTTTTGAGTCACGATAATGGCCCTGCTCACTCATCTTTGCTTGTGTGAGATATTTTGGCCACAATCATTCCTCAGCCACCATAGTCACCGGATTTGACCCCGTGTGACTTTTTCTTGTTTCCAAAACCAAAGAGACCTATGAAAGGACTGGAATTTGCAACGATTGAGAAGATAAAGACTGCATCGCTGGAAGAGTTCAGGCTTTACCGAAAAGTGCTTTGAGGATTGAAAAACCGTTGGCATAAGTGTATTGTATCTGAGGGGGATTACTTTAAAAATAAATAAATAAATAAATTATTTTTTCTTAAAAATACAAAGTCATCTTACTTTTTGAACACACCTCGTATAAATAAATAGAACAATTTACAAATCAATTGGGATCCGATCCGGACTGAACATGCAGTAAAACATTAAGGAAGGACTTAGTCTAACCAAAGTTAACCAAAGCACACAGCATACACAGAGAGAAAGAATCGTGGACTACAAATAAAATGCGTTAAAAAAAAAGGAATTGCTTAATGAATATTTTGGATATAATTTACCGTGAGGCATTCGTTGTGCTCTTTTCCCTCCCTTCTGTCTGTCTGTCGCGGCAGGCACCTCGAAGATAATGTGGCCCGCTGCATGACGAAAATTGGGCACCTCCACATGCGCCGCCGCCTGAACGCTAATGGTGCGCGCCTTCTCGCTCAGGCGGATGGGAATACTGCTGCCCACGTTAACGCGCAGCTCGATGCCGGTGACACTGCAAGAGATGGAATGGATTCTATTAGTCAAGCTAATAAGCAGAGTGAGATCCTCTGATAACTTACCCGTGGTACTTCTTGCAGACAATGCCCACCAGTTCACCAATGCGATCCTCCCGCAGCTGCATCGCTTCGCCTTGCAGCGAAAACACGAGATCGTTGTTCTTCGGGCAATGGAAGACAATCAGCTGTCCTGGCCTGGCGATTGGCTAGCGGTGGTTGTGGCCATTGAATTCTGCGTCCATAGTCGCGTTGCTGTTTGCCATGACGAATGCAAGGTCAGCTCATTGACGTAGCTGCGCAGTCTGTAGGTTCTATAGGTACGCATGATTGTGATAGCGGCCTTGATCTTCTTGTAGTTGCGTCGAGCTATCCAGCCGCGTACCTGCTTTTGCAGCAGCGTCCCAATGTGCTCAGCAATGTTGCCAACAGATCGCCCATGGAGCGCTGGAAGAGTATGCCTGCGGTCAGGGAACGACAAAAGCAAGGTCAGCTCATAGACGTAGCTGCGCAGTCTGTAGGTTCTATAGGTACGCATGATTGTGATAGCGGCCTTGATCTTCTTGTAGTTGCGTCGAGCTATCCAGCCGCGCACCTGCTTTTGCAGCAGCGTCCCAATGTGCTCAGCAATGTTGCCAACAGATCGCCCATGGAGCGCTGGAAGAGTATGCCTGCGGTCAGGGAACGTTTCGTGGTCTTCTCGGCGTCCTGCGCACCCTCGGGCCAGATTTCGTTAAGATTGGCATCCTTAGAGTTGTTCAGCAGACGCTTGAAGTCCTGATACAGCGTTGACGTTGTAGATGACATCACAGGTGTAGTGCGTGATGCGGAAATCCTCGCGATGTTTTAGCCCCTTGTCCGTTGGCTTCAACTGGCGACTGGTGTAGTGCGGATGCTTGCTCAGGTTTTTGTCCATGGCGCCCAGGAAAGTCTTGTCGGTGAAAACGCCTACACTCAGGCATGCCTCGTCCATGATGAATTGATCTAAATTGAAGTTGAAAGAAATATAATGTAAGTCCACTCGGTGACCCCGCGCTTGTACTCTTCCTGCTCTTGCTTGAGCACCAATTCTGACGGGCAAGAGAAAGATTAGTTTAAAGATTCCCACTTGACCTACTTAACTCACCAATGAAGAGCTGCTACAGCTTCTCGTTGCAATAGTTAATGAAGAAATGCTGTTTCAGACGAAGATTTTAAAGTCGTAGATATCCAGAGCACTGATGGCCGAGTTGTATCTTGCTTGCAATTACTGCCGCAGAAGATAACAACGCGATTGATGCTCGAAAAGATCCAGGTGAAGAGGCGATCGTAATGGCCTTGGCCAGTGCATCTTGGCCGTACTCCCCCTGCACTCAGCTGGGATCCTTCTTCATGACATTGCCACCGGCGGCAATGGTGCTTTTGGTCAGCGCCAGCTCCGACTCGGTGACCTGCAGCAGCTTAGCAGCCGACTGCAAATGCGACTTATTGCTGATTACCAGCTCATCCTCAATGGCTTAGGAGTAGCAGGGAATGTATAAGATTAGTTTCAGCCATAGAGGGTAATTAGTACGGCGGTACTAAAGTGAGTGGCGACTCACTTTGAAACTCCACGTTGCGCAATTGCAAGATAGATGCAATTGGGCGCCAAATGGTTTCCACCTCATCCCACTGGAAGCCGAGTGTCTTAAAGGCATTGTAGGTGCCCTTGTAGTTGGACTTCTCCGACAGGATGCCCATGCTACCCTGCTTTAGGGATACTTGGCCGTGTCCTTGTGCAGATTATATTCACGCAGCTCGTTGTCGTTGGCACCGCGCAGCAGCTGCAAGAAAAACATATGATTAAGCACTTACTCGAGGGTTTAATACCCTACAAACAATCCTAAACCTAACGGACGTGACGATGACGTCACGACGCGCAGCACAGGCGCAAGCAGTGGAAGTACGGAACACGGAAACATGGATAACTTCTGTGTTTATGGTCCGATTGGATTGTATATATTTATATTGCAATTATTTATGTTCATACCAAAGCAGAAAGCTGTAATTTCAATACTTCTCCTGATAATCGAAAATTATCGATTTGGGTGGGCGGTGGGCGTGGCACCCCAAATTTAAAAAAAATGCCTTCTGCGCATAGTTTACAGGAACCATCATACCAAATTTGGTGTCTGTAACTGTAATACTTTCCTTAATATTCTTAAATTATCGATTTGCGTGGGCGGTGGTTTTGCGTGGGTGGCACCCCAAATTTGAAAAATCGCATTCTTCGCATAGTTTACAGGAACCTTCTGTCCTTCTGTCCGTCTGTCCGTCTGTCTGTATGAACGTCGAGATCTCAGCTATTACAAAAGCTAGAGAAACCAAATTTGACATGAAGGTTCCTGTATACCATAGGTAGATCGAGTTTATTTTAAATTTTCGATGTCACGCCCACCACCCACGCAAATAGATAAATTACGATTATAAGGAAAAGTATTAAAGTTATAGCTTTCTGCTTTGGTATGAATATAGATAATTATAATATAAATCTAATCTCAAAATTACAATCCAATCGAACAATAAACACAGAAGATATTCATCTAAACGTTTTTCATAATTACACTTCTTGCGCCTTTGCGGCCTTTGCGTCATCGTCACGATGCTTTGTTTCAGCCGTAGCGAATGTACAGCTGATTGCTATGTTTGCCCATGTAGATGGCGCTATTCAAAGATAGATTTAATTTAAACAATAGGTGGCGGATGAACTTGTTCAGAATTTTTTGATGGAATTAAATGTGTGATAATTTATTTCGAAACAGGGCGAATGGTATCTTGCTGTCGGGCGCGTTCGACTGTAGCTTTCTTTACTTGTCTTACTACTAATATTTTATACAGTTTAAATGTGAGCTACTTTAAAGTGCAACTGTGAACCAGCTCCAAGATTAACTGAAATGTTGTTTCAAGCTCAACTGCGAGCTTTAAGCTGCAAGCTTATTCCAAGTTCAACTGTAAGCCAGATCACATTCTCTTGGAACTAGTTTCTAGTTAAACTGCAAGCTGGTTCAAAACTCATCTGAGGACTAAATGACTTTTTTAAGGAACCTCAGTTCCACTGCAAATTCGTGCTAAGTTCATCTGTGGACTAGTTTACTTTGCCTCGCTTATCCCTTATTTGTTACTTTCTCATTTTGTCGCTGTGCACTTGTCACCGCCGCAATGTACTTCATGATGATCTTCGACGCTTCTATCTTGCCCGCTCCCGATTCACCCGAGATGAGGATGCATGTGTCCTGATGGCGGCATCGGCAATTGCAAAGACATGTGGGGGAATCTCAAATCTTGTACAAGCGTATGGTCTCCGGGCTGTATATGTTCACCTGTCGATACGGACTCATGGAGAAGCAAACCTCGCCCATGAATGTGTAGATGAAGCCGACCTGATCACTGTACAACGACATAAATTTCCAAATTATGCAAAAATGCATTTTATATTCCCTCCCCCCTACACCTACTCTTTCGGTTGCTAACGTGTGAAGACGTGTTCTTTTATCGAGCTCCGTATAAAATCGGTGTATTTGAGTAAATAAATTGAAAGCGAAAGAGACGCTCGCGCACCATTGTGTCTGAAATAGTATAATGAATTAAAAAAAAAAAAAAAAAAAAAAGAAAATACAAAAAAAAGTAAAAGTAGTAGTAGTAGTGGAAGTACGGAAAACGGAAACATGGATAACTTCTGTGTTTATGGTCCGATTGGATTGTATAGATTTATATTGCAATTATTTATGTTCATACCAAAGCAGAAATCTGTAATAACAATACTTCTCCTGATAATCGAAAATTATCGATTTGCGTGGGCGGTGGGCGTGGCACTTCAAATTTCAAATAAATCTCATCTGCGCATGATTTATAGGAACCATCATGCCAAATTTGGTGTCAGTAACTGTAATACTTTCCTTAATATTCAAAATTTATCGATTTGGGTGGGCGGTGGTCGTGGCACCCCAAATTTGAAATTAACTTGATCTGCGTATGGTATACAGGAACCATCATGTCAAATTTGGTGTCTCTAGCTTTTGTAATAGCTGAGATCTTGACGTTCATACAGACAGAAAGACAGACGGACAGACAGACAGACGGACAGATGGACAGACGGACAGACGGACATGGCTCAGTCGACTCGGCTGTTGATCCTGAGCCAGAATATATATACTTTATGGGGTCTGCCATGTCTCCTTCTGCCTGTTACATACTTTTGCACAAACTAAGTATACCATTTTTGACCATTTTCAATGGTCGAATGGTATAAATAGCAACACGTAGACTAGCCAGTGCTATTAAGCTCGAAAAAGAAAACGCCCAGCATCTATACATCAAACAACTATACCCCACCAGCAGAAAGAACCCTTTGTGGAAAGCACACATAAATATTCAGCCACCAGCAGAAACAGTCGTTCCACTGCGAGGCCCTTCTGGATACGCAGCTAAGAAGATAAAGCTAATGCGTTCGCCGATCACCTTCAGAAAGTCTTTCAACCAAATTCTGCTAGCAACTCATTTGTCCTATCTGCAGTAATTAAGAACTTGCCACCAATAACATTACTTAAGCCCAAAACATCACCTGAACATGACTTGACAAAAATGATCATAGAACTCCCACCGTGAGCGGTTCTGACCTTATGCCATATCTTCATTACGAAACTTGTATAATATCCCCAAACGTGGAAAAGGTGGTCATAGTGATGATTCCCAAGCTAGGCAAAGACAAAACGCAACCCTCATCCTACAGACCAATCAGTCTCCTAACGGGTCTCTCGAAACTGTTTAAAAAGGCATTATTACACCACCTAGCTCCCTACCTAACATGAAGAAGGCGAAATACAATACCATCGCATCAATTTGGCTTTCGCAAAAATCAAAGATTCTAAAAGAACTCATATGAAGCTTAATCAATCTTAACCAATCTTCACTAGGCTTCACATTACCGTTCTAAAACCCATCTGGGCATACGGAGCTATGGGGAAACCCTTCAAAAACTAACATTGAAATTATACAGAGACCTCAGTAATCTGAGTAATAATGCGAACTATCACTGGGGCACCATGATACCTATGCACCGAAAGCATTTATAGAGACCACATAAATATCGTCATCGAGAAAATCCAGATGAGGAAGAATAAACATCAAGCAAAGCTTGCGCACACGAAAATTCTCTCGCAAAGTCGCTTACGCATGTATAAACTCAGAGCCTACTGAAGCGTAAAGGTTCTTCAGTCCAGCAAAGAAATCCTCCAACTAATACAAATATTTCTAATTGTAATTAATCTAAGTTATATGATAAGATTTGAATAATTATTATTATTATCTTACAATAAGAAAAGATCTAATAAATAATGCAATAAGTTAAAAATAAAACAAGTAAGAAAGCTACAGTCGAGTGTGCTCAACTATAATATACCCGCTACCCAGCTGCTCGTACATAAAAATTATTTGCGGAACAGTAAAGAACGGCTACAATCATATTTTGACAGAAAAAGCCCATAGACTTACAATATTTATACAAAGTCAAAAGAAAAAATAAAAAATAAATTTTGCACACGTTTAATTTTTGATGCGGGCAGGACTCGAGCCCCTAAATGAATAATAGAACTGTTCGTTTTGCAGTCCACAACTTAATCCATTTCACCACCGTACACGCACACACTATTCGGCACAATGCTGCAGGCAGCGCTGCTAGCTAAAATTATCATATAAACAGAAAATGAATAATATGGCATCAAAATTGCGCTTTTCATCAATTTTTTTCGATTTACGTGGGTGGAGGGGGCGTGACCAAACTGAACAAGTAAGAACGGCTACAGTCAAGTATTGACTGTATAAGACCATGGATTTTTCAAGGTTATGAAAAAAATCTGATTTAGAAAACTGTTATTGGTAAACGTGTTTTTCAAAGAAAAATAAAAAACAACGCATATAATTTTCAGTTAGACGCCAAGCAGTCCAAGCAGTTGGAAAAAAACACTGCTTGGAAACAACACTGCTTGCTTGCTTGCAGTGGGCGCAGTGCAAATCTATATGAAACGTTGAATAGCTTTTATGTTCATTATCAGATCGGAATCAAATTTTCAGCCATTCTTTAGGTGGTGATAGTTATCATTCACACCAAAACTGAATACTCTAGCGTTATTATTGCGCTTGCTATACGGTTTATCGATTTGCGGGGGGGGAAGTAGGCGTGTCCAAAAATATACTTGATCAGGGTGCAATAATAACACATTTTGTCACCAAATTTGGTAGTTCTAGCTCGGACGGACAGACGGACATGGCTAAATCGGCAGTTGATCCTTCGTAGTTGCACTTACTAGTACTAACTCGCTCTCACACATACATACAGACACACACACAAAGGCTAAAACGATGATGACGGCATGTTGCAATGACGCGCGGATCGGAACTTTGAAAAACATTTTCTTCAATAACTTCTGTATTTATT
This sequence comes from Zaprionus ghesquierei, assembly GCA_018904095.1. Lineage (NCBI taxonomy): Eukaryota > Metazoa > Arthropoda > Insecta > Diptera > Drosophilidae > Zaprionus > Zaprionus ghesquierei. Next base: position 18,564 of record JAEIGP010000601.1, on the reverse strand, counting down.
GTCCGATCAGATTGTAATTTTAGGATTGGGTGCATATTATAAGTGTTGGAAAGTATGTATGTATGCAAAAGTCACATAGCTGACATGTACTCCTGCATATCAGAGAGTATATGTAGAGAGATGATGAGTCGCGCATTTGCAGCTAAGCTTCATTCTATTTGTAGCTTTGTGGTATGTGGCCTTGCATGTGTACCTATGATCTATGCAGCGTTAGTTGATTTATGAAAGCGAGAGTGTGCAGTTGTTCTTACAATAAAGAGACATAAAAAGAAAACAACCACGTGCCTATTTATTTCATGCTGGTCTGACAATATTTAATAATTGTATTCCACAATAATATTAGTAAACAAGTAAAGAAAGCTACAGTCGAGCGCGCCCGACAGTAAGATACCATTCGCCCAGTTTCGAAACAAATTATCACATATTTAATTCCATCAGCAAATTCTGCACAAGTTTATCCTCCACCTATTGTTTAGATTAGATTCATCTCTGAATAGCGCCATCTACATGTAAAAACGGCATAGCTTTACACACGCTACGGCTAAAACGAAGCATCGTGACGATGACGTCACGACGCGCAGCCCAGGCGCAAGCAAGCAGTGGAAGTACGGAAAACGGAAACATGGATAACTTCTGTGTTTATGGTCCGATTAGATTGTATAGATTTATATTGCAATTATTTATGTTCATACCAAAGCAGAAAGCTGTAATTTCAATACTTCTCCTGATAATCAAAAATTATCGATTTGCGTGGGCGTGGCACCCCAAATTTGAAAAACGCATTCTACGCATAGTTTACAGGAACTTGATCTGCGTATGGTATACTGTCTCTATTTTTTGTAATAGCTGAGATCTCGACGTTCATACAGACAGAAGAACAGACGGACAGATGGACAGACGGACATGGCTCAATCGACTCGGCTGTTGATCCTGAGCCTGAATATATATACCTTATGGGGTCTGCCATGTCTCCTTCTGCCTGTTACTTACTTTTGCAGAAACTTAGTATACCATTTTTGACCATTTTCAATGGTCGAATGGTATAATAACTATAGGTTATGAGCCCAGACACAAAATAGCATTGAAATAGATAGGGGTTTGATTGTTAATAACAAGCTAAAATAAAATGTCAAGAATAATACATGTGTATACATATGTGCATAGTGGCTCACAGCTTATTTCAACCAGTGCCTATCCTAAACTTCAATGAACTGTCACACCTAAACTAAAAACTTTATGAAAATTATTTAAACGCACCGCGTTTCCTTTTGAACTTAAATTTTTATTAATATGCTTAATTTAATTTTAATATTCTTTTAGATTTTTTTTTTAACTTATAATGAAATAATAACAAAAATAAAAGTCACAGCTTATTTCAACCAGCTCCAAATTTCAATCTTTATCTTATCCTAAGAACTAATAATAATTAAGGTAATATTTGGTATGACCACCCTGGACTCGTCAGCAAATATGACTGTGTTCCAGAAGTCTGAGTCCTTGCTTAAGTGCTCTTTTGCAAACTGTAGACGGCTCTTAATGTTTTTAGCACTTATAAACGGCTTCTTCCGAGGAACTCTGCCATTAAAGTCATGCTAACGGAGCACACGCCGAATTGTTTCTGGGTGGCAACTCTTTCCCAACTCGGCTTCTACCTCAATGGGAATTTTTTGAGCCGATAATCTTTTCCTAATTATATAGCGCTCGTCCGTTTGATTAAAAATTTTGTTCGGAGCATTTCTTCCCTTTTCGTGAGTCCCATTTTCATGAACAAAACGATAAATGATGCTCTGGACCGTGGAATCACTTAACGAAACCATTTCAGCAATTTTCCTACGCGAATGTCCATTTTAAAAATGTTCTAAGACTAGTTCGCGCTGCTCTATTGTTGTACGTGGTACCATTTTGCCAATCGAATGTTTATGCAGCTTCTTCAACCGAAATTGAGCAAAACTCAATTGAAATATGCTACAAATATAAGGAAAAAGCCATAGCCAAAAAAACCGCTACTTTGCAAAATAACGGAACTTTGCATAGCTGCAAAGTAGCTGGTTGAAATAAGCTGTTGCATTGCTTTGGGGTACTATTTCATTATTATTTCAATAAAAAATATTTTTAAAATATTTGAAAATGTATTGAATGTATAAATAATATGTTTAGACCCTAACAAGGTATCGTGCGTTTAAACTATTGCGATATCGCTTTTGGTTAATTTTGTATACGTTTCTAAAGTTTAGAATATATACTGGTTGAAATAAGCTGTGAGCCACTGTATATGTACACGCGACGCCGCGGCGTAGCATTTCGTAGCATTTCTAAGAAGACAAGTCCATGCAAAAAACGAATACGAGTTGTGTGTATTGATTAATAAGGAAAATGGATAAGAGAAAGAGAAATATTAAACCATTTGATGGGGAAAAATATTCTATTTTGAAGTATTGAGTGAGAGTGCTTCTAGAAGAAAATGATTTATTAAGTGTAGAGGATAAAGAACAAAATATAGTGACTAATGAAATTAAAAAGGCACAAAGACAAGCAAAAAGCATAATTGTTGAATACCTGAGTGACTCATTTTTGTTTGATGCAAATAATGCAAGCACAGCTAAGGAGATATTTGCTAAGCTAGACGAAATCTATGAAAGAAAAAGTTTAGCTTCACATTTCTTATTAAGAAAACAACTATTGATGCTAAAGTTAAAGGAGGATACTTCGCTACAAAATCATTTCTACTTGTTTGATAACTTAATAACAGAGCTCATTGCGTCAGGTGCAAAAATAGATGAAATGGACAAAATTTCACAATTGCTTCTAACTTTTCCAACAGGCTACGATGGGGTCGTAAGTGCAATAGAAACACTTTCTGAAGCAAATCTGACTTTAGCATTTATAAAAACTCGACTACTTGACCAAGAGCCAAAATTAAACAAGTAAGAAAGCTACAGTCAAGTGTGCTCGACTGTAATATACCCGCTACCCAGCTGCTCTTACATCATTTATTTGCGGAACAAAAATAAACGGCTACTATCATATTTTGGTCGTAAAAGGCTATGGACTTACAATATTTATGGAAAGTCAAAATCTAAAATAAACAAGTAAGAAAGCTACATTTGAGTGTGCTTGACTGTAATATACCCGCTACCCAGTTGCTCGTACATAAAAATTATTTTCAGAATAATAAAGAACGGCTACAATCATATTTTGACCGTAAAAGGCCATGGACTTACAATATTTATCCAAAGCAAAGTCTAAAATAAAAAATAAAACTTTTTACACACATTTAATTTTTGATGCGGGTGGGACTCAAACCCATAAATGCATAATAGTTCTCTTCGTTATGCAGTCCATAACTTAACCCATTTCACGACCGTACACGCACACACTATTCGGCACAATGCTGGAAGCAGCGCTGCCGGCAAAATGAGTAAAAAGTATTGCAAACGTATAACTTTTAATCAGGTACCAAAAAAATTCAAGATTTATCACTTAAACAGTAAAAATAATAATTCTACCTGTTGAAGACTATAAATCGAATACGTGCATGTAAAAAAACAATATGTGCCCTTTTAATAATTCTTTGTATACTTGAATGGAAAGTGTTCTAGAGCACTCTAACTTTTAATAAATTTTGTTAAAAAAACGACTATGGCATCTATACGATGTATCGGTTTGTACTGGCTCGTTCCGACTTATTTGCAGCGGGAAGCAATAAGAAACATGTATACAAAGTTTCATAAAGGTAGCTCAAAAAGGGAGGCAAAAACTTTTTCTTGGAAAAAATAAGAAAAGTTCGATCTCCCTTACCATGACACGCATGCATGCGGAATCGAACCTTGAACTTATTACCTAATCCACCACTTCCCCATTCGGCCATTAAGCCATTACGCAAATTTTGCCAAAGTTACATTATGAGACCATTCGGAAATTCTTGCACGACAAAAACAAAGCCTGAATGCATGATGCGTGTTGTTGTTGCTATTTATTCTCATAACTTAAACCTACAATTAAATAAAAAATAAAAATAAACAAGTAAGAAAGCTACATTCGAATGTGCTCGACTGTAATATACCCGCTACCCAGCTGCTTGTACATCATTTATTTGCGAAACAAAAAAAAAACGGCTACAATCATATTTTGACCGTAAAAGGCTATGGACTTAAAATATTTATGCAAAGTCAAAATCTAAAGTAAAAAAAAATAACATTTTTGCACACATTTAATTTTTAATGCGGGCGGGACTCGAACCCGTGAATGCATAATAGTACTGTTCGTTTTGCAGTCCACAACTTAACCCATTTCACCACCGTACACGCACACACGATTCGGTACAATGCTGCAAGCAGCGCTGCCAGCAGATGTGAACAATAGCTGAGATCTAGATTTTCACACGGACAGACAGACGGACAGACGGACATGGCTATATCGACTCGGCTGTTGATCCTGAGCCAGAATATATATACTTTATGGGGTCGGAGGTGTCTCCTTCTGCCTGTTACATATATTTTCGGTTTGAACAAAGTTATAATACCCTTCTACTCTATGAGTAGCGGGTATAAAAAATAAAAGAAAACGCTGCGCTCTAACAATCGCACACAGCGGATTTAAGAGACTGTCACTTCTCCACTTGTTAACTAAGTTCATTGTGAGCAATTAAAACAGTTTTAAATAAAATACCGCCAATTAATGCATTTTCAAAATTTAAAGTAAAAGTTCTTTACAAAAAAAAAAAAAAGAAAAAGCTTAAGCGGCATGAACTGGGAATCGAACCACGGGCCTGTCGGTTCAGGAGTTCATCGCGTTTTCACTAAGATACTGACGATGTTATCCAACAACTGAAAAAATTTGCATTGTAAGGCATTCTTATTATTTCCTGTACAAATAAAGAATTTGCGCTGCCGGCAGCGCTGCTTACAGCTATGGAAAACGTTAAGCTGAATAACTTCTGTGTTTATTATCCGATTGTTACCAAATTTTCAGAGATCATCTTCCAAACTATAGTTATCATGTAAATAAGTATGGCATCAAAATTGCGCTTGTAACCAATGTTTTTTCGATTTACAGGGGCGGAAGAGGGCGTGAGCAAAATCTAAAATAAACTTGATCAGCTTGCAATAATTACACATTTTGTCAACAAATTTGGTAGTTCTAGATCTTATAATAGCTGAGATCTAGATTTTCACACGGACAGACAGACGGACAGACAGACAGACGGACATGGCTGTATTGATTCGGCTGATGATCCTGAGCCAGTTACAATACCCTTCTACTTTATGAGTAGCGGGTATAAAAACATTTTTGCACACATTTAATTTTTGATGCGGGCGGGACTCGAACCCGTAAATGCATAATAGTACTGTTCGTTTTGCAGTCCACAACTTAACCCACCACTTCACCACCGTACACGCAGACACGATTCGGTACAATGCGCTGCCGGCAGCGCTGCTTACAGCTATGGAAATCGTTAGGCTGAATAACTTCTGTGTTTATTATCCGATTGTTACCAAATTTCAGAGATCATCTGGCTAGCTATAGATATCATGTAAACCGAAAATGAACAATATGGCATCAAAATTGCGCTTGTAATCAATGTTTTTTCGATTTGCGGGGGCGGAAGGGGGCGTGGCCAAAATCCAAAATAAACTTGATCAGTGTGCAATAATAACACATATTGTCACCAAATTTGTTAGTCCTAGCTCGTATAATAGCTGAGATCTAGATTTTCACACGGACAGACAGACGGACAGACGGACATGGCTATATCGACTCGGCAGTTGATCCTGAGCCAGAATATATATACTTTATGGGGTCGGAGGTGTCTCCTTCTGCCTGTTACATACATTTTCGGTTTGAACAAAGTTATAATACCCTTCTAGCTCGTATAATAGCTGAGATCTAGATTTTCACACGGACAGACAGACAGACAGACGGACATGGCTATATCGACTCGGCTGTTGATCCTGAGTCAGAATTTATATACTTTATGGGGTCGGAGATGTCTCCTTCTGCCTGTTACATACATTTTCGGCTTGAACAAAGTTATAATACCCTTCTACTCTATGAGTAGTGGGTATAAAAAGAGAAAAAGCTTAAGCGGCATGAACTGGGAATCGAACCACGGGCCTGTCGGTTCAGGAGTTCATCGCTTTTCCACTAAGCTACTGACGCTGCTATCCAACAACTGCAAAAATTTGTATTGTAAGGCATTCTTATTATTTCCTGTACAAATAAAGAATTTCTTATTATTTTTTTTTTTCATGTATAAATATAGAATTTGCGCTGCCGGCACCGCTGCTTACAGCTATGGAAAACGTTAGGCTGAATAACTTCTGTGTTTATTATCCGATTGTTACCAAATTTTCAGAGATCATCTGGCTAGCTATAGTTATCATATAAACCGAAAATGAACAATGTGGCGTCAAAATTGCGCTTGTAATTAATTTTGTTCGATTTACAGGGGCGGATGGGGGCGTAGCCAAAATCCAAAATAAACCTGATCAGCGTGCAATAATAACACATACTGTCACCAAATTTGGTAGTTCTAGCTCTAAAATTAGCTGAGATCTAGATTTTCACACGGACAGACAGACGGACAGACAGACAGACGGACAGACGGGCATTGCTATATCGACTCGGCTGTTGATCCTGAGCCAGAATATATATACTTTATGGGGTCGGAGGTGTCTCCTTCTGCCTGTTACATACATTTTCGGTTTGAACAAAGCTATAATACCCTTCTACTCTATGAATAGCGGGTATAAAATACAAGCAAGGACACAAGCGCAAAAGTTCTTCAAGCGATAGCCAATAAAGAAGATACAGAATATTAATACAAAAACAAAGCAGTAAAACAAAAAGCATTTAAGAAAAAATTAAAATCGAAGCCGAAATTCATTTCATTTCATTTCATTGTGGAAAACTAGGACATTTTAAGAGAGATCGTTTCTTATTGAAACGACAGACAGGAAATCAGAATGTTGCTAGTAATAATAGTGGACAAGAGAAGCAGGCTCAAACTGCAACAACTAATTCTGAAGGAGGCTTTGCGTTCATGATTAGAAAAGAAAACATAAATAAAAATATGGGCCTGATTAAATTCATCCTGGACTCCGGTGCATCAGATCATCTCATCAATGACATGAAAACTTGCAAAATCATATTGCCCTCGAAAGGAGGGCAAAGGAGTGGTTAACCTTACCAGTAGTGGAAGGAAGATAACGATGAAGAATGTGTGTGTACAGTAAAAAAAATTCCACATAATCTATTATTAGTCAAGAAGATGCAAGATGCTGGAATGACGGTTGTGTTTAACCCTGATGGCATCAGAGTAACTTAAGATGGTAATCTAGCGTTTGATAGAACATGTGAGTACGAGGGTCGTTTGATAAGTCCGTGACTTTTTGAATAAAATATATTTTTTTCGTCAAAGAAGCGTTTTATTTCTCAACATAATCTCCTTTTAGCTCTATACATTTAGTCCAGCGTTTTTCCAATTTTTTTATTCCTTCCAAATAATAGGTTTTCTCAAGGCCCTCAAAATAGTCGTTTGTTTCTGTGATGACCTCTTCATTTGACCCGAATCTCTTACCGCCGAGCCATTTCTTCATGTTTGGAAACAAAAAATAGTCACAGGGGGCTAAATCTGGAGAATATGCTGGATGGGGTAGCAGTTCGTAGCCCAATTTATGAAATTTTGCCATGCTGACTACACACGTGTGCACCCGTGCATTGTCCTGATGGAACAGCACTTTTTTTCGCCAAATGCGGTCGTTTCTGCTTCAAATCAATATCGAATCTGTCCAAAAGCTCTGAATAATATTCGCCGGTGATCGTTTTACCCTTTTCAAGGTAATCGATGTGAATGATACCTTGTGCATCCCAAAAAACTGTGGCCATGACCTTGTTGGCCGACAGACCCACCTTGGCCTTCTTTGGTGCACGTTCACCCGGAGAAACCCACTGTCTTGATTGTTCTTTGGTCTCTGGTGTGGTGTGGTGGATCCATGTTTCGTCTACGGTAACGAAACGGCGCAAAAATTCGTTTGGATTGCGGTTGAACATCGCCAAACACTCCTTTGAAATGGTCACACGGTTGCGCTTATGGTCGTGTGTGAGCAATCGCGGCACCCATCGCGCGGAAAGCTTTTTCATGTCCAAATATTCATGTAAAATGTGATGTACCCGTTCAGTTGAGATGCCTACAGCCTCAGCTACCTCACGCACTTTCATTCTCCGATCTTCCAATATCATTCCATGGATTTTGTCGACGATTTCTGGCATGACGACCTCTTTTGGGCGACCTGAACGTTCGGCATCACTTGTACTGGTACGACCACAACGGAACTCAGTAAACCATTTCTTAACCATTGAAATTGATGGTGCAGAGTCCCCATAATATTTATCAAGTCTTTCCTTGGTTTCGGTGATGGATTTTTTACGCAAAAAATAATGCTTAATTAGCACACGAAATTCACTTTTTTCCATTTTCGTTAAAATTCACGAGATCGTCTGCTTTCAATGCCTATAAAACGCAAACCAAAAAACGCAGCTTTCTCAAAATTTTACAGTCAGCTGTTAATCGATAACTGCTGACAGGAGCAGTGTTGTATTTAGAGCAGGTGCGCGGCAAATACAAAAAGTCACGGTCTTATCAAACGACCCTCGTACAATGTACCAATAATAAGATTTACTATGAATAGTAATGTATATACATCAAAAGTTAGAAATAGTGCTAAGTATCGTTTGTGGTATGAAAGATTGGGTCATGTAAGTGCAGGCAAATTCTTAGAGATAAAACAAAATGAACTATTTGAAGATATAAATATATTAAAAGACATAGAAGTAAAATAAGATCTATGTGAGGATTGTATAAACGGCAAGCAATTTAGATTAAAATTTAATAAATTTAAAACAAACAAAATATCCAGAGACCTTTCTTTGTAGTCCATTCCGATGTCTGTAGGCCAATTACATCCTCTACTATTGATAATAAAAACTATTACGTTGTTTTTATTGATGAATACACACAATACTGTGCGACATATATAATAACATATAAATCAGATGTGTTCACTGTATTTAAAGATTTTATCGCCAAGAGTGAGGCTCATTTCAATTTAAAATTAGTTAACCTTTACATCGATAACGGTAGGGAGTATCTTTTAAATGAAATAGGTGATTACAATGTGGAAAAAGGCATAAGCTATCATTTAACGATTCCTCATACCCCACAATTGAATGGCGTGTCAGAGCGGATGATTAGAACAATCACAGAAAAGGCTCCAGCAATGATTAATAGCTCTAAGCTTAATAAATGTTTTTGGGGTGAAGCTGTTTTAACAGCAACATACCTAATTAACAGGTCCCCATGTAGAGCGTTAAAAGAAAAGAAGACACCGTATGAAATGTGGCATAATAAAAAGCCAATCTTAAAATATCTTAAGATATTTGGTTCAACAGCATATGCACTTTATAAAGTGCAGAAAAAAAAATTGTCGGTTGCGAACCAAATGGGAACAAATTGTGGAATGAGAAATCGAGAAAATTTATGACAGCTAGGGATGTTGTGGTGGATAAAATAAACATGTTAAAGTCAAAGTTGGTACATGAAGAAGACTCGAAGGTTCAACTTGAAAGTGTTGATGATTCTTCAAATAAAGAAAATGTAGAGTCCGATTTTCTAATGGTGGAAAATGATGAATCTGTTGATTCAAGAATAAATGTACAACATAGTAAGAATTCCACAAGTCTAAGGAATGCCGATCCAGTTATAGAAACTGGTGATGAAATAAACGATAACAAAAGTGAGCAAGAAATCAGACGCAGTGAAAGAAATAAAGGTAAACCTAAAATATCGTATAGATTTTTAGAAAAATGTCTAATGAATACTCAAGTCTGTTTAAATGATATTCCCATTTGATGAAATTGAATTTCGTGATGACAAATCTTTATGGAAAAAAGCCATACAAGATGAACTTGATTCGCATTCAGAGAATAAATCATGGAGTTTGGTGCAGAAGACTAATAATAAAAACATAGTAGATTGTAAATGGGTTTTTAGACCACGGATTTTAAAAAAATACATGGTCTATTTTGTTTGTCGAAATGTGCGTAACGGGTAGAAGGAGGCATCTGCGACCCCATAAAGTATATATATTCTTGATCAGGATCATTAGCCGAGTCGATTAAGCCATGTCTGTCTGTCCGTCTGTCTCTCCGTCCGTCTGTCCGTCTGTATGAACGCCTATATCTCAGAAACTAAAAAAAACTAGAGCCACCAAATTTGGTGACAACACTTATGTGAATCATACGCTGTAAAATTTTTATTAAAATTTGGGACACGCCTACTTCCGCCCCCGCAAATCGATAAACTGTATTGCAAGCGCCTATATCTTAGAAACTAAAAAAGCTAGAGCCCCCAAATTTGGTGACAACACTTATGTAAATCATACGCTGTAAAATTTTTATTAAAATTTAGGACACGGCTACTTCCGCCCCCGCAAATCGATAAACCGTATAGCAAGCGCAATAATAAAGCTAGAGTATTCAGTTTAGGTGTGTATGATACGTATCACCACCTAAACGATCGCTAAAAATTTGGCTTCGATCGGGTAATGAACATTAAAGTTATTCAACGTTTCATATAGATTTGCACTGCGCCCACTGCAAGCAAGAAAGCAGTATTTTTTCCAAGCAGTGTTTTTTTCCAACTGCTTGGACTGCTTCACGTCTAACTAAAAATAATATGTGTTGTTTATTATTTTTCTTCGAAAAATACGTTTACCAATAACAGGTTTCTAAATCTGATTTTTTTCATAACCTTGAAAAATCCATGGTCTTATACAGTCAAAACTTGACTGTAGTCGTTCTTACTTGTTATACCCGCTACTCATAGAGTAGAAGGGTATTATAACTTTGTTCAAACCGAAAATGTATGTAACAGGCAGAAGGAGACACCACCGACCCCATAAAGTAAATATATTCTGGCTCAGGATCAACAGCCGAGTCGATATAGACATGTCCGTCTGTCTGTCTGTCCGTCTGTCTGTCCGTGTGAAAACCTAGATCTCAGCTATTATAAGAGCTAGAACTACCAAATTTGGTGACAAAATGTGTTATTATTGCGCGCTGATCAAGTTTATTTTGGATTTTGGCCACGCTCCCTTCCGCCCCTGTAAATCGAAAAAAATTAATTACAAGCGCAACGCCACATTGTTCATTTTCGGTTTATATGATAACTATAGCTAGCCAGATGATCTCTGAAAATTTGGTAACAATCGGATAATAAACACAGAAGTTATTCAGCCTAACGTTTTCCATAGCTGTAAGCAGCGGTGCCGGCAGCGCTGCTTGCAGCATTGTACCGAATCGTGTGTGCGTGTACGGTGGTGAAATGGGTTAAGTTGTGGACTGCAAAACGAACAGTACTATTATGCATTTACGGGTTCGAGTCCCGCCCGCATCAAAAATTAAATGTGTGCAAAAATGTTTTTTTTTTTATTCCCGCTACTCATAGAGTAGAAGGGTATTATAACTTTGTTCAAACCGAAAATGTATGTAACAGGCAGAAGGAGACACCTCCGACCCCATAAAGTATATATATTCTGGCTCAGGATCAACAGAAGAGTCGATATAGCCATGTCCGTCTGTCCGTCTGTCTGTCCGTGTGAAAATCTAGATCTCAGCTATTATAAGAGCTAGGACTACCAAATTTGGTGACAATATGTGTTATTATTGCACGCTGATCAAGTTTATTTTGGATTTTGGCCACGCCCCCTTCCGCCCCCGTAATTCGAAAGAACATTGATTACATTGATTTTGATGCAATATTGTTCATTTTCGGTTTACATGATAACTATAGCTAGCCAGATGATCTCTGAAAATTTGGTAACAATCGGATAATAAACACAGAAGTTATTCAGCTTAACGATTTCCATAGCTGTAAGCAGCGCTGCCGGCAGCGCTGCTTGCAGCATTGTGCCGAATCGTGTGTGCGTGTACGGTGGTGAAATGGGTAAAGTTGTTGACTGCAAAAGAACAGTACTATTATGCATTTACGGGTTTGAGTCCCGCCCGCATCAAAAATTAAATGTGTGCAAAAATGTTTTTTCTTTTATTTTAGATTTTGACTTTGCATAAATATTGTAAGTTTATAGCCTTTTACGGTCAAAATATGATTGTAGTCGTTTTTTTTTTTTGTTCCGCAAATAAATGATGTACGAGCAACTGGGTAGCGGGTATATTACAGTCGACCACACTCGAATGTAGCTTTCGTACGTATTAGTATTAAACAAGATGAGTTTGGAAACTTAGTAAAGTATAAAGAAAGGCTAGTAGCACGAGGTTTTACACAAGAATATATGACTGATTATGATGAGACATTTGGTCCAGTTGCACGAATTTCCAGTTTTTGTTTTTTATTGGCTCTTTCAAACCAATACAATTTACAAGTCCATATTGTGGATGTGGAAACAGCATTCTTGAATGGAACACTAAAAGAACACTACATGAAGGTTTCAAAAGGGATGCCTTACTGCAATGAGAATGCAGTATGCAAGCTTAATAAAGCTATTATGGCCTTAAACAAGCTGCAAGATGCTGGTTTGAAGTTTTTGAAAATGTGCTAAAAGATGTTGGATTTGAAAATCTAAAAGTTGATCGTTGTATCTATATTTTAGATAAAGAAAATTTCTCAGATAATATGTGTGAACAATATAATAATTGCCACTAGTAAATCCGAAACTATTTCTAAATTTAAATCACACCTTCTAAAAAAATTTAATTTATTTTATCGGAATTAAAATTGATAGAAATAAAAGTCAGATATGTCTCAGTCAATCTGCATACAAGGTGCGTTCCAAAGTAAACAGGACTTGTAAAAAATAGACAGAACAAATGTTTTTATCGGCAAAATCATTTTATTTTATTCAAAATAGTCTCCTTCTGCTTCAATACAGCTTTTTGCACTGTCCAAAAGTTTGTCGAACGAGTGTTTTAGCTCGTTGCCCGGTATGGCCGCCAGTATGCCGGTGCAAGCCTTTTGAACGGCCTCCACATCTGCATAACGCTTTTCTTTCATCGGCAAATGCATTTTTCCGAAAAGGTAGAAGTCGCACGGTGCCATATCAAGTGAATACGGGGAGTGGTTGATCGTTAAAATGTGATTTTTGGTCAAATAATTGGTCACAAGCGTCGATCGATGAGACGGCGCATTATCGTGCAACAAACGTGCGATATTCGGGGCGAACACGTCGAAAACGGCGTACCAAATGCTTCAAAACTCTAAGGTAGAATACCGCATTAACGTTTTCTCCGGGTGGAACAAATTCTTTGTGGACAATACCCTTGGAATCATAAAAACAAATCAGCATTGTCTTTACTTTTGACTTCTTCAGGCGCGATTTTTTGGGTTTCGGCTCGTCCGGCGCTTTCCATTCAGCACTCTGGCGTTTCGTTTCGGGATCATATTGAAAACACCACGTTTCGCCACCAGTCACAATCTTCTAAATGAAGTTTGGGTATTTTTTTTACCTCTTTAATGATGTTCTTCGAATGTTGAATTCTGAGCAATTTTTGGTCGTCAGTCAATTTGTGCGAAACAAACCGTGCACACACCTTCTGTAAGCCCAAATGTTCGGTCAAAATGCGATAAATCGATGTTTTGGAGATGTTCAATTCTATTTCAATTTGAATGATGATTTCGGCTGATTTTTTATGAATTCACGTACAGTTTCGATGGAATTTTCGGTGATCACGGATTTTGGTTGGCCCACATGTTCATCATCATCTACGACCACTTTGAAAACGTTGAAAACACTCGTGCACTCTGCTACGGGATAAACAATCATCGCCATAAACTTGTTTCATCAATTGAAACGTTTCGGTGAAAGTTTTACCAATTTTAAAACAAAATTGAATGTTGGTTCTTTGCTCGAAGCTCATTTTCGCACCGATGACAAAAAAGTACTGACACTTAAAACGCAATAACTTCACTTCTAATAGATAGAATGTTATCATATTTTTACTGGAAGTCAATGAAGGATAGCAGATTCTAACGCACTAGTCGACATATGGATAAAGCCACTAGAGGGCTCTAGATGCAAAAAGTCCTGTTTACTTTGGAACGCACCTTGTATAAAAAGAATGTGTTGAGAAAGGTTAATATGGAAGACTGCAATGTAGTTAGTAGACCTCTCCCAAGCAAACTAGACTATGAGGCTCTACAATCTGTAGAATCATGTGAGGCACCATGTAGAAACTTGATTGGTTGTTTGATGTACATCATGTTATGTACTCGCCCAGTCTTAAATACATCAATAACTATTTTAAGACTATATTCGAATAACAAATTAAGGAATAATGGCTATGTCCTAAAAGAGTTTTAAGTTATTTAAAAGGAACTGTTGATTTGAGATTGAAATATGAGAAAAATGTACAGTTTAGTAATATTCTTATTGGATATGCTGATTCTGATTGGGCAGGAAATGAGACAGACAGACGAAGTGCTACTGAATATTTATTTAAAATGTTTGAAAGTTGTTTAATTTCATGGAGCACAATGAAGCCAAAATCTGTTCCAGCTTCATCCACCGAATCAGAGTACATGGCCTTATTTGAAGGTGTTAGAGAAGCCTTATGGCTTTATATGACTTATACTTTTTTTTATTAATTTATTAAGTAGAATGAGAAAACATAAGAAAGGGGACTAATATTTTGTTGGATATCCTTTGTTTTTGATAACTACATCCAATCTTCTGTGCTGACTCTCCACTAAAGCAGCGCATCTGGTCTGCGGAATACTGTACCACGCTTCTCGGATAACTATCCACAAATTATTCAAACTGCCCAGATTTTTGGTGCGAATGTGCTGCTCAACATCATTCTAGAGATTCTCTATCGGATTAAGGTCCGGTGACTGAGCTGGCCACTTCAGCGTAACAACTTGATGCTCCTAAAGGCAACTTTTCATAAGCCGTGAAGTGTGCTTAGGATCGTTGTCGTGCATAAAACGCCATGATAATGGCATATTGTCATTTGGTAACAATCGGATAATAAACACAGAAGTTATTCAGCCTAACGTTTTCCATAGCTGTAAGCAGCGGTGCCGGCAGCGCTGCTTGCAGCATTGTACCGAATCGTGTGTGCGTGTACGGTGGTGAAATGGGTTAAGTTGTGGACTGCAAAACGAACAGTACTATTATGCATTTACGGGTTCGAGTCCCGCCCGCATCAAAAATTAAATGTGTGCAAAAATGTTTTTTTTTTTATTCCCGCTACTCATAGAGTAGAAGGGTATTATAACTTTGTTCAAACCGAAAATGTATGTAACAGGCAGAAGGAGACACCTCCGACCCCATAAAGTATATATATTCTGGCTCAGGATCAACAGAAGAGTCGATATAGCCATGTCCGTCTGTCCGTCTGTCTGTCCGTGTGAAAATCTAGATCTCAGCTATTATAAGAGCTAGGACTACCAAATTTGGTGACAATATGTGTTATTATTGCACGCTGATCAAGTTTATTTTGGATTTTGGCCACGCCCCCTTCCGCCCCCGTAATTCGAAAGAACATTGATTACATTGATTTTGATGCAATATTGTTCATTTTCGGTTTACATGATAACTATAGCTAGCCAGATGATCTCTGAAAATTTGGTAACAATCGGATAATAAACACAGAAGTTATTCAGCTTAACGATTTCCATAGCTGTAAGCAGCGCTGCTTAGCAGCGCTGCTTGCAGCATTGTGCCGAATCGTGTGTGCGTGTACGGTGGTGAAATGGGTAAAGTTGTTGACTGCAAAAGAACAGTACTATTATGCATTTACGGGTTTGAGTCCCGCCCGCATCAAAAATTAAATGTGTGCAAAAATGTTTTTTCTTTTATTTTAGATTTTGACTTTGCATAAATATTGTAAGTTTATAGCCTTTTACGGTCAAAATATGATTGTAGTCGTTTTTTTTTTTGTTCCGCAAATAAATGATGTACGAGCAACTGGGTAGCGGGTATATTACAGTCGACCACACTCGAATGTAGCTTTCGTACGTATTAGTATTAAACAAGATGAGTTTGGAAACTTAGTAAAGTATAAAGAAAGGCTAGTAGCACGAGGTTTTACACAAGAATATATGACTGATTATGATGAGACATTTGGTCCAGTTGCACGAATTTCCAGTTTTTGTTTTTTATTGGCTCTTTCAAACCAATACAATTTACAAGTCCATATTGTGGATGTGGAAACAGCATTCTTGAATGGAACACTAAAAGAACACTACATGAAGGTTTCAAAAGGGATGCCTTACTGCAATGAGAATGCAGTATGCAAGCTTAATAAAGCTATTATGGCCTTAAACAAGCTGCAAGATGCTGGTTTGAAGTTTTTGAAAATGTGCTAAAAGATGTTGGATTTGAAAATCTAAAAGTTGATCGTTGTATCTATATTTTAGATAAAGAAAATTTCTCAGATAATATGTGTGAACAATATAATAATTGCCACTAGTAAATCCGAAACTATTTCTAAATTTAAATCACACCTTCTAAAAAAATTTAATTTATTTTATCGGAATTAAAATTGATAGAAATAAAAGTCAGATATGTCTCAGTCAATCTGCATACAAGGTGCGTTCCAAAGTAAACAGGACTTGTAAAAAATAGACAGAACAAATGTTTTTATCGGCAAAATCATTTTATTTTATTCAAAATAGTCTCCTTCTGCTTCAATACAGCTTTTTGCACTGTCCAAAAGTTTGTCGAACGAGTGTTTTAGCTCGTTGCCCGGTATGGCCGCCAGTATGCCGGTGCAAGCCTTTTGAACGGCCTCCACATCTGCATAACGCTTTTCTTTCATCGGCAAATGCATTTTTCCGAAAAGGTAGAAGTCGCACGGTGCCATATCAAGTGAATACGGGGGAGTGGTTGATCGTTAAAATGTGATTTTTGGTCAAATAATTGGTCACAAGCGTCGATCGATGAGACGGCGCATTATCGTGCAACAAACGTGCGATATTCGGGGCGAACACGTCGAAAACGGCGTACCAAATGCTTCAAAACTCTAAGGTAGAATACCGCATTAACGTTTTCTCCGGGTGGAACAAATTCTTTGTGGACAATACCCTTGGAATCATAAAAACAAATCAGCATTGTCTTTACTTTTGACTTCTCCAGGCGCGATTTTTTGGGTTTCGGCTCGTCCGGTGCTTTATATTCAGCACTCTGGCGTTTCGTTTCGGGATCATATTGAAAACACCACGTTTCGTCACCAGTCACAATCTTGTAAAGGAAGTTTGGGTCTTTTTTTACCTCTTTAATGATGTCCTTCGAATGTTGAATTCTGAGCAATTTTTGGTCGTCAGTCAATTTGTGCGGAACAAACCGTACACACACCTTTTGTAAGCCCAAATGCTCGTTCAAAATGCGATAAATCGATGTTTTGGAGATGTTCAATTCTATTTCCATGAATTTCAATGATGATTTCGGCTGATTTTTTATGAATTCATGCACAGTTTCGATGGAATTTTCGGTGATCACGGATTTTGGTTGGCCCACATGTTCATCATCATCTACGACCACTTTGAAAACGTTGAAAACACTCGTGCACTCTGCTACGGGATAAACAATCATCGCCATAAACTTGTTTCATCAATTGAAACGTTTCGGTGAAAGTTTTACCAATTTTAAAACAAAATTGAATGTTGGTTCTTTGCTCGAAGCTCATTTTCGCACCGATGACAAAAAAGTACTGACACTTAAAACGCAATAACTTCACTTCTAATAGATAGAATGTTATCATATTTTTACTGGAAGTCAATGAAGGATAGCAGATTCTAACGCACTAGTCGACATATGGATAAAGCCACTAGAGGGCTCTAGATGCAAAAAGTCCTGTTTACTTTGGAACGCACCTTGTATAAAAAGAATGTGTTGAGAAAGGTTAATATGGAAGACTGCAATGTAGTTAGTAGACCTCTCCCAAGCAAACTAGACTATGAGGCTCTACAATCTGTAGAATCATGTGAGGCACCATGTAGAAACTTGATTGGTTGTTTGATGTACATCATGTTATGTACTCGCCCAGTCTTAAATACATCAATAACTATTTTAAGACTATATTCGAATAACAAATTAAGGAATAATGGCTATGTCCTAAAAAGAGTTTTAAGTTATTTAAAAGGAACTGTTGATTTGAGATTGAAATATGAGAAAAATGTACAGTTTAGTAATATTCTTATTGGATATGCTGATTCTGATTGGGCAGGAAATGAGACAGACAGACGAAGTGCTACTGAATATTTATTTAAAATGTTTGAAAGTTGTTTAATTTCATGGAGCACAATGAAGCCAAAATCTGTTCCAGCTTCATCCACCGAATCAGAGTACATGGCCTTATTTGAAGGTGTTAGAGAAGCCTTATGGCTTTATATGACTTATACTTTTTTTTATTAATTTATTAAGTAGAATGAGAAAACATAAGAAAGGGGACTAATATTTTGTTGGATATCCTTTGTTTTTGATAACTACATCCAATCTTCTGTGCTGACTCTCCACTAAAGCAGCGCATCTGGTCTGCGGAATACTG
>JAEIGP010000600.1:0-252196 GCA_018904095.1 Zaprionus ghesquierei | reverse complement strand
AATATGTACCAACCTTACTATCGACCACCTACATACACACCACCCTATATGCCCTGGATTAACCCTAATGCTTATCCCCAGTATCAACAACTTCAAGCTCCCACACCACCTAACTTATTTACTATTCAATCACCTAGACCAAACGCACCATTCCACCGACAAAACATATTTGACCAGAATCGTTCGGCGTACTAAACAATTACCCACCAGGAGAAAATCCTACAATTCACAACTCTATTAAAAGACAGAGACCATCAGACAGCGGACAATCGAGTATGAGCATTGAAGAATTGAGAAACCAAGAAAAAGCTTTAGGTCACCCAATGCCCCAATACCTAAGTAATTATTATTACTCTCACTACCCCGACAACACCCAATATCAATTTGATACCTATCAAATATACAATATCCCTGGACTAGTTCAGTATCCTTCCGAAAAAGAAGATATCAACTCAAAGTCAATAGAAGAAGAAAAAACAAAACCTAATGAAGACGAAACGACTTAACATAAGCAATTTTGATTAAAGCTAAGAAAATTGATTTTATGCATAAATTTTAAAATTTTAATCAAGTTCGAAATTTTAAAATGGAATATAAAATATTTTAATTATAAAATTTAATGTATTATATTTTAATTTAATTTAATTCCGGAAAAAAAACAAAAATTCTTGCTATCCAACATTTATTAGTATGAAGTTTTAATGAGTTAAGAATAGAAATTTTTATATTAGAAAGAGTAGAGGAGAGTTGCCTGAGTAAGGAAGGGCAATCGACCTCAAATCTTATAAGTTTTATGATAAACAAGACACTTAACATAGTACGACGGTTAGCTAAAGAAGGAAGGCTAATTAAAAGAAGCCGATTATAATAAGGTGGTAAATCTACTCCTGGAACCCAGTTGAAACTACGTAAAGCAAAAAGAAGAAACTGCTTTTGAACAGACTCAATTCTGTCTTGATAAATTTGGTACTCCGGGAACACACGCATGAACCATATTCGAGAATCGGACGTACAAGAGAAGTATAAAGTAGCTTGGTTATAAAGGGATCATTGAATTCTTTGGCCCATCTTTTAATGAAACCAAGAACACGGAAAGCCTTGTTAACAATGTGTGTCACGTGGCGATCAAATTTCAATTTCTGATCGAAGAGAATACCTAGATCATTTACTTCAGATATTCTTAAAAGTTGAGTTAAGTTAAAGGAATAGTTCATGACGTGATGGTTTCCTCTGTAAAATGACATAACTTTACATTTAGAACAATTAAAATGTAGCAGGTTATGACTACACCAGGCAAAAACAAGTAAGAAAGCTACAGTCGAGTGTGCTCGACTGTAATATACCCGCTACCCAGCTGCTCGTACATCATTTATTTGCAAAACAAAAAAACGGCTACAATCAAATTTTGACCGTAAAAGGCTATGGACTTATAATATTTATGCAAAAGTCAAAATCTAAAATAAAAAAAAAAACATTTTTGCACACATTTAATTTTTGATGCGGGCGGGACTCGAACCCGTAAATGCATAATAGTACTGTTCGTTTTGCAGTCCACAACTTAACCCCTTTCACCACCGTACACGCACACACGATTCGGCACAATGCTGCAAGCAGCGCTGCCGGCAGCGCTGCTTACAGCTATGGAAAACGTTAAGCTGAATAACTTCTGTGTTTATTATCCGATTGTTACCAAATTTTAAGTAATGGGTCCAAGGCAGCGCTGCTTACAGCTATGAAAAACGTTAAGCTGAATAACTTCTGTGTTTATTATCCGATTGTTACCAAATTTTCAGAGATCATCTGGCTAGCTATAGGTATCATGTAAACAATATGGCATCAAAATTGTAATCAATGTTTTTTCGATTTACGGGGGCGAAAGGGGGCGTGGCCAAAATCCAAAATAAACTTGATCAGCGTGCAATAATAACACATATTGTCACCAAATTTGGTAGTCCTAGCTCTTATAATAGCTGAGATCTAGATTTTCACACGGACAGACAGACGGACATGGCTATATCGACTCGGCTGTTGCTCCTGAGCCAGAATATATATACTTTATGGGGTCGGAGGTGTCTCCTTATGCCTGTTACATACATTTTCGGTTTGAACAAAGTTATAATACCCTTCTACTCTATGAGTAACGGGTATAAACATGTCAAAATCCATTTGAAGAAAGTTTAAAGTTTTGTCATTATACGTCAGACCAAGTTTAACGTCATCAGCGTACATAAGGATAGATGACTGTGTTAGTACAGAAGGTAGGTCATTAATAAAAAGGTTAAAAAGTAAAGGCCCAAGATGACTACCCTGAGGAACCCCAGATGTAACAAATATAAGCTTAGATTGGCAAGAGTTAAAAAAAACTCTTTGCGTCCTCTTAGTTAAATAATTAGATATCCACAAAATAAGTTTTTGAGGAAAACCAATGAGATCTAATTTATGAAGCAATAAGTTATGATTAACGGAGTCAAAAGCTTTACTGAAATCAGTGTAGAACACATCAGTTTGCATTTTCCTCCGAAATCCTTTGGTTATAATAGAGGAAAACTCAAGAAGATTTGTAGTTGTGAATCTAAATTTGACAAATCCATGCTAATAAGGGGAAAGAACGGACTTACACATATGTGTTAATTGTGCAGTCGAGATTTTTTCATAAATATTAGGAATACCGGACAATTTAGAGATACACCTATAATTCTTCACATCTTGGTTAGAGCCACATTTGTGAAGAGGTATAGAGAAGGAATCGTTTCATATAGGCGGAAAGTAACTCGTGGCTACGGACAAATCAAGCAACTTAAATATAGGCTTACAAATGATATCAGCACAGAATGTAAGTATACATGTTGGAACACGATCAGGACCGGGAGAAAATACAGGCTTAGAGGATTTAAGATAGCTTAGTAAAGAGATTTCGTTAATAGAAAAGCAAAAAAAGGAGTTAGAATTATTTAAAGAATACGGGTATTATTGCATAGTATAGGCTTCAGTGGAGTAAGTAGATTGAAAAAAGTCCGCAAACAAATCGACAGCAGCCTGATCATAAGTTGCTTTGTTATTTTAAAAAAAAAAAAGATTAGATGGAAATTTATTAGTTTTACGCTTCAAATTAACAAAGTTATAAAACTGCTTAGGGTCCTGGGCACATTGTAGGCGACAACGATTCAAATAATCATTGTAGCAACGTGTATTTAGAGATAACAAGTAAGAAAGCTACATTCGAGGGTGCTCGACTGTAATATACCCGCTACCCAGCTGCTCGTACATCAAAATTATTTGCGGAACAATAAAGAACGGCTACAATCATATTTTGACCGTAAAAGGGCATGGACTTACAATATTTATCCAAAGTCAACAGTCGAGTGTGCTCGACTGTAATATACCCGCTACCCAGCTGCTCGTACATCATTTATTTGCGAAACAAAAAAACGGCTACAATCAAATTTTGACCGTAAAAGGCTATGGACTTATAATATCTATGCAAAGTCAAAATCTAAAATAAAAAAAAAAAAATTTTTGCACACATTTAATTTTTGATGCGGGCGGGACTCGATCCCGTAAATGCATAATAGTACTGTTCGTTTTGCAGTCCACCGTACACGCACACACGATTCGGCACAATGCTGCAAGCAGCGCTGCCGGCAAAAGGAGTAAAAAGTATTGAAAACGTATAACTTTTATTCAGGTACCAAAAAAATCCAAGATTAATCACTTAAACAGTAAAAATAATAAGACAGACAGACAGACAGACAGACGGACATGGCTATATCGACTCGGCTGTTGATCCTGAGCCAGAATATATATACTTTATGGGGTCGGAGGTGTCTCCTTCTGCCTGTTACATACATTTTCGGTTTGAACAAAGTTATAATACCCTTCTACTCTATGAGTAGCGGGTATAAAAAAAAAACATTTGTGCACACATTTAATTTTTGATGCGGGCGGGACTCGATCCCGTAAATGCATAATAGTACTGTTCGTTTTGCAGTCCACAACGTAACCCATTTCACCACTGTACACCCACACACGATTCGGCACAATGCTGCAAGCAGCGCTGCCGGCAGCGCTGCTTACAGCTATGGAAAACGTTAAGCTGAATAACTTCTGTGTTTATTATCCGATTGTTACCAAACTTTTAGAGATCATCTGGCTAGCTATAGTTATCATATAAACCGAAAATGAATAATATGGCATCAAAATTGCGCTTGTAATCAATTTCTTTCGATTTACAGGGGCGGAAGGGGGCGTGGCCAAAATCCAAAATAAACTTGACCAGCGTGCAATAATAACACCTACTGTAATCAATTTTGGTAGTTCTAGCTCTTATAATAGCTGAGATCTAGATTTTCACACGGACAGACAGACGGACAGACAGACATGGCTATATCGACTCGGCTGTTGATCCTTAGCCAGAATATATATACTTTATGGGGTCGGAGGTGTCTCCTTCTGCCTGTTGCATACATTTTCGGTTTGAACAAAGTTATAATACCCTTCTACTCTATGAGTAGCGGGTATAAAAAGCTTAATGGGCATGAACTGGGAATCGAACCACGGGTCTGTCGGTTCAGGAGTTCATCGCTTTTCCACTAAGTTACTGACGCTGTTATCCAACAACTGCAAAACTTTGCTTTGCAAGGCATTCTTATTATTTCCTGTACAAATAAAGACTTTGCGCTGCCGGCAGCGCTGCTTACAGCTATGGAAAACTTTAAGCTGAATAACTTCTGTGTTTATTATCCGATTGTTACCAAATTTTCAGAGATCATCTGGCTAGCTATAGTTATCATATAAACCGAAAATGAATAATATGGAATCAAAATTGCGCTTATAATCAATTTTTTTTCGATTAACAGGGGCGGAAAGGGGCGTGGCCAAATCTAAAACAAAATTGACCAGCTTGCAATAATATCACATACTGTCACCAAATTTGGTAGTTCTAGCTCTTATAATAGCTGAGATCCAGATTTTCACACTGACAGACAGACGGACAGACGGACAGACAGACAGACGGACATGGCTATATCCACTCGGCTGTTGATCCTGAGCCAGAATATATATACTTTATTGGGTCGGAGGTGTCTCCTTCTGCCTGTTACATACATTTTCGGTTTGAACAAATTTATAATACCCTTCTACTCTATGAGTAGCGGGTATGAAAAAAAACATTTTTGCACACATTTAATTTTTGATGCGGGCGGGACTCGAACCCATAAATGCATAATAGTACTGTTCGTTTTGCAGTCCACAACTTAACCCATTTCACCACCGTACACGCACACACGATTCGGCACAATGCTGCAAGCAGCGCTGCCGGCACCGCTGCTTACAGCTATGG
The DNA here is from genome assembly GCA_018904095.1 of Zaprionus ghesquierei. NCBI lineage: Eukaryota > Metazoa > Arthropoda > Insecta > Diptera > Drosophilidae > Zaprionus > Zaprionus ghesquierei. The sequence continues at coordinate 246,858 of JAEIGP010000600.1, read as the reverse complement.
AAAACGTTAGGCTGAATAACATCTGTGTTTATTATCCGATTGTTACCAAACTTTTAGAGATCATCTGGCTAGCTATAGTTATCATATAAACCGAAAATGAATAATATGGCATCAAAATTGCGCTTGTAATCAATTTCTTTCGATTTACAGGGGCGGAAGGGGGCGTGGCCAAAATCCAAAATAAAATTGACCAGCGTGCAATAATAACACCTACTGTAATCAATTTTGGTAGTTCTAGCTCTTATAATAGCTGAGATCTAGATTTTCACACGGACAGACAGACGGACAGACAGACATGGCTATATCGACTCGGCTGTTGATCCTTAGCCAGAATATATATACTTTATGGGGTCGGAGGTGTCTCCTTCTGCCTGTTGCATACATTTTCGGTTTGAACAAAGTTATAATACCCTTCTACTCTATGAGTAGCGGGTATAAAAAGCTTAATGGGCATGAACTGGGAATCGAACCACGGGTCTGTCGGTTCAGGAGTTCATCGCTTTTCCACTAAGTTACTGACGCTGTTATCCAACAACTGCAAAACTTTGCTTTGCAAGGCATTCTTATTATTTCCTGTACAAATAAAGACTTTGCGCTGCCGGCAGCGCTGCTTACAGCTATGGAAAACTTTAAGCTGAATAACTTCTGTGTTTATTATCCGATTGTTACCAAATTCTCAGAGATCATCTGGCTAGCTATAGTTATCATATAAACCGAAAATGAATAATATGGAATCAAAATTGCGCTTATAATCAATTTTTTTTCGATTAACAGGGGCGGAAAGGGGCGTGGCCAAATCTAAAACAAAATTGACCAGCTTGCAATAATATCACATACTGTCACCAAATTTGGTAGTTCTAGCTCTTATAATAGCTGAGATCCAGATTTTCACACTGACAGACAGACGGACAGACGGACAGACAGACAGACGGACATGGCTATATCCACTCGGCTGTTGATCCTGAGCCAGAATATATATACTTTATTGGGTCGGAGGTGTCTCCTTCTGCCTGTTACATACATTTTCGGTTTGAACAAATTTATAATACCCTTCTACTCTATGAGTAGCGGGTATGAAAAAAAACATTTTTGCACACATTTAATTTTTGATGCGGGCGGGACTCGAACCCATAAATGCATAATAGTACTGTTCGTTTTGCAGTCCACAACTTAACCCATTTCACCACCGTACACGCACACACGATTCGGCACAATGCTGCAAGCAGCGCTGCCGGCACCGCTGCTTACAGCTATGGAAAACGTTAGGCTGAATAACATCTGTGTTTATTATCCGATTGTTACCAAACTTTTAGAGATCATCTGGCTAGATATAATTATCATATAAACCGAAAATAAATAATATGGCATCAAAATTGCGCTTGTAATCAATTTTTTTCGATTTACAGGGGCGGAAGGGGGCGTGGCCAAAATCCAAAATAAACTTGAACAGCGTGCAATAATAACACCTACTGTAATCAATTTTGGTAGTTCTAGCTTTTATAATAGCTGAGATCCAGATTTTCACACGGACAGACAGACGGACAGACAGACAGACGGACATGGCTATATCGACTCGGCTGTTGATCCTGAGCCAGAATACATATACTTTATGGGGTCGGAGGTGTCTCCTTCTGCCTGTTACATACATTTTCGATTTCAACAAAGTTATAATACCCTTCTACTCTATGAGTAGCGGGTATAAAAAAAAAAAAAGCTTAAGCGGCATGAACTGGGAATCGAATCACGGGCCTGTCGGTTCAGGAGTGCATCGCTTTTCCACTAAGCTATTGACGCTGTTATCCAACAACTGCAAAAATTTGCATTGTATGGCATTCTTATTATTTCCTGTACAAATAAAGAATTTGCGCTGCCGGCAGCGCTGTTTACAGCTATGGAAAACGTTAAACTGAATAACTTCTGTGTTTATAATTCGATTGTTACCAAATTTTTAGAGATCATCTGGCTGGCTATAGTTATCATGTAAACCGAAAATGAACAATATGGCATTAAAATTGCGCTTGTAATCAATGTTTTTCGATTTACGGGGGCGGAAGGGGGCGTGGCCAAAATCCAAAATAAACTTGATCAGCGTGCAATGAAAACACCTACTGTAATCAATTTTGGTAGTTCTAGCTTTTATAATAGCTGAGATCCAGATTTTCACACGGACAGACAGACGGACACACGGACAGACGGACAGACAGACAGACGGACATGGCTATATCTACTCGGCTGTTGATCCTGAGCCAGAATATATATACTTAATGGGGTCGGAGGTGTCTCCTTCTGCCTGTTACATACATTTTCGATTTGAACATAGTTATAATACCCTTCTACTCTATGAGTAGCGGGTATAAAAAAAGAAAAAGCTTAAGCGGCATGAACTGGGAATCGAATCACGGGCCTGTCGGTTCAGGAGTGCATCGCTTTTCCACTAAGCTATTGACGCTGTTATCCAACAACTGCAAAAATTTGCATTGTATGGCATTCTTATTATTTCCTGTACAAATAAAGAATTTGCGCTGCCGGCAGCGCTGTTTACAGCTATGGAAAACGTTAAACTGAATAACTTCTGTGTTTATTATTCGATTGTTACCAAATTTTTAGAGATCATCTGGCTAGCTATAGTTATCATGTAAACCGAAAATGAACAATATGGCATCAAAATTGCGCTTGTAATCAATGTTTTTCGATTTACGGGGGCGGAAGGGGGCGTGGCCAAAATCCAAAATAAACTTGATCAGCGTGCAATAATAACACATATTCAGGAGTCACCAAATTTGGTAGTCCTAGCTCTTATAATAGCTGAGATCTAGATTTTCACACGGACAGACAGACGGACAGACGGACATGGCTATATCGACTCGGCTGTTGATCCTGAGCCAGAATATATATACTTTATGGGGTCGGAGGTGTCTCCTTCTGCCTGTTACATACATTTTCGGTTTGAACAAAGTTATAATACCCTTCTAGTCTATGAGTAGCGGGTATAAATATTACACACAAAACATAGCAAATGAATATATAATTCAAATTCAGCTTACAAGTATTCATACAAAATATGTATATAGTAAGATATCCATTCAACACGCACACCCCAACCACATATATTGTAATTCTATATTCAAACAAAGAGATTTATTGTAAAACTCACGTACACATATTAAAATTTAAGTACTAAACACATTAAATTTTAAGCGCAAATTGTAATCAAAGAACAAGAGGCCTTCGATTAACTTTGGCCATTAACGCACATGCCTAGTGTCATGTTTCAAGTCACTCCACACTTCAAAAGTACTGTGCCCACAGATCATAAACTAAACAATTGTACCCAATTCTGAAATCTTAACGATAAACAATTCTCCCCCAATTTGGATATCTTAACGATAAACAAATCTCCCCCAAATCCAAACGGGAACCAACTGAAATAATAAAGCCAACTGAAATAATAAAACCTTATTGCCCGAGTCACCGCTCACGCACTTGTCTCAGGATTCTCAAATTACCTCCTATTTTAAGAGAGCCCCTCTCTGCACGAGAGAACCAAAACTCACAGTTAAAACTCTCTTTAACACACTTCGCTCTTAAGCTTGCCTATATAAACGCGAAGACGTCCCCTTACAAGCGTTCAGTTCTGAGTATACTATCAATAGAGATAGTCTCGCCAAAGCCTCGTTTTGACGTTGAAACCCCATTATCCGACCAAGTGATAATCCAACGGCTCCGGTCCTTCCTTAGCTACTTTGAAAGTAAATAAAGTGTTCGAGCAAAAATCAAACAATTGTTGTTTTTTTTTACTTAACCATAACTCTGAATCTGTTTCTGGCGCAGCCGATAGGATAAAGAGAGTAAGTTGGTCGACTCGTTTACCGATATCAAACAAGTGACAAAGATCCTTGTACGACCAAGCGTATCTTTCGAGATTGAACCACGTAATGATCGTAATACAATCGACTTTCATTATCCGCCAAAGAAATACGTGCAGTCGGTGGTTAACATACAAGAGTTTACCCACTGCATACGGAAAATAAAAGTGTAAAAACAAACAAAAACTCTGCAACATTTAAAACAAAACCAATCATAGCAACCGAATCAATCCAATTGTTGTCGGAGTGTCATCTCAACCAAGCCCTAAGTCAAATAAGGAAAGTGCCCTCGTTCAGCGGTAACACCCAAGAACTCAGCACTTTCATCAAAAGGATCAACTTTGTTCTTCAACTATACCCATCAACCGATGCCAGGCAAAAGCATGTATTCTTCAGCGCAATTGAAATGCAGATTGCGGGAGACGCCCAAAGAGTGTCACAATTATCTGGAGCTACAACATGGTCGGAATTGATGAACGCCCTCATCAACGAATACGAGACGCAAACACCCTGTGAGGGTGTTTATATATATATATATAACACACATTGGAATCATTCGTAAGTTCGTTGAAGATATAGAATCTAAATCTTTCACAATATCAAACAAACTCGTGTTAAAAAATAATCATAATAATACCATATTTGCACAAATGCATTAAACAATACAGTTAAAGATGTAATAATGAGGAAGTTGCCCGATAGGTTATTTATAACTCTTGCTAGACATGACATAACGACCGTATCTAAACTAAAACAAGTAGCCCAATCAGAAGGTGTGTACGACATAGTTTTCAACGACCAAACAAAACCTCAAAATAGTTCCAGCTCTAACACTAATTCACATCAAAACTCAAAGAATAAAGGGAAATATCAAAATTTCCCGAGCAATGCAGTGCATAACTCAAACAACTCAAATCCAAATAGTAGTTCAAAGCCTGCTGAATCAAATCAGCAAGTTATGAGCGAATTCAAACAAAAATTAAGCCAAGGCAGAGCCCAAAATTCTATGAACTATCAACAACAAAATGTTAATGCACCGAACCCTCCTGTCAAACGGCAAAGAGATAGCACTAGTGGCCAATACAAAATGGACAGAGGCGAAAATTTTCATCAACCAGCCTCGGAATCGGAAAGTGCTTCAGAGGAGGAGGTAACCTATTCCTAAAAATTAAAGTAAATAACATAACTCTTAAATGCCTCGTAGACACTGGTTCTTCCATTAACATCATAAAACAAAATATCTTTAATTTTCTCACAACACCTTCTAAAATAAAAGTCCACACTATAAATGGTACTATAACGTTAACTCAAAGCGTTTCGTTGCATCCAAGCAACCTTTGTCCTACTAAGCAAACCTTCTATATTCATAATTTCTCAGAAAATATGACCTACTATTAGGCAGAAATTACTTAGAGTCAACCAACATGCCAATTAACTATTCAACACAAACAGTCACTATAAATGGCAATCCATTCAGAATGTGGTACGACCACATTCAAACAGATGAGTCCAAGGTTACTAATGAGTGCCCCAAGTCATCTAACCCAAAGGAAACCCCTCTAAATATCCCAAAAAAGGAGAAAACCCTCCTGAAAATTAAGCGGAAACCCCACTTAAAACCAGATGAGTCCAAGGTTACCAATGAGTGGCCCAAGTCATCTGAACAAGAAGATTCCAAGACCACCTATGAGTGTCCCAAGTCTTCTGAATCTGAGGAAACCCCTCTTATTACCCCTTACCTAGAAGAAACCCTTCTAGAAATATGTTCTAACTACGCAATAGATGACGAGTTAAAGAATCCAATGTATTCAGATTAGAACATCTAAATACATATTTAGTACAAGGAAGGTGAAAATTTGACTTTCACGAGTACGATTAAGCATTCTATTCAAACAAAACACGAAGACCCTATTTATAAAAAACCGTACAAATATCCCCAAGCATTTGACCAAGAGGTTAACAAACAAATAAACGAAATAATAAAACAAAAAATAATTAGGAAATCCAAGTCTCCATATTGTTCCCCCATTTGGATTGCCCAAAGAAAAACGATGCTTCGGACAAACCAAAATTTCGATTAGTCATAGACTATCGCAGTCTCAATGAAATAACCATTGACGACAAATTTCCCATTCGAATAATGGATGAAATATTAGACAAGCTTGGACGTTGTCAATATTTCACAACCATCGATCTAGCCAAAGGTTAAGCTGAATAACTTCTGTGTTTATTATCCGATTGTTACCAAATTTTCAGAGATCAGTTGGCTAGCTATAGTTATCATGAAACGAAAATAATATGGCATCAAAATTGCGCTTGTAATCAATGTTTTTTCGATTTACGGGGGCGGAAGGGGGCGTGACCAAAATCCAAAATAAACTTGATCAGCGTGCAATAATAACACATATTGTCACCAAATTTGGTAGTTCTAGCTCTTATAATAGCTGAGATCTAGATTTTCACACGGACAGACAGACGGACAGACGGACATGGCTATATCGACTCGGCTGTTGATCCTGAGCTAGAATATATATACTTTATGGGGTCGGAGGTGTCTCCTTCTGGCTGTTACATACATTTTCGGTTTGAACAAAGTTATCATACACTTCTACTCTATGAGTAGCGGGTATAAAAAAGAAAAAGCTTAAGCGGCATGAACTGGGAATCGAACCACGGGTCTGTCGGTTCAGGAGTTCATCGCTTTTCCACTAAGCTACTGATGCTGTTATGCAACAACTGCAAAAATTTGCATTATAAGGCATTCTTATTATTTCCTGTACAAATAAAGAATTTGCGCTGCCGACAGCGCTGCTTACAGCTATGGAAAACGTTAAGCTGAATAACTTCTGTGTTTATTATCCGTTTGTTACCAATTTTCAGAGATCATCTGGCTAGCTATAGTTATCATATAAACCGAAAATGAACAATATGGCATCTAAATTGCGCTTGTAATCAATTTTTCTTATTAACAGGGGCGGAAGGGGGCGTGGCCAAAATCCAAAATAAACTTGTTCGGCGTGCAATAATAACACATAATGTCACCAAATTTGGTAGTTCTAGCTCTTATAATAGCTGAGATCCATATTTTCACACGGACAGACAGACGGACAGACAGACAGACGGACATGGCTATATCGACTCGGCTGTTGATCCTGAGCCAGAATATATATACTTTATGGGGTCGGAGGTGTCTCCTTCTGCCTGTTACACACATTTTCGGTTTGAACAAAGTTATAATACCCTTCTACTCTATGAGTAGCGGGTATACAAATCAGTTATAAAGACAGACACCCTTGCCAATGACCTAATCAAAGAATACCTTTGCACTAAAAAAAGTGTCAATTACTTCCCTAACGAAATTGACTTTCAAGTCTTTCAGAATGCGTATACTCAAATCATAAGTCCCGACAATTTCACTAAAGTTATGAAGACTAGTGTTAAACTAATACATATTCAAACATACGCCCAAATCAAGAAAATCATTCTCAAAACACATAAAGAATTATTACACCCTGGCATAGAAAAACTTACACTTCAGTTCAAAGAACTTTATTATTACCCCGATTACCAAAAACTCATTCAAAACATAAATGAATGCGAGATCTGTAACATCGCTAAAACCGAACGTAGAAATACAAAATTAGCCTTCGAAACAACCCCTGAAACTTTTAACCCCGGAGACAAGTATGTCATGGATTTCTACTTAATAAATAATAAACAATTCCTATCATGTATTGACATTTATTCTAAATTCGCCTCCTTGATAGAAGTAAACAGTAGGGATTGGCTCGAAGCCAAAAGAGCTATTCTGCGTATATTCAACGACATGGGTAAGCCTTTAGAAATAAAAGCCGACAAAGACTCCGCTTTCATGTGCACCGCACTTAAACTCTGGTTAGAATCAGAAGGAGTAAACCTAAACATAACAACTAGTAAAATTGGAATTTCTGATATTGAGAGATTTCATAAAACTGTCAATGAAAAACTAAGAATAATAACAAGCGAAAATGAACCCGAAGACCAACTCACCAAATTTGAGAAAATACTTTACGTATACAACCACAAAACAAAACACAACACAACTGGTCGAACATCAGCAGAAATCTTAATTTTTGCAGGAACCCCTGCATATAATACACAACGAAATAAGATAAACAAAATCGACAAACTAAATGAAAATAGACAAGACCATCTAGTTAGATCAAAAACGACTACCCCATTCAAAAAGACAGGTAACATAAGACAAATAGATGATAAACATTATGAAGAAACAAATAGAGGTAGAAAAATCATACATTATAAATCTATGTTTAAACAAGTAAGGAAGCTACAGTCGAGTGTGCTCGACTGTAATATACCCGCTACCCAGCTGCTCGTACATCATTTATTTGCGGAACAAAAAAACGGCTACAATCATATTTTGACCGTAAACGGCTATGGACTTACAATATTTATGCAAAGTCAAAATATAAAATAAAAAAAACAAGTAAGAAAGCTACAGTCGAGTGTGCTCGACTGTAATATACCCGCTACCCAGCTTCTTGTACATAATTTATTTGCTGAACAAAAAAACGGCTACAATCATATTTTGACCGTAAAAGGCTATGGACTTATAATATTTATGCAAAGTCAAAATATGAAATAAAACAAGTAAGAAAGCTACAGTCGAGTGTGCGCGACTGTAATATACCCGCTACCCAGCTGCTTGTACATAATTTATTTGCGGAACAAAAAAACGGCTACAATCATATTTTGACCGTAAAAGGCTATGGACTTATAATATTCATGCAAAGTCAAAATATAAAATAAAAAAAAAAACATTTTTGCACGCCGCTGGCAGCGCTGCTTACAGCTATGGAAAACGTTAAGCTGAATAACTTCTGTGTTTATTATCCGATTGTTACCAAATTTTTAGAGATCATCTGGCTGGCTATAGTTATCATGTAAACCGAAAATGAACAATATGGCATCAAAATTGCACTTGTTATCAATGTTTTTTCGATTTACGGGGGCGGAAGGGGGCGTGGCAAAAAGCCAAAATAAACTTGATCAGCGTGCAATAGTAACACATATTGTCACCAAATTTGGTTGTCCTAGCTCTTATAATAGCTGAGATCTAGATTTTCACACGGACAGACAGACGGACAGACGGACATGGCTATATCGACTCGGCTGTTGATTCTGAGCTAGAATATATATACTTTATGGGGTCGGAGGTGTCTCCTTCTGGCTGTTACATACATTTTCGGTTTGAACAAAGTTATAATACCCTTCTACTCTATGAGTAGCGGGTATAAACATTTTTGCACACATTTCATTTTTGATGCGGGCGGGACTCGAACCCGTAAATGCATAATAGTACTGTTCGTTTTGCAGTCCACAACTTAACCCATTTCACCACCGTACACGCACACACGATTCGGCACAATGCTGCAAGCAGCGCTGCCGGCAGCGCTGCTTACAGCTATGGAAAACGTTAAGCTGTGTTTATTATCCGATTGTTACCAAATTTTCAGAGATCATCTGGCTAGCTATAGTTATCATGTAAACGGAAAATGAACAATATGGCATTTAAATTGCACTTGTTATCAATGTTTTTTCGATTTGCGGGGGCGGAAGGGGGCGTGGCCAAAATCCAAAATAAACTTGATCAGCGTGCAATAATAACACATATTGTCACCAAGGTTGGTTGTCCTAGCTCTTATAATAGCTGAGATCTAGATTTTCACACGGAGTAGATTTTCTACTCTATGAGTAGCGGGTATAAAAACAAAATTAATAAAAGTAAATATAATACCGATAATTCCAGGCCTTCTCCCGAACATAATATTCATGATATGCCTCCTATCGACAGTTAGACACAGAACCTAGAAATAACCTCTATCCAAGCCAAAAACGGTTACCGTATTTTTATAGTAGTAAACGTGGTCTTGTTAATTTTATGGTTTCCATTTATAAATACTTATTTGGTACGTTAGATCAAGAAGACAAGGAAGAATTACAACAACAAATAGGTGACATTTCTAAAAATAGTGTACAAATCAGCGAACTTAACCACGTAATAGAAGCCATAAATAAAGGAATTAAACTAACTAACCATTTAAATAATATTTTTGACGGAGGTCAAATTATAGCTTTAATAATTTTCAATTTACAACAATTCACCGAATACGTAGAAGACATAGATCTTGGTATGCAACTGACACGCCTAAGTATCTTTAACCCTAAACTTCTGAAACATGATTCATTAACCCACGTAAATTCTGAAAAACTTCTTAACATTAAAACATCTACTTGGCTTAAAGCTGATAATATCCCAAATTCCGAGAGACATAATTAAAACACCAGTATTTGAAATAGTACCATACCCCAACGAAAAAGATAACATATTAACCGAAACAATACACGACAAATACTTTTCACATAGTAATGAAACATGCACAGCAACCTCTCAAAGCTTAGTCATAAATAAATGTATCGCCGGTATACTAATTCAGGTCACAACTCAATGTAGATATAGTAAAGCACATTCTGAATTCGAAATAAAATATGTTCAACCTAATATAATCACAACTTGGAACCTTCCCAAGACCATTCTAAATCAAAATTGTATTTATTTTTATTTATTTATTTATTGATTTAACGTCAACTAATGACAGTCTACACAAAATTTTAAAAGATTTAAAATTAAATAAAAAGAAATTTTTCATATAATTAAGTTACAATTATCTTTAAGATTAAAAAAATTTAAATTAAAAGTGAAGTAAATAATTACAATTTAAAACAAAAATTTAACGACTAGTCTGAGTGAACAAAAGAATAATTAAAAATTTTATTTATTTAAAATTATCCAACATTTGTTGCAAAAGGATTGGGGAAAACCCAGAAAAACCCAATCAGATCAGAGAAGATTGTTAGGTGTTAGTTGTTAGTGTTAGGTGTTAGTTGTTAGTACGCTACATCGACCGGAGGAAGCGTAAAAGAAAATCCAACATTAGATAGTTAGTAAAGATATATAGATTCATGGATAGAAAAAAGATAAACGAGGAAAAGAGAAAAATACACTAGTGAGGACTAAATTCTACACAGATGAGAAAGAATTAAAGATTTTAAGTCTACAGAATTTGAATTAGCTATGATAAAATATAAGTTGTTATAGTTCGAACATAATGCCCTAAAGGGTTCATGCAAGGCATAGTTCGACCTACAGTGAGAAAGTGTTAGAGGTAGGAAGTTACGAGAGTTTCTAAAGGGGACAGAGAAGTATAACTGGCTAACCAAGTCTTCACTATCAATATCACCTTGAAGAAGGTTATTTATAAACAGTACACCAAGCATGGCTCTACGATTTGCTAAAGACGGAAGATTTAATAAGAGAAGTCTACTTGAGTAAGAAGGTAATCTTAAGTTTGCATCCCAATTAAGGCCTCGTAGGGCAAAAATTAAAAAATTCTTTTGCACAGATTCAATGCGGTCCTTGTAAAATGAATACTGAGGACACCAAACACATGAACCATACTCAAGAATAGGACGCACAAGAGAGATATAAAGAGTTTTTGTGACATAAGGGTCGTTGAATTCCTTAGACCACCGCTTTATAAAGCCCAGAACACCCATGGCCTTATTGACCATAAAAATAATGTGTTCAGTAAATTTAAGTTTGCGATCCAAACGAACGCCCAGATCATCAGCCAAGGTAATTCTATCCAGGGGGCAACCACAGAAAGTGTATGAGGCGTACTTGGGACTGGCCCGAGAGAAAGTTATTAGTTTGCATTTACCCATGTTCAAGTTTAATTGGTTTGCACTGCACCAACTATGAAAACGGTCAAGGTCGTCTTGAAGAGAAGAGTGATAAGATACATCTTTAAATTGATAGCATAGCTTAACATCGTCTAAGAGTACGCGAGTTACGTATGACCAAAGGTAGATCATTAATAAAAAGAGTGAAAAGAAGGGGACCCAGATGGCTTCTTTGAGGAACACCAGAGGTGACATAAAGTGGTTTAGAAAGAGCATTTTTGAATGAGACTCTTTGAGTTCGGTCGGTTAGATAACTTACGATCCACCTATGGAATTTGGGTGTAAAGCCCAGAAGGTTAAGTTTGTGTGCGAGAAGGGAGTGGTTTACTGAGTCAAAAGCTTTACTGAAATCAGTATAAATGACATCAGTCTGTAGATTTTTCCGAAAACCGGTAATTATAAAAGATGTCAGATCAAGCAAATTTGTCGAAGTTGAACGACGTTTCACGAATCCATGCTGACTAGGAGACATGAGAGATCTGCAATAATGTTGCAAGTACGAAGTCAAAACATATTCAAAGAGTTTAGGTATAGCCGACAATTTAGAGATACCTCTATAATTGCTTGCATCAGACTTTTTTGTGAAGAGGAATTATAAATGATTCCTTTCAAATCAAGGGAAAAGAAGAAGTGTTTAAGGACAGTGAAAATAGTCTGTGCAACGGCTTAGTTAATGAATTGGCACAGTAACGAAGTACGAAACCGGGAATTCCGTCAGGACCTGGATTGAAAACCGGTTTTACCAGACTATAGAGACTATTCTCATGAAGGACAGGGGTGGAAATTCCATTCGAGCAGGGATGGTATATGGGTACGTATGAGAGGACTTTGTAAATTTTGAGTAAGTCAGATGAAAGAACTTCGCAAACAAAACGGCAATGGCCTGATCATTATTAGCGTCATCCTTATTAAACGATAAATTAGAAGGAGTGGTATTAGATTTACGCTTCATGTTAACGAAATTATAAAACTGTTTAGGATTCTGCTGGAACTGAATCCTGCAGCGAATCAAATAGTTATTGTAACAAGCAGCGTTCAGCACGATAAAGTTTGACCGAGCAATAAGATAACGAGAAAAGGCGGCTGGAGAATGACCTGCTCTATATATCTTATAGAGTTTAGACTTTCGATTTTTTAAACTTGACAATTCTTAAGTAAACCACGGAGGGTTACTTGAACTCATTCGATAAACACGAGGAACACCATTATCAAACAAGTAAGAAAGCTACATTCGAGTGTGCACGACTGTAATATACCCGCTACCCAGCTGTTCGTACATCAAAATTATTTGCGGAACAATAAAGAACGGCTACAATCATATTTTGACCGTAAAAGGCCATGGACTTACAATATTTATCCAAAGTCAAAGTCTAAAATAAAATATAAAATTTTTTGCACATATTTAATTTTTGATGCGGCTGCGACTCGAACCCATAAATGCATAATAGTTCTGTTCGTTATGCAGTCCACAACTTAACCCATTTCACCACCGTACACGCACACACTATTCGGCACAATGCTGCAAGCAGCGCTGCCAGCAAAAGGAGTAAAAAGTATTGAAAACGTATAACTTTTATTCAGGTACCAAAAAAATCCATTATTTATCACTTAAACAGTATAAATAATAATTCTACCTGTTGAAGACTGTAAATCGAATACGTGCATGTAAAAAACGATATGTGCCCTTTTAATACCTCTTTATATACTTGAATGGGAAGTGTTCTAGAGCACTCTAACTTTTAATTAATTTTGTTAAAAAAACGACCGATAGGTTCTATGGCATCTATACGATGTATCGGTCCGTACCGGCTCGTTCCGACTAATTTACAGCGGGCAGCAATAAGAAACATGTATACAAAGATTCATGAAGGTAGCTCAAAAAGGGAGGCAAAAACTTTTATTTGCAAAAAAAAAAAGAAAAGTTCGATCTCCCCCACCATGACACGCATGCATGCGGAATCGAACCTTGGACCCATTACCTAAGAGGTCCACCACTTCTCCATTCGGTCATTAAGCCATTACGCAAATTTTGCCAAAGTTACATTATGAGACCATTCGGAAATTCTTGCACGACAAAAACAAAGTCTGAATGCATGATGCATGTTTTTGTTAATATTTATTCTCATAACCTAAACATACAACTAAATAAAAAATAAAAATAAAAAAATACAAGAAAAAGCTACGCTCTAACAATCGCACACAGCTGATTTAAGAGACTGTCACTTCTCCACTTGTTAACTGAGTTCATTGTGAGCCATTAAAAAGTTTTTAAATAAAATGCACGACTACCAATTAATGCATATTCAAAAATTAAAGTAAAAGTTCTTAAAAAAAAGAAAAAGCTTAAGCGGCATGAACTGGGAATCGAACCACGGGCCTGTCGGTTCAGGAGTTCATCGCTTTTCCACTAAGCCACTGACGCTGTTATCCAACAACTGCAAAAATTTGCATTGTAAGGCATTCTTATTATTTCCTGTACAAATAAAGAATTTGCGCTGACGGCAGCGCTGCTTACAGCTATGGAAAACGTTAAGCTGAATAACTTCTGTGTTTATTATGCGATTGTTACCAAATTTTTAGAGATCATCTGGCTAGCTATAGTTATCATATAAACCGAAAATGAACAATATGGCATCAAAATTGCGCTTCTAATCAATGTTTTTTCGATTTACAGGGGCGGAAGGGGCCAAAATCCAAAATAAACTTGAACAGCGTGCAATAATAACACATACTGTCACAAAATTTGGTAGTTCTAGCTCTTATAATAGCTGAGATCTAGATTTTCACACGGACAGACAGACGGACAGACAGACAGACAGACAGACAGACAGACAGACAGACGGACATGGCTATGTCGACTCGGCTGTTGATCCTGAGCCAAAATAATATACTTTATGGGGTCGGAGGTGTCTCCTTCTGCCTGTTACATACATTTTCGGTTTGAACAAAGTTATTATACCCTTCTACTCTATGAGTAGCGGGTATAATAAAAATAAAAAAATATAAGAAAAAGGTGCGCTCTAACAATCGCACACAGCTGATTTAAGAGACTGTCTTTTCTCCACTTGTTAACTAAGTTCATTGTGAGCGATTAAAAATTTTTTAAATAATATGCATGACTACCAATTAATGCATATTCAAAAATTAAAGTAAAAGTTCTTAAAAAAAAATAAAAAACTTACGATCCACCTAAGGAATTTGGGTGTAAAGCCCAGAAGGTTAAGTTTGTGTGCGAGAAGGGAGTGGTTTACTGAGTCAAAAGCTTTACTGAAATCAGTATAAATGACATCAGTCTGTAGATTTTTCCGAAAACCGGTAATTATAAAAGATGTCAGATCAAGCAAATTTGTCGAAGTTGAACGACGTTTCACGAATCCATGCTGACTAGGAGACATGAGAGATCTGCAATAATGTTGCAAGTACGAAGTCAAAACATATTCAAAGAGTTTAGGTATAGCCGACAATTTAGAGATACCTCTATAATTGCTTGCATCAGACTTTTTTGTGAAGAGGAATTATAAATGATTCCTTCCAAATCAAGGGAAAAGAAGAAGTGTTTAAGGACAGTGAAAATAGTCTGTGCAACGGCTTAGTTAATGAATTGGCACAGTAACGAAGTACGAAACCGGGAATTCCGTCAGGACCTGGATTGAAAACCGGTTTTACCAGACTATAGAGACTATTCTCATGAAGGACAGGGGTGGAAATTCCATTCGAGCAGGGATGGTATATGGGTACGTATGAGAGGACTTTGTAAATTTTGAGTAAGTCAGATGAAAGAACTTCGCAAACAAAACGGCAATGGCCTGATCATTATTAGCGTCATCCTTATTAAACGATAAATTAGAAGGAGTGGTATTAGATTTACGCTTCATGTTAACGAAATTATAAAACTGTTTAGGATTCTGCTGGAACTGAATCCTGCAGCGAATCAAATAGTTATTGTAACAAGCAGCGTTCAGCACGATAAAGTTTGACCGAGCAATAAGATAACGAGAAAAGGCGGCTGGAGAATGACCTGCTCTATATATCTTATAGAGTTTAGACTTTCGATTTTTTAAACTTGACAATTCTTAAGTAAACCACGGAGGGTTACTTGAACTCATTCGATAAACACGAGGAACACCATTATCAAACAAGTAAGAAAGCTACATTCGAGTGTGCACGACTGTAATATACCCGCTACCCAGCTGTTCGTACATCAAAATTATTTGCGGAACAATAAAGAACGGCTACAATCATATTTTGACCGTAAAAGGCCATGGACTTACAATATTTATCCAAAGTCAAAGTCTAAAATAAAATATAAAATTTTTTGCACATATTTAATTTTTGATGCGGCTGCGACTCGAACCCATAAATGCATAATAGTTCTGTTCGTTATGCAGTCCACAACTTAACCCATTTCACCACCGTACACGCACACACTATTCGGCACAATGCTGCAAGCAGCGCTGCCAGCAAAAGGAGTAAAAAGTATTGAAAACGTATAACTTTTATTCAGGTACCAAAAAAATCCATTATTTATCACTTAAACAGTATAAATAATAATTCTACCTGTTGAAGACTGTAAATCGAATACGTGCATGTAAAAAACGATATGTGCCCTTTTAATACCTCTTTATATACTTGAATGGGAAGTGTTCTGGAGCACTCTAACTTTTAATAAATTTTGTTAAAAAAACGACCGATAGGTTCTATGGCATCTATACGATGTATCGGTGCGTACCGGCTCGTTCCGACTAATTTACAGCGGGCAACAATAAGAAACATGTATACAAAGATTCATGAAGCTAGCTCAAAAAGGGAGGCAAAAACTTTTATTTGCAAAAAAAAAAAGAAAAGTTCGATCTCCCCCACCATGACACGCATGCATGCGGAATCGAACCTTGGACCCATTACCTAAGAGGTCCACCACTTCTCCATTCGGTCATTAAGCCATTACGCAAATTTTGCCAAAGTTACATTATGAGACCATTCGGAAATTCTTGCACGACAAAAACAAAGTCTGAATGCATGATGCATGTTTTTGTTAATATTTATTCTCATAACCTAAACATACAACTAAATAAAAAATAAAAATAAAAAAATACAAGAAAAAAGCTACGCTCTAACAATCGCACACAGCTGATTTAAGAGACTGTCACTTCTCCACTTGTTAACTGAGTTCATTGTGAGCCATTAAAAAGTTTTTAAATAAAATGCACGACTACCAATTAATGCATATTCAAAAATTAAAGTAAAAGTTCTTAAAAAAAAGAAAAAGCTTAAGCGGCATGAACTGGGAATCGAACCACGGGCCTGTCGGTTCAGGAGTTCATCGCGATTGTTACCAAATTTTTAGAGATCATCTGGCTAGCTATAGTTATCATATAAACCGAAAATGAACAATATGGCATCAAAATTGCGCTTCTAATCAATGTTTTTTCGATTTACAGGGGCGGAAGGGGCCAAAATCCAAAATAAACTTGAACAGCGTGCAATAATAACACATACTGTCACAAAATTTGGTAGTTCTAGCTCTTATAATAGCTGAGATCTAGATTTTCACACGGACAGACAGACGGACAGACAGACAGACAGACAGACAGACGGACAGACGGACATGGCTATGTCGACTCGGCTGTTGATCCTGAGCCAAAATAATATACTTTATGGGGTCGGAGGTGTCTCCTTCTGCCTGTTACATACATTTTCGTTTTGAACAAAGTTATTATACCCTTCTACTCTATGAGTAGCGGGTATAATAAAAATAAAAAAATATAAGAAAAAGGTGCGCTCTAACAATCGCACACAGCTGATTTAAGAGACTGTCTTTTCTCCACTTGTTAACTAAGTTCATTGTGAGCGATTAAAAATTTTTTAAATAATATGCATGACTACCAATTAATGCATATTCAAAAATTAAAGTAAAAGTTCTTAAAAAAAAATAAAAAGAACAAGCTTAAGCGGCATGAACTGGGAATCGAACCACGGACCTGTCGGTTCAGGAGTTCATCGCTTTTCCACTAAGCTACTGACGCTGTTATCCAATAGCTGCAAAAATTGGCATTGTAAGGCATTCTTATTATTTCCTGTACAAATAAAGAATTTGCGCTGCTGGCAGCGCTGCTTACAGCTATGGAAAACGTTAAGCTGAATAAGTTCTGTGTTTAATATCCGATTGTTACTAAATTTTCAGAGATCATCTGGCTAGCTATAGTTATCATATAAACCAAAAATGAACAATATGGCATCAGAATTGCGCTTATAATCCATTTGTTTCGATTTACGGGGGCGGAAGGGGGCGTGGCCAAAATCCAAAATAAACTTGATCAGCGTGCAATAATAACACATACTGTCACCAAATTTGGTATTTCTAGCTCCTATAATAGCTGAGATCTAGATTTTCACAAGGACAGACAGACGGACAGACGGACAGACAGACAGACGGACAGACGGACATGGCTATATCGACTCGGCTGTTGATCCTGAGCCAGAATATATATACTTTATGGGGTCGGAGGTGTCTCCTTCTGCCTGTTACATACATTTTCGGTTTGAACAAAGTTATAATACCCTTCTAATCTATGAGTAGCGGGTATAAAAATACGTTTAAGGTATCGTAAAAAATACTAATGGCGTCAGCCATATCAGTACATGAATAAAGATCGGACCAGTCACAACATGAAATCAAGTTATTAAGTTTGGAGAAATCTGCATTACGAAAGCAGCGAACACGTTTACATGGCACTCTCACACTATCCAGCACATTCGAACCAAATTCGAAAACAACTTCAAACGTGGGATGGTAGTGATCTTCTGGTTGGGTCAAGGGTTGGACTCTGGTCAGAGTCACCTTAGAATGATCAGAAACGTAACACAAATCAAGTGTTCGATTTAAGGAATTTACGACATGATTAACCTGAGACATTGAAATGTCTTGCAAACCACCAAAGAGGTCATGCTGTTTTGAGGGCAATAAAAAATTTTCCTCATCACTAGGTGTCCAGCAACAATCAGGTATATTAAAGTCACCAAGGACAATAAGTTGATCCCTGTTTGATAGCAGGTTGAAAATAGACTTAATTAAAGACAAATGTTGATTGAAGATAGAATTATCAGATGACGGAGACGTGATGGCAGAGTCGACTGCAATCAAAACCCCGCCACCCCGCCGGCCAGGTCAGTCAAGTCTATACGTTGTGTACCGACTTGAAATAACTTCAGAGCTTAAAATCTCCGGCTTTAACCAAGTCTCAGTAAACACAAGCACCTGGGAAGCAAATGAAAGACTATTTCGAAATAAAGAAGTTAGTTTACTACATAGGCCTCTAACGTTTTGATAGGTTAAGGAAAGTGACGTAATTAGTTTTTTGTTATTTTATTTGTCTTTGTTGTAGTGGTTTAATTTGGGACTGAAAGAGTAATCGGTTGCCGATTTTTTCTCTTTTTAGCCTCGAATTCTTTAACCATAATATGATCAGGCCAGAATTCAACCGAGCATATACGGTCAAAGAAATCATTAGGGACACTTATTTTAAAGGATGAAATATCCCTTTCGTAAGAGAATCTAAATTTTTCCACCTTTATGTCTGCTTGAGTTTTGGCTTGAATAAAAGCCATGACATCATCTGATGTGAGATCAGGGGCAAGCCTTGAAACAAATATTTGTTTCTTTGGTGGGATTCCTGTCACAGCCTTACGACCCACTGATATGATATTAGTGGGTACGTTTGAAACCCGTAATCCGGAAGACGCTGCTGCCTGGGGAACAATTTCCTGAGTTCCTAAATTTAACGATCTCACAGGTAATGAGATCGCACCGGACAAATCGGAGAGAGGCGTAATGGGCGTCACAGACTCCACAGTGACAACTTCGGGTGCCGAAACTTTTTGAGCCGCCGACCTCGTTACTGCAGGTGTAGTTAACATAGGCAGAGGCAGTGTCACAGGAGTCACTGGTTGGTCAGCATTTTGAGGCGGGAGGGCAATAATAGGCGGCTGCTCTTTAGGAGCTGACTTTTTCGATTCGGGGACTCATCCAATAGCTTAGGGCTATTGACAAACGATTCCAGCGCAGAGAACTGATCGGACAGTTTTCGAAAACTACTATTTAGCTCCCTGGAATCCCGTCCTACTCTGCCGCATAAACGATACAAATTCGTTTTCGACTTCACGACATGCCTCGCAGCAGTAATGCAACCCATTACGCCTGGCTATGGCATCAGCTGTAGTGCCACTAAGGCCAGCACATTTAGCATGAGCAATATTATTGCATATCCAACATGCAATACTTGCCTGAGCAGAAGTAATCTGCTTTTGGCAAGATTTTTTATGGCAAACAATGCCGCCTTCCATTGTAAGGGATGACCACTGTAAATTTACAACAACCGCAAGTAAAAACAAAAAGAGAGAATAGATTGGAGTGAGAGTCAGGCACACGCAACAACAAAGTTAAAAGAACAAGAATAGGGAGTGAGCGTTGCAGCGCACAACAACAAAAACTACAGTAAAATTAAAGTATGGGAGAGTAAGTGAGAGTTAAGTGCTCTCACGGTGAAAAAGAAAAAGTAAATTAGGTCAGGAACAACAACAATAGTTCTAAAAATAGAAGTTGAAGCAGTAAACAAGTTCAAAGTACAAACCAAAATCAAAATTAAGCAAAACACAATTTGTTAGTTTTAATTAGGCATGCACACGCGAGTGAACGAATTCCTGATTATAAAAGTGTTAAAAGTGATTAGTGCTGTTATTTAGTTCAATTAAATGCCGGGTTTAATAAAGAAAGTTCAAGATGCGGGGAGCAGAGAAAAAATGCGTCCGTTCACTTGGAAGTATACAGAAATATGATAATAGAGAAATTATAATAGAAGGCAATAATATGATGAAAGCATTTAATTGTTCTGTTCAACTAGAAGAAATACTTATCACCAACACGATGTTAGATTATATCCAAACCGTGTATGTAAACAATAATGTAACAAAACTCGAACCACTCGAATATATTCAAGCAAAAGAAATTATTGAACAACACACCCAATCGAATAATACCTTTCAAATAAAAACACTTACAGAATTAACCATAATAGTCACACTCTTAATATTGTACTTCATTTATAAATACAAAACTATACCCCAAAAATTGATTGTAAAATTCAAAAAACAAACATCAGAAAACGAAACTATTATAAATCCCGAAACAGAAATAAATTTACCCATAGTAAATTCTCCCGTATTATATCCCACAATTCACGCCTGAGGACAGGCTTTTTTCTTAAGGATGGGGAAGTAACATATCCATTCAACACCCACACCCCAAACACATATATTATAATTATATTTATTTATTTTATTTATTTATTTATTTATTTAACGTCAACTAATGGCAGTCGACACAAAATATTAAAAGATTTAAAATTAAATAAAAAAAATAATTTTTTTCATATAATTAAGTTAAAATTATCTTTAAGATTAAAAAAAATTAAAATTAAAAGTGAAGTAAATAATTACAATTTAAAACAAAAATTTAACGACTAGTCTGGGTGAACAAAAGAATAATTAAAAATTTTATTTATTTAAAATGATCCAACATTTGTTGCAAAAGGATTAGGGAAAACCCAGAAAAACCCAATCAGATCAGAGAAGATTGTTAGGTGTTAGTTGTTAGTGTTAGGTGTTAGTTGTTAGTACGCTACATCGACCGGAGGAAGCGTAAAAGAAAATCCAACATTAGATAGTAAGTAAAGATATATAGATTCATGGATAGAAAAAGAAAAACGAGGAAAAGAGAAAAATACACTAGTGAGGACTAAATTCAACACAGATGAGAAAGAATTAAAGATTTTAAGTCTACTGAATTTGAATTAGCTATGATAAAATATAAGTTGTTATAGTTCGAACATAATGCCCTAAAGGGTTCATGCAAGGCATAGTTCGACCTACAGTGAGAAAGTGTTAGAGGTAGGAGGTTACGAGAGTTTCTAAAGGGGACAGAGAAGTATAACTGACTAACCAAGTCTTCACTATCAATATCACCTTGAATGAGTTAATTTATAAACAGTACACCAACCATGGTTCTACGATTAGCTAAAGACGGAAGATTTAATAAGAGAAGTCTACTAGAGTAAGAAGGTAATCTTAAGTTTGCATCCCAATTAAGGCCTCGTAGGGCAAAAATTAAAAAATTCTTTTGCACAGATTCAATGCGGTCCTTGTAAAATGAATACTGAGGACACCAAACACATGAACCATACTCAAGAATAGGACGCACAAGAGAGATATAAAGAGTTTTTGTGACATATGGTCGTTGAATTCCTTAGACCACCGCTTTATAAAGCCCAGAACACCCATGGCCTTATTGACCATAAAAATAATGTGTTCAGTAAATTTAAGTTTGCGATCCAAACGAACGCCCAGATCATCAGCCAAGGTAATTCTATCCAGGGGGCAACCACAGAAAGTGTATGAGGCGTACTTGGGACTGGCCCGAGAGAAAGTTATTAGTTTGCATTTACCCATGTTCAAGTTTAATTGGTTTGCACTGCACCAACTATGAAAACGGTCAAGGTCGTCTTGAAGAGAAGAGTGATAAGATACATCTTTAAATTGATAGCATAGCTTAACATCGTCTAAGAGTACGCGAGTTACGTATGACCAAAGGTAGATCATTAATAAAAAGAGTGAAAAGAAGGGGACCCAGATGGCTTCCTTGAGGAACACCAAAGGTGACATAAAGTGGTTTAGAAAGAGCATTTTTGAATGAAACTCTTTGAGTTCGGTCGGTTAGATAACTTACGATCCAACTAAGGAATTTGGGTGTAAAGCCCAGAAGGTTAAGTTTGTGTGCGAGAAGGGAGTGGTTTACTGAGTCAAAAGCTTTACTGAAATCAGTATAAATGACATCAGTCTGTAGATTTTTCCGAAAACTGGTAATTATAAAAGATGTCAGATCAAGCAAATTTGTCGAAGTTGAACGACGTTTCACGAATCCATGCTGGAGACATGAGAGATCTGCAATAATGCTGCAAGTACGAAGTCAAAACATACTCAAAGAGTTTAGGTATAGCCGACAATTTAGAGATACCTCTATAATTGCTTGCATCAGACTTTTTTGTGAAGAGGAATTATAAATGATTCCTTTCAAATCAAGGGAAAAGAGGAAGTGTTTAAGGACAGTGAAAATAGTCTGTGCAACGGCTTAGTTAATGAATTGGCACAGTAACGAAGTACGCAACCGGGAATTCCGTCAGGACCTGGATTGAAAACAGGTTTTACCAGACATAGATCCCTATAGAGACTATTCTCATGAAGGACAGGGGTGGAAATTCCATTCGAGCAGGGATATATGGATACGTATGAGAGGACTTTGTAAATTTTGAGTAAGTCAGATGAAAGAACTTCGCAAACAAATCGGCAATGGCCTGATCATTATTAGCGTCATCCTTATTAAACGATAAATTAGAAGGAGTGGTATTAGATTTACGCTTCATGTTAACGAAATTATAAAACTGTTTAGGATTCTGCTGGAACTGAATCCTGCAGCGAATCAAATAGTTATTGTAACAAGCAGCGTTCAGCACGATAAAGTTTGACCGAGCAATAAGATAACGAGAAAAGGCGGCCGAAGAATGACCTGCTCTATATTTCTTATAGAGTTTAGACTTTAGATTTTTTAAACTTGACAATTCTTTAGTAAACCACGGAGGGTTACTTGAACTCATTCGATAAACACGAGGAACACAATTATCAAAAAATACGTTTAAGGTATCGTAATAAATACTAATGGCGTCAGCCATATCAGTACATGAATAAAGATCGGACCAGTTACAACATGAAATCAAGTTATTAAGTTTGGAGAAATCTGCATTACGAAAGCAGCGAACACGTTTACATGGCACTCTCACACTATCCAGCACATTCGAACCAAATTCGAAAACAACTTCAAACGTGGGATGGTAGTGATCTTCCGGTTGGGTCAAGGGTTGGACTCTGGTCAGAGTCACCTTAGAATGATCAGAAACGTAACACAAATCACAAATCATACGACATGATTAACCTGAGACATTGAAATGTCTTGCAAACCATCAAAGAGGTCATGCTGTTTTGAGGGCAATAAAAAATTTTCCTCATCACTAGGTGTCCAGCAACAATCAGGTATATTAAAGTCACCAAGGACAATAAGTTGATCCCTGTTTGATAGCAGGTTGAAAATAGACTTAATTAAAGACAAATGTTGATTGAAGATAGAATTATCAGATGACGGAGGAACATACGAGCAAGTTAAATAGGAGCATAAGCCGGGAAAATGTAATTTTACACAAATAAATTCAATATCATATTGAACCTCCGGCACTATCTAATCCGACGTGATGGCAGAGTCAACTGCAATCAAAACCCCGCCACCCCGCCGGCCAGGTCGGTCAAGTCTATACGTTGTGTACCGACTTGAAAGAACTTCGTAGCTTAAAATCTCCGGCTTCAACCAAGTCTCAGTAAACACAAGCACCTGGGAAGCAAATGAAAGACTATTTCGAAATAAAGAAGTTAGTTAACTACATAGGCCTCTAACGTTTTGATAGGTTAAGGAAAGTGAAGTAATTAGTTTTTTGTTATTTTATTTGTCTTTGTTGTAGTGGTTTGATTTGGGACTGAAAGAGTAATCGGTTGCCGATTTTTTCTCTTTTTAGCCTCGAATTCTTTAGCCATAATATGATCAGGCCAGAATTCAGACGAGCATATACGGTCAAAGAAATCATTAGGGACACTTATTTTAAAGGATGAAATATCCCTTTCGTAAGAGAATCTAAATTTTTCCACCTTTATGTCGGCTTGAGTTTTGGCTTGAATAAAAGCCATGACATCATCTGATGTGAGATCAGGGGCAAGCCTTGAAACAAATATTTGTTTCTTTGGTGGGATTTCTGACACTGCCTTACGACCCACTGATATGATATTAGTGGGTACGTTTGAAACCCGTAATCCAGAAGACGCTGCTGCCTGGGGAACAATTTCCTGAGTTCCTAAATTTAACGATCTCACAGGTAATGAGATCGCACCGGACAAATCGAAGAGAGGCGTAATGGGCGTCACAGACTCCACAGTGACAATTTCGGGTGCCGAAACTTTTTGAGCCGCCGACCTCGTTACTGCAGGTGTAGTTAACATAGGCAGAGGCAGTGTCACAGGAGTCACTGGTTGGTCAGCATTCTGAGGCGGGAGGGCAATAATAGGCGGCTGCTCTTTAGGAGCTGACTTTTTTCGATTCGGGGACTCATCCAATAGCTTAGGGCTATTGACAAACGATTCCAGCGCAGAGAACTGATCGGACAGTTTTCGAAAACTACTATTTAGCTCCCTGAATCCCGTCCTACTCTGCCGCATAAACGATACAAATTCGTTTTCGACTTCACGACATGCCTCGCAGCAGTAATGCAACCCATTACGCCTGGCTATGGCATCAGCTGTAGTGCCACTAAGGCCAGCACATTTAGCATGAGCAATATTATTGCATATCCAACATGCAATACTTGCCTGAGCAGAAGTAATCTGCTTTTGGCAAGATTTTTTATGGCAAACAATGCCGCCTTCCATTGTAAGGGATGACCACTGTAAATTTACAACAACCGCAAGTAAAAACAAAAAGAGAGAATAGATTGGAGTGAGAGTCAGGCACACGCAACAACAAAGTTAAAAGAACAAGAATAGGGAGTGAGCGTTGCAGCGCACAACAACAAAAACTACAGTAAAATTAAAGTATGGGAGAGTAAGTGAGAGTTAAGTGCTCTCACGGTGAAAAAAAAAAGTAAATTAGGTCAGGAACAACAACAATAGTTCTAAAAATAGAAGTTGAAGCAGTAAAGAAGTTCAAAGTACAAACCAAAATCAAAATTAAGCAAAACACAATTTGTTAGTTTTAATTAGGCATGCACACGCGAGTGAACGAATTCCTGATTATAAAAGTGTTAAAAGTGATTAGTGCTGTTATTTAGTTCAATTAAATGCCGGGTTTAATAAAGAAAGTTCAAGATGCGGGGAGCAGAGAAAAAATGCGTCCGTTCACTTGGAAGAATACAGAATATTTTTGATATATATTAGAATATAATAAATAGATTTATTGTAAAACTCACGTACACATATTAAAAATTAAGTACTAAACACATTAAATCTTAAGCGCAAATTGTAATCAAAGAACAAGAGCCCTTCGATTAACTTTGGCCATTAACGCACATGCCTAGTGTCATGTTTCAAGTCACCCCACACTTCAAAAGTACTGTTCCCACAGATCATTTACTAAACAATTGTCCTCAATTCTGAAATCTTAACGATAAACAATTCTCCCCCAATTCGGATATCTTAGCGATAAACAAATCTCAGTCACCGCTCACGCACTTGTCTCAGGATTCTCAAATTACCTCCTATTTTAAGAGAGCCCCTCTCTGCACGAGAGAACCAAAACACACAGCTAAAACTCTCTTTAACACACTTCACTGTTAAGCTTGCCTATATAAACGTGAAGACATCCCCTTACAAGCGTTCAGTTCTGAGTATACTATCAATAGAGATAGTCTCGTCAAAGCCTCGTTTCGACTTTGAAACCCCATTATCCGACCAAGTGATAATCCAACGGCTCCGGTTCTTCCTTAGCTACTTTAAAGTATATAAAGTGTTCAAATAAAAACCAAACAATTGTTGTTTTTTTATACCCGCTACTTATAGAGTTGAAGGGTATTATAACTTTGTTCAAATTGAAAATGTATGTAACAGGCAAAAGGAGACACCTCCGACCCCATAAAGTATATATATTCTGGCTCAGGATCAACAGCCGAGTCGATATAGCCATGTCCGTCTGTCCGTCTGTCTGTCCGTGTGAAAATCTAGATCTCAGCTATTAAAAGAGCTAGGACTACCAAATTTGGTGACAATATGTGTTATTATTGCACGCTGATCAAGTTTATTTTGTATTTTGGCCACGCCCCCTTCCGCCCCCGTAAATCGAAAAAACATTGATTACAAGCGCAATTTGTTGTTTTCGGTTTACATGATGACAATAGCTAGCCAGATGAAAATTTGGTAACAATCCGATGATAAACACAGAAGTTATTCACATTAACGTTTTCCATAGCTGTAAGCAGCGCTGCTTGCAGCATTGTGCCGAATCGTGTGTGCGTGTACGGTGGTGAAATGGGTTAAGTTGTGGACTGCAAAACGAACAGTACTATTATGCATTTACGGGTTCGAGTCCCGCCCGCATCAAAAATTAAATGTGTGCAAAAATGTTTTTTTTTTATTTTAGATTTTGACTTTGCACAAATATTGTAAGTCCATAACGGTCAAAATATGATTGTAGCCGTTTTTTTGTTCCGCAAATAAATGATGTACGAACAGCTTGGTAGCGGGTATATTACAGTCGAGCACACTCACCCCACACTTCAAAAGTACTTTTCCCACAGATCATAAACTAAACAATTGTCCCCAATTCTGAAATCTTAACGATAAACAATTGTCCCCCATTCTAAAATCTTAACGATAAACAATTCTCCCCCAATTCGGATATCTTAACGATAAACAAATCTCCCCCAAGCCAAACGGGAACCAACTGATATAATAAAGCCAACTGAAATAAAAGAATCTTTTTGCCCGAGTCACCGCTCACGCACTCAAATTACCTCCTATTTTAAGAGAGCCCCTCTCTTCACGAGTAAACCAAAACTCACAGCTAAAACTCTCTTTAACATACTTCGCTCTTAAGCTTGCCTATATAAAGTATCTGTTCTGAGTATACTATCAATAGAGATAGTCTCACCAAAGCCTCGTTTCGACTTTGAAACCCCATTATCCGACCAAGTGATAATCCAACGGCTCCGGTTATTCCTTAGCTACTTTGGAAGTAAATAACGTGTTCAAGTAAAAATCAAACAATTGTTTTTTTTTTTTTACTTAACCATAACTCTGAATCTGTTTCTGGCGCAGCCGGTAGGATAAAGAGAGAAAGGTGTGCGACTCTTTTACCGATATCAATCAAGTGACAAAGATCCTTGTACGACCAAGCGTATCTTTCGAGATTGAACCACGTAATGATCGTAATACAATCGACTTTCATTATCCGCCAAAGAAATACGTGCAGTCGGTGGTTAACATACAAGAGTTAACCCACTGCATACGGAAAATAAAAGTGTAAAAACAAACAAAAACTCTGCAACATTTAAAACAAAACCAATCATAGCAACCGAACCAATCCAATTGTTGTCGGAGTGTCATCTCAACCAAGCCCTAAGTCAAATAAGGAAAGTGCCCTCGTTCAGCGGTAACACCCAAGAACTCAGCACTTTCATCAAAAGGATCAACTTTGTTCTTCAACTATACCCATCAACCGATGCCAGGCAAAAGCATGTATTCTTCAGCGCAATTGAAATGCAGATTGCGGGAGACGCCCAAAGAGTGTCACAATTATCTGGAGCTACAACATGGTCGGAATTGATGAACGCCCTCATCAACGAATACGAGACGCAAACACCCTGTGAGGGTGTTTATATATATATATAACACACATTGGAAGCATTCGTAAGTTCGTTGAAGATATAGAATCTAAATCTTTCACAATATCAAACAAACTCGTGTTAAAAAATAATCATAATAATACCATATTTGCACAAATGCATTAAACAATACAGTTAAAGATGTAATAATGAGGAAGTTGCCCGATAGGTTATTTATAACTCTTGCTAGACATGACATAACGACCGTATCTAAACTAAAACAAGTAGCCCAATCAGAAGGTGTGTACGACATAGTTTTCAACGACCAAACAAAACCTCAAAATAGTTCCAGCTCTAACACTAATTCACATCAAAACTCAAAGAATAAAGGGAAATATCAAAATTTCCCGAGCAATGCAGTGCATAACTCAAACAACTCAAATCCAAATAGTAGTTCAAAGCCTGCTGAATCAAATCAGCAAGTTATGAGCGAATTCAAACAAAAATTAAGCCAAGGCAGAGCCCAAAATTCTATGAACTATCAACAACAAAATGTTAATGCACCGAACCCTCCTGTCAAACGGCAAAGAGATAGCACTAGTGGCCAATACAAAATGGACAGAGGCGAAAATTTTCATCAACCAACCTCGGAATCGGAAAGTACTTCAGAGGAGGAGGTAACCTATTCCTAAAAATTAAAGTAAATAACATAACTCTTAAATGCCTCGTAGACACTGGTTCTTCCATTAACATCATAAAAACAAAATATCTTTAATTTTCTCACAACACCTTCTAAAATAAAAGTCCACACTATAAATGGTACTATAACGTTAACTCAAAGCGTTTCGTTGCATCCAAGCAACCTTTGTCCTACTAAGCAAACCTTCTATATTCATAATTTCTCAGAAAAAATATGACCTACTATTAGGCAGAAATTACTTAGAGTCAACCAACACTCCAATTAACTATTCAACACAAACAGTCACTATAAATGGTAATCCATTCAGAATGTGGTACGACCACATTCAAACAGATGAGTCCAAGGTTACCAATGAGTGCCCCAAGTCATCTAACCCAGAGGAAACCCCTCTAAATACCCCAAAAAAGGAGAAAACCTTCCTGAAAATTAAGTGGAAACCCCACTTAAAACCAGATGTGTCCAAGGTTACCAATGAGTGGCCCAAGTCATCTGAACAAGAAGAGTCCAAGACCACCTATTAGTGTCCCAAGTCTTCTGGATCTGAGGAAACCCCTCTTATTACCCCTTACCTAGAAGAAACCCTTCTAGAAATATCTTCTAACTACGCAATAGATGACGAGTTAAAAAGAATCCAATTTATTCAGATTAGAACATCTGAATACAGAAGAAAGGGAACAACTTTCGCATGTTTTGCTCGAATACGGTGATATTCAGTACAAGGAAGGTGAAAATTTGACTTTCACGAGTACGATTAAGCATTCTATTTAAACAAAACACGAAGACCCTATTTATAAAAAACCGTACAAATATCCCCAAGCATTTGACCAAGAGGTTAGCAAACAAATAAACGAAATGATAGAACAACAAGTAAGAAAGCTACAGTCGAGTGTGCTCGACTGTAATATACCTGCTACCCAGCTGCTTGTACATAATTTATTTGCGGAACAAGAAAACGGCTACAATCATATTTTGACCGTAAAATGCTATGGACTTATAATATTTATGCAAAGTCAAAATATAAAATAGAAAAAAAAAACATTTTTGCACACATTTAATTTTTGATGCGGGCGGGACTCGAACCCGTAAATGCATAATAGTACTGTTCGTTTTGCAGTCCACAACTTAACCCATTTCACCACCGTACACGCACACACCGGCAGCGCTGCTTACAGCTATGGAAAACGTTAAGCTGAATAACTTCTGTGTTTATTATCCGATTGTTACCAAATTATTGCACGCTGATCAAGTTTATTTTGTATTTTGGCCACGCCCCCTTCCGCCCCCGTAAATCGAAAAAACATTGATTACAAGCGCAATTTGTTGTTTTCGGTTTACATGATGACAATAGCTAGCCAGATGAAAATTTGGTAACAATCCGATGATAAACACAGAAGTTATTCACATTAACGTTTTCCATAGCTGTAAGCAGCGCTGCTTGCAGCATTGTGCCGAATCGTGTGTGCGTGTACGGTGGTGAAATGGGCTAAGTTGTGGGACTGCAAAACGAACAGTACTATTTACGGGGTTCGAGTCCCGCCCGCATCAAAAATTAAATGTGTGCAAAAATGTTTTTTTTTTATTTTAGATTTTGACTTTGCACAAATATTGTAAGTCCATAACGGTCAAAATATGATTGTAGCCGTTTTTTTGTTCCGCAAATAAATGATGTACGAACAGCTTGGTAGCGGGTATATTACAAGTCGAGCACACTCACCCCACACTTCAAAAGTACTTTTCCCACAGATCATAAACTAAACAATTGTCCCCAATTCTGAAATCTTAACGATAAACAATTGTCCCCCATTCTAAAATCTTAACGATAAACAATTCTCCCCCAATTCGGATATCTTAACGATAAACAAATCTCCCCCAAGCCAAACGGGAACCAACTGATATAATAAAGCCAACTGAAATAAAAGAATCTTTTTGCCCGAGTCACCGCTCACGCACTCAAATTACCTCCTATTTTAAGAGAGCCCCTCTCTTCACGAGTAAACCAAAACTCACAGCTAAAACTCTCTTTAACATACTTCGCTCTTAAGCTTGCCTATATAAAGTATCTGTTCTGAGTATACTATCAATAGAGATAGTCTCACCAAAGCCTCGTTTCGACTTTGAAACCCCATTATCCGACCAAGTGATAATCCAACGGCTCCGGTTATTCCTTAGCTACTTTGGAAGTAAATAACGTGTTCAAGTAAAAATCAAACAATTGTTTTTTTTTTTTTACTTAACCATAACTCTGAATCTGTTTCTGGCGCAGCCGGTAGGATAAAGAGAGAAAGGTGTGCGACTCTTTTACCGATATCAATCAAGTGACAAAGATCCTTGTACGACCAAGCGTATCTTTCGAGATTGAACCACGTAATGATCGTAATACAATCGACTTTCATTATCCGCCAAAGAAATACGTGCAGTCGGTGGTTAACATACAAGAGTTAACCCACTGCATACGGAAAATAAAAGTGTAAAAACAAACAAAAACTCTGCAACATTTAAAACAAAACCAATCATAGCAACCGAACCAATCCAATTGTTGTCGGAGTGTCATCTCAACCAAGCCCTAAGTCAAATAAGGAAAGTGCCCTCGTTCAGCGGTAACACCCAAGAACTCAGCACTTTCATCAAAAGGATCAACTTTGTTCTTCAACTATACCCATCAACCGATGCCAGGCAAAAGCATGTATTCTTCAGCGCAATTGAAATGCAGATTGCGGGAGACGCCCAAAGAGTGTCACAATTATCTGGAGCTACAACATGGTCGGAATTGATGAACGCCCTCATCAACGAATACGAGACGCAAACACCCTGTGAGGGTGTTTATATATATATATAACACACATTGGAAGCATTCGTAAGTTCGTTGAAGATATAGAATCTAAATCTTTCACAATATCAAACAAACTCGTGTTAAAAAAATAATCATAATAATACCATATTTGCACAAATGCATTAAACAATACAGTTAAAGATGTAATAATGAGGAAGTTGCCCGATAGGTTATTTATAACTCTTGCTAGACATGACATAACGACCGTATCTAAACTAAAACAAGTAGCCCAATCAGAAGGTGTGTACGACATAGTTTTCAACGACCAAACAAAACCTCAAAATAGTTCCAGCTCTAACACTAATTCACATCAAAACTCAAAGAATAAAGGGAAATATCAAAATTTCCCGAGCAATGCAGTGCATAACTCAAACAACTCAAATCCAAATAGTAGTTCAAAGCCTGCTGAATCAAATCAGCAAGTTATGAGCGAATTCAAACAAAAATTAAGCCAAGGCAGAGCCCAAAAATTCTATGAACTATCAACAACAAAATGTTAATGCACCGAACCCTCCTGTCAAACGGCAAAGAGATAGCACTAGTGGCCAATACAAAATGGACAGAGGCGAAAATTTTCATCAACCAACCTCGGAATCGGAAAGTACTTCAGAGGAGGAGGTAACCTATTCCTAAAAATTAAAGTAAATAACATAACTCTTAAATGCCTCGTAGACACTGGTTCTTCCATTAACATCATAAAACAAAATATCTTTAATTTTCTCACAACACCTTCTAAAATAAAAGTCCACACTATAAATGGTACTATAACGTTAACTCAAAGCGTTTCGTTGCATCCAAGCAACCTTTGTCCTACTAAGCAAACCTTCTATATTCATAATTTCTCAGAAAAATATGACCTACTATTAGGCAGAAATTACTTAGAGTCAACCAACACTCCAATTAACTATTCAACACAAACAGTCACTATAAATGGTAATCCATTCAGAATGTGGTACGACCACATTCAAACAGATGAGTCCAAGGTTACCAATGAGTGCCCCAAGTCATCTAACCCAGAGGAAACCCCTCTAAATACCCCAAAAAAGGAGAAAACCTTCCTGAAAATTAAGTGGAAACCCCACTTAAAACCAGATGTGTCCAAGGTTACCAATGAGTGGCCCAAGTCATCTGAACAAGAAGAGTCCAAGACCACCTATTAGTGTCCCAAGTCTTCTGGATCTGAGGAAACCCCTCTTATTACCCCTTACCTAGAAGAAACCCTTCTAGAAATATCTTCTAACTACGCAATAGATGACGAGTTAAAAGAATCCAATTTATTCAGATTAGAACATCTGAATACAGAAGAAAGGGAACAACTTTCGCATGTTTTGCTCGAATACGGTGATATTCAGTACAAGGAAGGTGAAAATTTGACTTTCACGAGTACGATTAAGCATTCTATTTAAACAAAACACGAAGACCCTATTAATAAAAAACCGTACAAATATCCCCAAGCATTTGACCAAGAGGTTAGCAAACAAATAAACGAAATGATAGAACAACAAGTAAGAAAGCTACAGTCGAGTGTGCTCGACTGTAATATACCTGCTACCCAGCTGCTTGTACATAATTTATTTGCGGAACAAGAAAACGGCTACAATCATATTTTGACCGTAAAATGCTATGGACTTATAATATTTATGCAAAGTCAAAATATAAAATAGAAAAAAAAAACATTTTTGCACACATTTAATTTTTGATGCGGGCGGGACTCGAACCCGTAAATGCATAATAGTACTGTTCGTTTTGCAGTCCACAACTTAACCCATTTCACCACCGTACACGCACACACCGGCAGCGCTGCTTACAGCTATGGAAAACGTTAAGCTGAATAACTTCTGTGTTTATTATCCGATTGTTACCAAATTTTCAGAGATCATCTGGCCAGCCATAGTTATCATATAAACCGAAAATGAACAAATTTGGTAGTCCTACCTCTTATAATAGCTGAGATCTAGATTTTCACACGGACAGACAGACGGACAGACGGACATGGCTATATCGACTCGGCTGTTGATCCTGAGCCAGAATATATATACTTTATGGGGTCGGAGGTGTCTCCTTCTGCCTGTTACATGTTATGTAATATACCCGCTACCCAGCTGCTCGTACATCCAAATTTTTTGCGGAACAATAAAGAATGGATACAATCATATTTTGACCGTAAAAGGCCATGGACTTACAATATTTATGCAAAGTCAAAATCTAAAATAAAACAAGTAAGAAAGCTACAGTCGAGTGTGCTCGACTGTAATATACCCGCTACCCAGCTGCTTGTACATAATTTATTTGCGGAACAAAAAAACGGCTACAATCATATTTTGACCGTAAAAGGCTATGGACTTATAATATTTATGCAAAGTCAAAATTTAATTTTTGATGCGGGCGGGACTCGAACCCGTAAATGCATAATAGTACTGTTCGTTTTGCAGTCCACAACTTAACCCATTTCACCAGCGTACGCGCACACACTATTCGGCACAATGCTGCAAGCAGCGCTGCCGGTAGCGCTGCTTACAGCTATGGAAAACGCTAAGCTGAATAACTTTCGTGTTTTTTATCCGATTGCTACCATTTTCAGAGATCATCTGGCCAGCCATAGTTATCATGTATACCGAAAATGAACAACATGGCATCAAAATTGCACTTGTTATCAATGTTTTTTCGATTTGCGTGGGCGGAAGGGGGCGTGGCCAAAATCCAAAATAAACTTGATCAGCGTGCAATAATAACACATATTGTCACCAAATTTGTCCTAGCTCTTATAATAGCTGAGATCTAGATTTTCACACGGACAGACAGACGGACAGACGGACATGGCTATATCGACTCGGCTGTTGATCCTGAGCCAGAATATATATACTTTATGGGGTCGGAGGTGTCTCCTTCTGCCTGTTACATACATTTTCGGTTTGAACAAAGTTATAATAGCCATCTACTCTATGAGTAGCGGGTATAAAAATAATTTTTTGCACACATTTAATTTTTGATGCGGGTGGGACTCGAACCCATGAATGCATAATAGTTCTGTTCGTTATGCAGTCCACTATTCGGCACAATGCTGCAAGCAGCGCTGCCGGGAAAAGGAGTAAAAAGTATTGAAAACGTATAACTTTTATTCAGGTACCAAAAAAGTCCAAAATATATCACTTAAACAGTAAAAACAATAATTCTACCTGTTGAAGACTATAAATCGAATACGTGCATGTAAAAACGATATGTGTGATATGATATGTACTTGAATGGAAAGTGTTCTAGAGCACTCTAACTTTTAATAAATTTTTTTAAAAAAACGACCGATAGGTTCTATGGCATCTATACGATGTATCGGTCCGTACCGGATCGTTCCGACATATTTACAGCGGGCAGCAATAAGAAACATGTATACAAAGTTTCACGAAGGTAGCTCAAAAAGGGAGGCAAAAACTTTTCTTTGCAAAAAACAAGAAAAGTTCGATCTCCCTCACCATGACACGCATGCATGCGGAATCGAACCTTGGACCCATTACCTAAGAGGTCCACCACTTCTCCGTTCGGTCATTAAGCCATTACGCAAATTTTGCCTAAGTTACATTATAAGACCATTCGAAAATTCTTGCACGAAAAAAACAAAGTCTAAATGCATGATGCGTGTTGTTGTTGATATTTATTCTCATAACTTAAACATACAATTAAATAAAAAATAAGAATAAAAAAATATAAGAAAAAGCTGCGCTCTAACAATCGCACACTGCTGATTTAAGAGGCTGTCACTTCTCCACTTGTTAATAAGTTTATTGTGAGCCTTGCAAAAAATTTTAAATAAAATGCACGACCACCAATTAATGCATATTCAAAAATTAAAGTATAAGTTCTACAAAAAATAAAGAAAAATCTTAAGCGGCATGAACTGGGAATCGAACCACGGGCCTGTCGGTTCAGGAGTTCATCGCTTTTCCACTAAGCTACTGACGCTGTTATCCAACAACTGCAAAAATTTGCATTGTAAGGCATTCTTATTATTTCCTGTACAAATAAAGAATTTGCGCTGCCGGCAGCGCTGCTTACAGCTATGAAAAACGTTAAGCTGAATAAGTTCTGTGTTTAATATCCGATTGTTACTAAATTTTCAGAGATCATCTGGCTAGCTATAGTTATCATATAAACCAAAAATGAACAATATGGTATCAGAATTGCGCTTATAATCCATTTGTTTCGATTTACGGGGGCGGAAGGGGGCGTGGCCAAAACCCAAAATAAACTTGATCAGCGTGCAATAATTACACATATTGTCACCAAATTTGGTAGTCCTATCTCTTATAATAACTAAGATCTACATTTTTACACGGACAGACAGACGGACAGACGGACATGGCTATATCGACTCGGCTGTTGATCCTGAGCCAGAATATATATACTTTATGGGGTCGGAGGTGTCTCCTTCTGCCTGTTACATACATTTTCGGTTTGAACAAAGTTATAATACCCTTCTACTCTATGAGTAGCGGGTATAAAAAGCCACCCTTCCATGATCGCCAGGTGCAATATCCAAATTGACGATCCCTAATGGCAACTATGGTAATTTACTTAATCGACTCCCGGAAAGAAAATCTATTTAATTATTCATGACAATTTTATTTATTTGTTCTAATATTTTAAGTTTCCACTTATTATCTTCCTTCAAAAAAAACAAGTAAGAAAGCTACTGTCGAGTGTGCTCGACTGTAATATACCCGCTACCCAGCTGCTTGTACATAATTTATTTGCGCAACAAAAAAAACGGCTACAATCATATTTTGACCGTAAAAGGCTATGGACTTATAATATTTATGCAAAGTCAAACTATAAAATAGAAAAAAAAAACATTTTTGCACACATTTAATTTTTGATGCGGGCGGGACTCGAACCCGTAAATGCATAATAGTACTGTTCGTTTTGCAGTCCACAACTTAACCCATTTCACCACCGTACACGCACACACCGGCAGCGCTGCTTACAGCTATGGAAAACGTTAAGCTGAATAACTTCTGTGTTTATTATCCGATTGTTACCAAATTTTCAGAGATCATCTGGCTAGCTATAGTTATCATGTAAACCGAAAATGAACAATATGGCATCAAAATTGCACTTGTTATCAATGTTTTTTCGATTTGCGGGGGCAGAAGGGGGCGTGGCCAAAATTCAAAATAAACATGATCAGCGTGCGATAATAACACATATTGTCACCAAATTTGGTTGTCCTAGCTCTTATAATAGCTGAGATCTAGATTTTCACACGGACAGACAGACGGACAGACGGACATGGCTATATCGACTCGGCTGTTGATCCTGAGCCAGAATATGTAGACTTTATGGGGTCGGAGGTGTCTCCTTCTGCCTGTTACATACATTTTCGGTTTGAACAAAGTTATAATACCATTCTACTCTATGAGTAGCGGGTATAATTATTTAAACTAGCCTATCAATTGGTTCCTTTTTATACCCGCTACTCATAGAGTAGAAGGATATTATTTATGTATTGTGTATGTGTATGCAACAGTTGGAACAAAAAATAATAATTCATGCAAAAAAAATAATATAATAAAAATAAAAAAGTATAATTGCAAAAATCAAAGTGTGCAAAGAATAAAATACAAAATCAATAAACAAAAGTATACGAAAACAATGTTGACTCAAAAATTAATTTAAACCAAAAATTAAACAATGAATGCATATAACATTACCAATCTATAATTAATTATTGATTTAAATTAATTAATTAAATAATAATTAAGAAAAATTAAATAAAAGAGAAAGATACTACGATAATGTTTTTAAAGCATGAAGAGCATTTTAAATAAATTGAAAATAAATGCAACAAAATTTAAGAAAACTAAATATGTGAAAAATAAAAAAAATTGCACAACCAAAATCATAACATACCAAAAGCAATAATAAATTTTTTAAAACACTTACAGCTTTTATATTCCCTCGACGAAAGATCTTCCGTTTTGGTGTAATTTTGATATATAGGGTATTTATGGTTCGATGGATATGATAATTGATAAATGGTGATGTTCATTATACCCGCTACTCATAGAGTAGAAGGGTATTATAACTTTGTTCAAACCGAAAATGTATTTAACAGGCAGAAGGACCCCATAAAGTATATATATTCTGGCTCAGGATCAACAGCCGAGTCGATATAGTCATGTCCGTCTGTCCGTCTGTCTGTCTGTTCGTCTGTCTGTCGGTGTGAAAATGTAGATCTTAGCTATTATAAGAGCTAGAGCTACCAAATTTGGTGACAAAATGTGTTATTATTGCACGCTGATCAAGTTTATTTTGGGTTTTGGCCACGCCCCCTTCAGCCCCCGTTAATCGAAACAAATGGATTATAAGCGCAATTTTGATGCCATATTGTTCATTTTCGGTTTATATGATAACTATAGCTATATTTGTTTATATTATATTGTTTATATGATACTATAGCTCTGAAAATTTGGTAACAATCGGATAATAAACACAGAAGTTATTCAGCTGAACGTTTTCCGTAGCTGTATGAAGCGCTGCCGGCAGCGCATATGCTTTATTTGTACAGGAAATAATAAGAATGCCTTACAATGCAAATTTTTTAGTTGTTGGATAACAGTGTCAGTAGCTTAGTGGAAAAGCGATGAACTCCTGAACCGACAGGTCCGTGGTTCGATTCCCAGTTCATGCCGCTTAAGCTTGTTCTTTTTATTTTTTTTTTTAAGAACTTTTACTTTAATTTTTAAATATGCATTAATTGGTGGTATCCTGAATAACTTCCGTGTTTATTATTCGATTGCTACCATTTTCAGAGATCATCTGGCTAGCTATAGTTATCATATAAACCGAAATTGAACAATATGGCATCAAAATTGCGCTTGTAATCAATGTTTTTTCGATTAACGGGGGTGGAAGGGGGCGTGGCCAAAATCCAAAATAAACTTGATCAGCGTGCAATAATTACACATATTGTCACCAAATTTGGTAGTCCTATCTCGCTGCCGGTAGCGCTGCTTACAGCTATGGAAAACGTTAAGCTGAATAACTTCCGTGTTTATTATCCGATTGCTACCATTTTCAGAGATCATCTGGCCAGCCATAGTTATCATATAAACCGAAAATGAACAAATTTGGTAGTCCTAGCTCTTATAATAGCTGAGATCTAGATTTTCACACGGACAGACAGACGGACAGACGGACATGGCTATATCGACTCGGCTGTTGATCCTGAGCCAGAATATATATACTTTATGGGGTCGGAGGTGTCTCCTTCTGCCTGTTACATGTTATGTAATATACACGCTACCCAGCTGCTCATACATCCAAATTTTTTGCGGAACAATAAAGAATGGATACAATCATATTTTGACCGTAAAATTCTTAATTTATTTGCGGAACAAAACTAGTAAGAAAGCTACAGTCGAGTGTGCTCGACTGTAATATACCCGCTACCCAGCTGCTTGTACATAATTTATTTGCGGAACAAAAAAACGGCTACAATCATATTTTGACCGTAAAAGGCTATGGACTTATAATATTTATGCAAAGTCAAAATATAAAATAAAAAAAAAAAACATTTTTGCACACATTTAATTTTTGATGCGGGCGGGACTCGAACCCGTAAATGCATAATAGTACTGTTCGTTTTGCAGTCCACAACTTAACCCATTTCACCAGCTTACGCGCACACACTATTCGGCACAATGCTGCAAGCAGCGCTGCCGGTAGCGCTGCTTACAGCTATGGAAAACGCTAAGCTGAATAACTTCCGTGTTTATTATCCGATTGCTACCATTTTCAGAGATCATCTGGCCAGCCATAGTTATCATGTATACCGAAAATGAACAACATGGCATCAAAATTGCACTTGTTATCAATGTTTTTTCGATTTGCGGGGGCGGAAGGGGGCGTGGCCAAAATCCAAAATAAACTTGATCAGCGTGCAAAAATAACACACATTTTCACCAAATTTGGTTGTCCAAGCTCTTATAATAGCTGAGATCCAGATTTTCACACGGACAGACAGACGGACAGACGGACATGGCTATATCGACTCGGCTGTTGATCCTGAGCCAGAATATATATACTTTATGGGGTCGGAGGTGTCTCCTTCTGCCTGTGTTACATACATTTTCGGTTTGAACAAAGTTATAATACCCTTCTACTCTATGAGTAGCGGGTATAAAAATCATTTTTTGCACACATTTAATTTTTGATGCGGGTGGGACTCGTACCCATAAATGCATAATAGTTCTGTTCGTTATGCAGTC
Organism: Zaprionus ghesquierei; assembly: GCA_018904095.1. NCBI lineage: Eukaryota > Metazoa > Arthropoda > Insecta > Diptera > Drosophilidae > Zaprionus > Zaprionus ghesquierei. The sequence goes on along the minus strand of JAEIGP010000600.1, from coordinate 206,941 downwards.
CACTATTCGGCACAATGCTGCAAGCAGCGCTCCCAGGAAAAGGAGTAAAAAGTATTGAAAACGTATAACTTTTATTCAGGTACCAAAAAAATCAAAGATATATCACTTAAACAGTAAAAACAATAATTCTACCTGTTGAGGACTATAAATCGAATACGTGCATATAAAAACGATATGTGCCCTTTTAATACCTCTTTATATACTTGAATGGAAAGTGTTCTAGAGCACTCTAACTTTTAATAAATTTTTTTAAAAAAACGACCGATAGGTTCTATGGCATCTATACGATGTATCGGTCCGTACCGGCTCGTTCCGACTTATTTACAGCGGGCAGCAATAAGAAACATGTATACAAAGTTTCATGAAGGTAGCTCAAAAAGGGAGGCAAAAACTTTTCTTTGCAAAAAACAAGAAAAGTTCGATCTCCCCCACCATGACACGCATGCATGCGGAATCGAACCTTGGACCCATTACCTAAGAGGTCCACCACTTCTCCATTCGGTCATTAAGCCATTACGCAAATTTTGACAAAGTTACATTATGAGACCATTCGAAAATTCTTGCACGAAAAAAACAAAGTCTAAATGCATGATGCCTGTTGTTGTTGCTATTTATTCTCATAACTTAAACATACAATTAAATAAAAAATAAAAATGAAAAAATATAAGAAAAAGCTGCGCTCTAACAATCGCACACAGCTGATTTAAGAGGCTGTCACTTCTCCACTTGTTAATAAGTTTATTGTGAGCCTTGCAAAAAATTTTAAATAAAATGCACGACCACCAATTAATGCATATTCAAAAATTAAAGTATAAGTTCTTACAAAAAATAAAGAAAAATCTTAAGCGGCATGAACTGGGAATCGAACCACGGGCCTGTCGGTTCAGGAGTTCATCGCTTTTCCACTAAGCTACTGACGCTGTTATCCAACAACTGCAAAAATTTGCATTGTAAGGCATTCTTATTATTTCCTGTACAAATAAAGAATTTGCGCTGCCGGCAGCGCTGCTTACAGCTATGAAAAACGTTAAGCTGAATAAGTTCTGTGTTTAATATCCGATTGTTACTAAATTTTCAGAGATCATCTGGCTAGCTATAGTTATCATATAAACCAAAAATGAACAATATGGCATCAGAATTGCGCTTATAATCCATTTGTTTCGATTTACGGGGGCGGAAGGGGGCGTGGCCAAAATCCAAAATAAACTTGATCAGCGTGCAATAATTACACATATTGTCACCAAATTTGGTAGTCCTATCTCTTATAATAGCTGAGATCTAGAATTTCACACGGACAGACAGACGGACAGACGGACATGGCTATATCGACTCGGCTGTTGATCCTGAGCCAGAATATATATACTTTATGGGGTCGGAGGTGTCTCCTTCTGCCTGTTACATACATTTTCGGTTTGAACAAAGTTATAATACCCTTCTACTCTATGAGTAGCGGCAGAAGGCAGAAGGACCCCATAAAGTATATATATTCTGGCTCAGGATCAACAGCCGAGTCGATATAGTCATGTCCGTCTGTCCGTCTGTCCGTCTGTTCGTCTGTCTGTCCTTGTGAAAATCGAGATCTCAGCTATTATAAGAGCTAGAGCTACCAAATTTGGTGACAAAATGTGTTATTATTGCACGCTGATCAAGTTTATATTGGATTTTGGCCACTCCCCCTTCCGCCCCTGTAAATCGAAAAAAAATAATTACAAGCGCAATTTTGATGCCATATTGTTCATTTTCGGTTTATATGATAACTATAGCTATATTTGTTTATATTATATTGTTTATATGATACTATAGCTCTGAAAATTTGGTAACAATCGGATAATAAACACAGAAGTTATTCAGCTTAACGTTTTCCGTAGCTGTAAGAAGCGCTGCCGGCAGCGCATATGCTTTATTTGTACAGGAAATAATAAGAATGCCTTACAATGCAAATTTTTTAGTTGTTGGATAACAGTGTCAGTAGCTTAGTATAAAAGCGATGAACTCCTGAACCGACAAGCCCGTGGTTCGATTCCCAGTTCATGCCGCTTAAGCTTGTTCTTTTTATTTTTTTTTTTAAGAACTTTTACTTTAATTTTTGAATATGCATTAATTGGTGGTCATGCATTTTATTTAAGATTTTTTTAATCGCTCACAATGAACTTAGTTAACAAGTAGAGAAGTGACAGTCTCTTAAATCAGCTGTGTACGTTTGTTAGAGGCCACCTTTTTCCTATATTTTTTTATTTTTATTTTTTATTTAATTGTATGTTTAAGTTATGAGAATAAATAGCAACAGCAACACGCATCATGCATTCAGACTTTGTTTTTGTCGTGCAAGAATTTCCGAATGGTCTCATAATGTAACTTTGTCAAAATTTGCGTAATGGCTTAATGACCGAATGGAGAAGTGGTGTACCTCTTAGGTAATGGGTCCAAGGTTCGATTCCGCATGCATGCGTGTCATGGTGGGGGAGATCGAACTTTTCTTATTTTTATACGCGCTACTCATAGAGTAGAAGGGTATTATAACTTTGTTCAAACCGAAAATGTATGTAACAGGCAGAAGGAGACACCTCCGACCCCATAAAATATATATATTCTGGCTCAGGATCAACAGCCGAGTCGATATAGCCATGTCCGTCTGTCCGTCTGTCTGTCCGTGTGAAAATCTAGATCTCAGCTATTATAGGAGCTAGGACTACCAAATTTGGTGACAATATGTGTTATTATTGCACGTTGATCAAGTTTATTTTGGATTTTGGCCACGCCCCCTTCTGCCCCCGCAAATCGAAAAAACATTGATAACAAGCAATTTTGATCGAGCACACTCGACTGTAGCTTTCTTACTTGTTTGCAAATAAAAGTTGTTGCCTCCCTTTTTGAGCTACCTTCATGAAAGGTTGTATATATCTTTCTTATTGCTGCCCGCTGTAAATAAGTCGGAACGAGCCGGTACGGACCGATACATCTTATAGATGCCATAGAACCTATCGGTCGTTTTTTTTAACAAAATTTATTAAAAGTTAGAGTGCTCTAGAACACTTTCCATTCAAGTATATAAAAGATTATTAAAAGGGCACATATTGTTTTTTACATGCACGTATTCGATTTATAGTCTTCAACAGGCAGAATTATTATTTTTACTGTTTAAGTGATAAATCTTGGATTTGTTTGGTACCTAAATAAAAGTTATACGATTTCAATACTTTTTACTCCTTTTGCCGGCAGCGCTGCTTGCAGCATTGTGCCGAATAGTGTGTGCGTGTACGGTGCTGAAATGGGTTACGTTGGGGACTGCATAACGAAGAGAACTATTATGCATTTATGGGTTCGAGTCCCACCCGCATCATAAATTAAATGTGAGCAAAAAAATTTATTTTTTATTTTAGACTTTGACTTTGGATAAATATTGTAAGTCCATGGCCTTTTACGGTCAAAATATGATTGTAGCCGTTTTTTATTGTTCCGCAAATAATTTTGATGTACGAGCAGCTGGGTAGCGGGTATATTACAGTCGAGCACACTTGAATGTAGCTTTCTTACTTGTTATACCCGCTACTCAAGTTTATTTTGGATTTTGGCCACGCCCCCTTCCGCCCCCGTAAAATCGAAAAACATTGATTACAAGCGCAATTTTGATACCATATTGTTTATTTTTGGTTTACATGATAACTATAGCTAGCCAGATGATCTCTAAAAATTTGGTAACAATCGGATAAAAAACACAGAAGTTATTCAGCTTAACGTTTTCCATAGCTGTAAGCAGCGCTGCCGGCAGCGCTGCTTGCAGCATTGTGCCGAATCGTGTGTGCGTGTACGGTGGTGAAATGGGTTAAGTTGTGGACTGCAAAACGAACAGTACTATTATGCATTTACGGGTTCGAGTCCCGCCCGCATCAAAAATTAAATGTGTGCAAAAATGTTTTTTTTTTTATTTTATATTTTGACTTTGCATAAATATTGTAAGTCTATAGCCTTTAACGGTCAAAATATGATTGTAGCCGTTTTTTTGTTCCGCAAATAAATGATGTACGAGCAGCTGGGTAGCGGGTATATTACAGTCGAGCACACTCGACTGTAGCTTTCTTTTATTTTACGCAGGTTATGAAATGTCAGTAATTGTTGATGTTTGTTGAGCTTTTAAGTATGTAATTGCGTATTGTTTCGTTTTTCCTTTCTTCACTTCATTTTTATAGATTTATAGTTTTAGCTAAGTGCACGAAAAAAAAAAAATTATGTTTTGTCTGCCATTGCATCACATCACAATTTTACACATTTTTGTTTAGAACCAAAAAAAAATTAATTATAATATTGAAAGCTACGTTAAAAAAAAATGGAAAAAGGTAGATCGCTCTTTCATGATTTATGATGTATGATGTATGATGATGAACAAATTTTTACTGAGCACGTGGGCTTGGGTATCACGACACTTGGCTTGGCAAGATAAAAAAAATACACTGGTTTAATTTTTTTCGTAATTTCGGTGGCCTTTTAAGGCAAGGGAGCTCGATGTAAAGTTTCTTAGATTGCCCAAAAGAGGATGGTAAAGTAAGCAATCGATGAGGGTCAAATCGGCTGACATATCACAATATAATATATATGTGTATATAGGCCGGTATATATCCAATATATATATCAGTCGGGATATATCCAAATATATATATGGTATATGTCCAAAATATACATATATATGTAGGCCGGTATATATCCAAATACATATATATATGGGATATGTCGCCAGAATCTGGATAAAAAAATATAATACTTTAGGCGATAGTGTAATTTTTGGGATCTTTTGTGGTTTTTTTGTTAACTGGGCTGGCAACAACAAAATAGACGAAGAAAAATAGTTGTTCAGCCACGAGGTTCGACTTTTTACAAATCTGGGTAAATCTCTGCAATCCTAAGGAATTTTATAAATTCTCATATTAGAATTTATCTTATTTTTGGTATTTTTGTTGACTTACGGATTATTTTCTTTAAAAAGTTAACAAAATTTTTCTTTTATATAAAAAAGAAAAATAAGAGCCAAAGTTTTAAAGTTGCAGAGAGAGACACGTCTGTCGTCGAAGGCCGCTGGATCAGAAAAGAAAGACCGAGGCCCATGGTGATCGATAGCTCGATCGGCCTTGACCTACTTAAGAGTGCAATTCGATAGGCAGCACTGCATTCTGCATTTATCTTTGATCAGCTGATCTGCAAATTTCACTTTGGATGGCGCTGCGGCCCTAGAGATTCGCAATAGGGGGTGCTGCAGCTATATAAATGCACAATAGATGGTGCTGGGTGGATTAAGTTCACCAATAGATGGCGGTACATCTTAAAGCATTTCCATTGCCTATTTTTAAGCTGAAGTTTTTTATTTTCTATTGCTTGCTTTTAGGCTGCAGTTTTTTTAAATTGCCTATTGCCTGTTTTTAGGCTGCACCAGAAAGAAGCGCCACTTCAATTCCCCCGACTAAAATCAGACTTGGTGGATTCCAACAAGGATGATACACGGTTGGGGCTGATGTTTATTGTTTTAGGTCCTTAGCGTGATATTTTCCTAGGAAATTTCCTTGATGTCCTCAACCTCATAGTATGGAGAGCCCAATTTTTTTCTAATACGTGCTTTAATAAACGAGGGAGCTAATTTTGCACAAAAGTTTTTTGCAAAGTTACTTTGTTGAAAATTGCGACGATATTTCTTGACCAGCTGCGAATGAAACGTTTCGACTACGCGTGTTATATACAGTTTCATTTCGTACATGCTGTTTTTGCATATGATGAGTAGCTTGATCTCGCATAATATCTACGGACTCCTGAATATTGAAGTCTATTGCTCGATCTTCAAGAAAATTTAATCGACTTAGCAACTCGTATGTATTTCCATTTGTTATCATATGCTGGCCAAATACTAAACGATATGGAGTACTATTTACAGCTGTGTGGAAACTGGATCTTAATGAACCACATATCTGGCTGAGATTCTCGTCCCAACTTTCCTGTTTTGTGTCTATATATGCTTTGATAGCAGCTATGACGAACCTATTCACTCGTTCGGATGCGTTCCCTTGCGGAGCATAAGCGGTAGTGTACGCATGTCGAACGCCATACTTTTTCAATAGCAAATTAAACGCGTGTGATTTAAATTGCACCCCATTGTCAGAAACAGCCATTTCTGGGACTCCGAAAAAATGAAACAAATCTTTTTCTATGAAGCTCAAAATTGCATCCACCGAAAACTTTTTTACAGGCTTAAGGAAGGGAAATTTGGTAAAATGATCGAGTACGATGAAAATTCCTATATGTCCTGATTTGGAGCGCGGGTATGGACCTAAGTAAACAACATATAGCCGCTGAAAGAAACGTTGCCTCTCTGTTGCCTTGGCCAAAGGTGGTCGTAGTGTTTGATTAGGTGGCTTAGTGCTTTTACATATTTCGCACTCATTGACATATCTACGCACATCGGCTACAAAATTTAGCCAAAAATAACAGCGTCATATTCTTTCGAGCGTTTTGTTTATGCCGCCATGAGCTGCTAGTGGATCTTGATGTGCCATTTTTAAAACGGACGGGACTTGTCGTCTGCTATTTGCTCTTCAGATCCATTTTCAGCTCGCCGATAAGCAAAGCCATTAGCGACTTTTACAGCCGAGGCGTTAAATGATCCCTTCTCGATCTGGGCTATCAGATCTTGATAAGCGGATGATTGAAAGGGTTCCGACAGCAAGTCTACAAGGGAACCATTGTCTATCGCTGACAAGTCTTCAGTAAAAGTTCGGGACAAAGCGGCAGGGACGACGTTGTTATTACCCTTTCTATGTTCAATATTAAAGTCGTATCCCTGAAGTTTTAACGCCCACCTGGCTAATCTACTACTCCGATCCATTTGAGAAATTAATATAGCGGCTAGACATTCTTTTTCTGTCACTGAGTAGTTTTGCTGACACGGGTTAAGCTTTTTTGACATGTAAGAAATTGGCACTTCGTCACCGTTGTCATTAAGCTGCATTCTCCTACATTCATCCTACACCAGTATGGCTAGCGTCACAATGAATATAGAATGGACGCGTGAAGTCAGGTGTGTGCAACACTGCGGCTGCACATCTTTTTCTTTAGCGCTTCAAATGATTCATTAGCTGTATCGGACCATTGAAAGCGTTATTTGCTTTTAAGAGCATCGGTTAAGGGTGTAGCTAGGGAAGCAAACTTCTGGTACCACCCTGTCATACCAAGAAATCGGCGCAATTGCTTAACGGAACGTGGCGGTGGATAACTTAATATTGCAGATATTTTATCTGGGTCCATGGCTATAGTTCCGTAAATATTTTACCTCCCTCTTACAGAATTCGCTTTTCTGCACATTGATAGTTAATCCAGTGTTCTTTAAACAGGTTGCTATGTTCGAAAGTACTGTCATATGACGTTCGAACGTATCGGATACTATCAATAGATCATCCAGATAAATAAATACCTTATGCTTTAAGGATGCAGGAATGACACGATCCATTAACTTAGACATAGTCGATGGGGCATTTGTGAGACCAAAAGGCATTACCGTAAACTGATAGAGTAGTCTACCAGGCACTGAAAAGGCAGTTTTATCCCTTGAACTGGTCTCTAAGGGAATTTGCCAATAAGCATCTTTCAGATCAAGGCTCGTTATGTAGGTTGCTTTTGGGAGTCGACTAAGAGGTCCTTCAATTATAGGCATTGGATAAGCATCTTTGCGCGTAACCTGATTAAGTTTGCGACTGTCAAGACACAGGTTTTCGCAGCAACACAACACAACACTGTTGGACTCTTCAATCACTCCTAATTGCAGCATTCTGTCTAGCTCATCGTACATCATCTGCTCAATGGCAGGAGATACGGGATAATGCCTTTGCTTTATGGGCACAACATCGCCAACATCAATAGAATGAGCTAACAGTACAGTTTTACCTTACCCTTTTTCTGCGAATGACGGAAATTTTTTTATAGGGATAATTAACTGTTCCTGCAGCTCTCTCGATAAGGAACAGAGAATATTCACGTCAATGACAGAAAGACCCTTCGCCTGCATATTTTTACGAATGTCCATGGGTAACAAATCAAAACCTGTCCAAAAGTCAATTCCCAAGTATATCGATTGCTTTAAGGACGGAATAATATAGAAAGTCAAGGATTTAGTAACTCCAGTAGTAACCTCTCCAAAAGTCAATTCCCAAGTGTATCGATTGCTTTAAGGACGGAATAATATAGAAAGTCAAGGATTTAGTAACTCCATTGTACTCAACTGTATTGAAAATTTTTCCAATTATATTTTGTGCTTTTCCATCTGCAGTTTGTACGTTGCTCTGCAACATCTCTGCAGCAAAACTTCCTCCAGTTCAACTTATTGAAGCGCCTGTATCCATCAATCCAGACAATGAAAGACCTAACACATGTACGTTAGCATAAGGACGTGCATCAACCGCCTTCATGGATGAAACGATCATATTTTTAATTTTAAGTTGATTGTAGTAATTTTGAATTCGATGAGCAGACCGATTACCATTTTGCAAAGAGTCATCAGTGGAGTCGCTAGAAAACAGAACGTCTGGGATATTTGTAAAATCAGGTAGTGTTTGGGAGGCACAACTAACAGTTACTCGGTGTTGGTTGCTGTCGACTTCGTCGGTTTGCGTGCCCCTTTCCAAGGTGCACGCGCTTGGCAGTTTTTTGAAGAGCTGCACTGAGGACAAGACGGTCGATATGTATCTGCCTTTCCGCAACCGTAGCAGAACACTCTACGTTCCTTGAGACAGATATCAAGATATCGGTGACCAGCGGTTCCACAATTCCAACAGGATAGACTAACTGGAGCCAACACGACCTCTTCTTCCACCGATTCATCCTCGGTTGTCACTTCAACCTCATTTACGAAACGTCGCGGGGCCGGTTAAGGCTTTCACATCACAGGCCTTAGCGATTGCTTAAAGGCTTCTCGCGTATAGATTGGAGCGGATAGTTTCAAGCAGTGATGAATCAGAAAGAGGAACAGAAAGTTTATCTGATAATAAGACGACACTTTCATAAAATTCATCAAAAGTTTCTCCCTGTTTTTGCTTTCTGCGATGAATTTTAGCTCGGATGCTCACGTCTGTGTGTTCTTCTTTAAACTGAGTCCGCAAGGCCTCACATAGCGCATTCCAAGTGACGATACGTACTTTTCAATGGTATCGCCAATACCAATCACTTGCACAGCCTTCAAACAAGGTGCTTATATGACTAGTTAATAAAGCGAAATTGCCTTCAAAAGACTGATTAGTCAGAGTCTCTACTCTACTCGATATAGAAAGTCTTTCACATTTATGCCAGATCTACCTGAAAACCTAATTTTCCAGCTTCCTATTATTTGGCTTACCCGATCTAAACGAATTATGGAACCTGTAGGAGAACATCTCGGTTGAGTTACTGGGTTTCTAAGCATCTGGGTTGGAACTTCATTGGACGGAGGAGAAGTTGATGCTTCCAATCTGAGATGATTGGTCAATGCAGCTATCATACTCTGCATGCTTGATTGAAAAACCGCCGACAACATTTTAGTTTGTCGCGCAGCAGAAGCAGTAATAGCGTCAATTAAAATTTGATGTGATTCACTTGGTTGTGCCGAAGCTCTGGCATTTGGTGCTTCTAGAACAGAAGGTTCACCTTCCATGTTGGCTTCATCAAATCTTTGCTGGCTACCTGTGCGTGGCATGGCAACTTCCGGTAAACTTTGTGTCGACTGACTTAAGTCGGTATTCACCGTTAAGTTGAGCAACGACGATTGTAAGGGCGATTTACACACGGGGCAAACTCTTGTATTAAAGCACACCCAATGAAACGTATGATGACAGTTTATGGACAGTAGTTGAGCTGTATATTCGATGCGTTTCAAACAAATAAAACAAGTCACATCTACTGCAATATTATCTGAGCTTCGACTCAATGGCATATATCATATATATATATATATATCTCAAATAAAATATTCCAGGAGTCATGAATTACAATCATGAGCACACTTCACTACTGATTTTTTTTCAATGTTAATGACTGACTAAAAAAGGGAAAAGGAAATAGATAGGGAGACGAGCAAGAAAAATAAATAATATTATTTTCAGATAAACGAGCAAACTATATAGTAAATAAATTACTTATTTCACTATTGGTAAGAATCCATCTATTTACAGAAAAAAACTGTTTTATATTTATTGCTTTTACAAAAAAATTGCAATAAAAAATTTAAGGAAAATATAGAAGGAATTATGAAGGGTATCTGAATGGTCGGGAAAAGAATTGACATTAATTAATTCTTTTCTAAAAAGACTATTCGGAATGGCTACATGGAGATAAATTTTTATTAGTGGTAGAACAGCAAACTCTGCAGAACTAACTCCAACTAATTATTTATTCACTTTACTTTTCGTAAAATATTCTTGGTTGTAGTGGCAAGTCATCAGTTTACTCTCACAGACCTTTTCCAACTACAACAAAAATAATTTCACCTAAAAGTAATGCTGCCGTTTAAATATTTTGAAAATATCAAATTATTCAATCAAGAAAAATCCACCATTAATAACATTCAAAAAACAACAAATAGGGAATTTGGAAATCGATTCTAAAAAGTCGCAGTAGTCGAAAGATGTTGAAGGCTATTAATAATTAATTCAATTCGGAACCTGCCGGATCGAGGCCCCACACGTTTGGGCACCATTTTTTATTTATTTATTATTATTAGATTTGTAGCATACAACGTGTTATGGTACTGGAGCTGATGTAGGGTAGCTGTGGGTTGGTTAGCACGCGCTTGCATCCGACTCAAAGGTGTCGGAAATTGGGGGGGTTCATCACATAACCGCATCAACTGGTGCTCCAACCAATAATATAACAAATAAAAAGAAATATCTCGTGCTGCATTCCTAAACGACCATTAAAGAATCAACGGGAAACAGAGGAACAGAAAAGATCAGTCAGTCACCAGCATCAACAAAAAAAATCATAGCAGCCTTTTTAGCGCACTCCAATAAATGAAGTGGCTAGTTCCCCACCCTTCCATGATCGCAAGGTGCAATATCCAAATTGACAATCCCTAATGGCAACTATGGTAATTTAACTGTGCGCCTCATTCTTGCTCCTCACGACTCCCGGAAAGAAAATCCGGGATTAATTATTCATGACAATTTTATTTCTTAGTTCTAATATTTTAAATTTCCAATTATTATCATCTTCCTTCAAGAAAAATTAAAAATTATTTGAACTAGCCTAACATTTGGTTCCTAATTTATTTATTGTGTATGTGTATGCAACAGCTGGAACAAAAAATAATAATTCATGCAAAAAAAATAATATAATAAAAATAAAAAAGTATAATTGCAAAAATCAAAGCGTGTAAAGAATAAAATACAAAATCAATAAACAAAAGTATACGAAAACAATGTTGACTCAAAAATTAATTTGAATCAAAAATTAAACAATGAATGCATATAACATTACCAGTCAATAATTAATTATTGATTTAAATTAATTAATTAAATAATAATTAAGAAAAATTAAATAAAAAAGAAAGATACTACGATAATGTTTTTAAAGCTTGAAGTACATTTTAAATAAATTAAAAATAAATGCAAGAAAAATTTAAGAAAACTAAATATGTGAAAAATAAAAAAAATTGCACAACCAAAATCATAACATACCAAAAGAAATAATAAATTTTATAAATCACTTACAGCTTTTATATTCCCTCGACGAAAGATCTTCCGTTTTGGTGTAATTTTGATATATAGGGTATTTATGGTTCGATGGATATGATAATTGATGAATGGTGAGTATGGTTAAGTTAATTGCATATTGTTTCGTTTTTCCTTTGTTCACTTCATTTTTATAGATTCATAGTTTTAACTAAGTTCACGAAAAAAAAATATATTTTGTCTGCCATTGCATCACATCACAATTTTACACATTTTTGTTTAGAACCAAAAAAAAATTAATTATAATATTGAAAGCTACGTTAAAAAAATGGGTAAAGGTAGATCGGTCTTTCACGATTTATGATGAGCACGTGGGCTCCAGTATCACGACACTTGGCTTGGCAAGATAAAAATAAATAATAAATAAAAAATACACTGGTTTAATACACTGGTTTAAGGGAGCTCGATGTAAAGTTTCGCAGATTGCCCAAAAGAGGATAGTAAAGTAAGCAATCGATAATGGTCAAATCGGCTGACATATCACGATATAATATATATGTGTATATATATATCCAATATATATATCGGTCGGGATATATCCAAATATATATATGGTATATGTCCAAAATATATATATGTAGGCCGGTATATATCCAAATACATATATAGAAACAGATTCAGAGTTATGGTTAAGAAAAAAAACAACGATTGTTTGATTTTTACTTGAACACTTTATTTACTTCCAAAGTAGCGAAGGAAGAACCGGAGCCGTTAGATTATCACTTGGTCGGATAATAGGGTTTCAAAGTCGAAACGAGGCTTTGGCGAAACTATCTCTATTGATAGTATACTCAGAACTGAACGCCTGTAAGGGGACGTCTTGGCGTTAATATAGGCAAGCTTAAGAGCGAAGTGTGTTAAAGAGAGTTTTAGCTATGAGTTTTGGTTCTCTCGTGCAGAGAGGGGTTCTCTTAAAATAGGAGTTAATTTGAGAATCCTGAGACAAGTGCGTGAGCGGTGACTCGGGCAATAAGGTTTTATTATTTCAGTTGGCTTTATTATTTCAGTTGGTTCCCGTTTGGATTTGGGGGAGATTTGTTTATCGTTAAGATATCCGAATTGGGGGAGAATTGTTTATCGTTAAGATTTCAGAATTGGGGACAATTGTTTAGTTTATGATCTCTGGGAACAGTACTTTTGAAGTGTGAGGTGACTTGAAACATGACACTAGGCATGTGCGTTAATGGCCAAAGTTAATCGAAGGGCTCTTGTTCTTTGATTACAATTTGCGCTTAAGATTTAATGTGTTTAGTACTTAAATTTTAATATGTGTACGTGAGTTTTACAATAATTCTCTTTGTTATATTCTAATGTACAATTATAATATATGTGGTTGGGGTGTGGGTGTTGAATGGATATGTTACTTTCCCATCCTTAAGAAAAAAGCCTGTCCTCAGGCGTGAATTGTGGGATATAATACGGGAGAATTTACAATGGGTAAATTATTTTCTGTTTCGGGATTTATAATAGTTTCGTTTTCTGATGTTTGTTTTTTGAATTTTACAATCAATTTTTGGGTATAGTTTTGTATTTATAAATGAAGTACAATATTAAGAGTGTGACTATTATGGTTAATGCTGTAAGTGTTATTATTTAAAAGATATTATTCGATTGGGTGTGTTGTTCAATTATTTCTTTTGCTTGAATATATTCGAGTGGTTCGAGTTTTGTTACATTATTGTTTACATAGACGGTTTGGATATAATCTAACATCGTGTTGGTGATAAGTATTTCTTCTAATTGAACAGAACAATTGAATTCTTTTATCATATTATTGCCGTGTATTATAATTTCCCTATTAATACAATTTTGATTTAGAATGGTCTTTGGAAGGTTCCAAGTTGTGATTATATTAGGTTCAACATATTTTATTTCGAATTCAGAATGTGTTTTGCTGTATCTACATTGAGTTGTGACCTGATTTAGTATACCTGCGATACATTTATTTATGACTAAGCTTTGAGAGTTTGCTGTGTATGTTTTATTATTATGTGAAAAGTATTTGTCGTGTATTGTTTCGGTTAATATGTTATCTTTTTCGTCGGGATATGGTACTATTTCAAATACTGGTTTTTTAATTATTTCTCTTGTTTTTTGGGATATTATTAGAATTTCGTTAGTGTCAGCTTTAAGCCAAGTAGATGTTTTAATGTTAAGAAGTTTTTCAGAATTTACGTGGGTTAATGAATCATGTTTCAGAAGTTTAGGGTTAAAGATACCTAGGCGTGTCAGTTGCATACCAATTTCTATGTCTTCTACGTATTCGGTGAATTGTTGTAAATTGAAAATTATTAAAGCTAACATTTGATCTCCGTCAAAAATATTATTTAAATGGTTAGTTAGTTCAATTCCTTCATTTATGGCTTCTATTACGTGGTTAAGCTCACTGATTTGTACATTATTTTTAGAAATGTCACCTATTTGTTGTTGTAATTCTTCCTTGTCTTCTTAATCTAACGTACCAAATAAGTATTTGTAAATGGATCCCATAAAATTAACAAGACCGCGTTTACTACGTTTTGCGATTCTTATACCGTTTATTTCTCTATGGAGTTTTTCTAATAGGTACTGAATTTGTGGTAAATTTTCAAATGATTGGGCTTGTTTGATAAGTTCTTTGTAAGTGTTTTCGGTTTTGGTTAAATTAATAGATAGGTAATGATATTCGTAGTTAATAGGCAAATCAATCGATCCAGTTTGAAAAATAAGGTAACCGTTTTTGGCATGGATGGGGGTTACTTCTAGGTTCTGTGTATTAACTGTCGATAGGAGGCATATCATGAATATTATGTTCGGGAGAATGCCTGGAATTATCGGTATTATATTTACTTTTATTAACTTTCTTTTTCTTTTTAAACTTAGATTTATAATGTATGATTTTTCTACCTCTATTTGTTTCTTCATAATGTTTATTATTCTTTGAAGTTGGTGTCTATACCGAAGTCTTGTCTATTTTCATTTAGTTTGTCGATTTTGTTTATCTTATTTTGTTGTGTATTATATGCAGGGGTTCCTGCAAAAATGAAGATTTCTGCTGGTGTTCGACCAGTTGTGTTGTGTTTTGTTTTGTGGTTGTATACGTAAAGTATTTTCTCAAATTTGGTGAATTGGTTTTCGGGTTCATTTTCGCTTGTTATTATTCTTAGTTTTTCATTGACAGTTTTATGAAATCTCTCAATATCAGAAATTCCAGTTTTACTGGTTGTTATGTTTAGGTTTACTCCTTCTGATTCTAACCAGAGTTTAAGTGCGGTGCACATGAAAGCGGAGTCTTTGTCGGCTTTTATTTCTAAAAGGCTTACCCATGTCGTTGAATATGCGCAGAATAGCTCTTTTGGCTTCGAGCCAATCTCGACTGTTTACTTCTATCAAGGAGGCGTATTTAGAATAAATGTCAATACATGATAGGAATTGTTTATTATTTATTAAGTAGAAATCCATGACATACTTGTCTCTGGGGTTAAAAGTTTCGGGGGTTGTTTCGAAGGCTAACTTTGTATTTCTATGTTCGGTTTTAGCGATGTTACAGATCTCGCATTCATTTATAATGTTTTGAATGAGTTTTTGGTAATCGGGGTAATAATAAAGTTCTTTAACCTGAAGTGTAAGTTTTTCTATGCCAGGGTGTAATAATTCTTTATGTGTTTTGAGAATGATTTCCTTGAATTGGGCGTATGTTTGAATATCTATTAGTTTAACACTAGTCTTCATAACTTTAGTAAAATTGTCGGGACTTATGATTTGAGTATACGCATTCTGAAAGACTTGAAAGTCAATTTCGTTAGGGAAGTAAATGACACTTTTTTTAGTGCAGAGCTATTCTTTGATTAGGTCTTTAGCAAGGGTATCTGTCATTTCTTTATAACTAATTTTTATTCTGGTTCTATGAAAGTATTTTATTACTTGGACTTCGTCATGATCGTCTCTTATGAATTCTAATTGTCTTGTGTAATAGTTAAGGGGTCTTTCGGTTATTGGAATATAACTCTGATTGTCTTCTTGTGCGCTATGCACTGTCGCTGCTATAGCAAGGGAAACTGTGTCGTCTTCTCCTAGAAAGTTTTCTTGAATTTTAATTCTGGATAGGGCGTCGGCCACATGATTTTCTTTACCAGGTAAGTATTGGATATTATAGTCATATTCGTTCAATTTTATTTTCTATCTCTTTAACTTCATATTAGGATCTTTTATGTTGCTTAGCCATACGAGTGGTCTGTAATCGCTTAATATGTCGAATTTTCTTCCGAATAGGTAAGACCTAAAGTATTTTGTTGCCCATACTATGGCTAATAGTTCCTTTTCTCTTGCCGAATAGTTGAGCTCGTGCTCGTTTAGAGTTCTGCTCGCATAGCAAATGGGTTTATGCTCTTGGGATAATACGGCCCCTATGGCTATATTACTTGCATCTGTTGTAAGTGAAAATTTCTGTTCAAAGTTAGGGTATATTAGAATCGGATCGGACGTGATGAGTACCTTTAGTTTTTCAAAGGCGGATATGTAGTCGTCATCCTTTGTATTAATAATTGCTCCTTTTTTTAGTTTGAGTGTCATGGGTTTTGCTATTTTTGCAAAATTCGGAATGAACTTACGGTAAAATCCGCAGAGTCCGAGAAAAGATTTTATTCCTTTTGTGGTTTTAGAAATGGGGAAATTGACAATTGCATTTATTTTATTGGGGTTTGGTTTTATACCATCTGTTGTGATGATGTGACCGAGAAATTCTGTTTCTTTCTTCAGAAATTCACATTTGTCAAGTTGTAATTTTAGATTGGCTGATCGTAGCTTTTCAAAAACCTTTTTTAGTGACATTATGTGTTCTTCTAACGAAGTAGAATAAATGATAATATCATCTAAATAAACTAAACAATCTTTATAGATTAGATCTTCTAGAAGGTTGTTCATGCAACGTTGAAATGTTGCTGGTGCATTTTTCAGACCAAAGGGCATACGAGTATATTAGTAATGTCCATGTTTTGTTGAAAATGCTGTTTTAGGTATTGACTGTGGGTCCATTTGGATTTGATGGAAACCTTTAGCTAGATCGATGGTTGTGAAATATTGACAACGTCCAAGCTTGTCTAATATTTCATTCATTATTCGAATGGGAAATTTGTCGTCAATGGTTATTTCATTGAGACTGCGATAGTCTATGACTAATCGAAATTTTGGTTTGTCCGAAGCATCGTTTTTCTTTGGGCAATCCAAATGGGGGAACAATATGGAGACTTGGATTTCCTAATTATTTTTTGTTTTATTATTTCGTTTATTTGTTTGTTAACCTCTTGGTCAAATGCTTGGGGATATTTGTACGGTTTTTTATAAATAGGGTCTTCGTGTTTTGTTTGAATAGAATGCTTAATCGTACTCGTGAAAGTCAAATTTTCACCTTCCTTGTACTAAATATGTATTTAGATGTTCTAATCTGAATACATTGGATTCTTTTAACTCGTCATCTATTGCGTAGTTAGAACATATTTCTAGAAGGGTTTCTTCTAGGTAAGGGGTAATAAGAGGGGTTTCCTCAGATTCAGAAGACTTGGGACACTCATAGGTGGTCTTGGAATCTTCTTGTTCAGATGACTTGGGCCACTCATTGGTAACCTTGGACTCATCTGGTTTTAAGTGGGGTTTCCGCTTAATTTTCAGGAGGGTTTTCTCCTTTTTTGGGATATTTAGAGGGGTTTCCTTTGGGTTAGATGACTTGGGGCACTCATTAGTAACCTTGGACTCATCTGTTTGAATGTGGTCGTACCACATTCTGAATGGATTGCCATTTATAGTGACTGTTTGTGTTGAATAGTTAATTGGCATGTTGGTTGACTCTAAGTAATTTCTGCCTAATAGTAGGTCATATTTTCTGAGAAATTATGAATATAGAAGGTTTGCTTAGTAGGACAAAGGTTGCTTGGATGCAACGAAACGCTTTGAGTTAACGTTATAGTACCATTTATAGTGTGGACTTTTATTTTGGAAGGTTTTGTGGGGATATTAAAGAAATTTTGTTTCATGATGTTAATGGAAGAACCAGTGTCTACGAGGCATTTAAGAGTTATGTTATTTATTTTAATTTTTAGGAATGGGTTTCCTCCTCTTCTGAATCGCTTTCTGATTCCGAGGCTGGTTGATGAAAATTTTCGCCTCTGTCCATTTTGTATTGGCCACTGGTACTATCTCTTTGCCGTTTGACAGGAGGGTTCGGTGCATTAACACTTTGTTGTTGATGGTTCATAGAATTTTGGGCTCTGCCTTGGCTTAATTTTTGTTTGAATTCGCTCATAACTTGCTGACTTGATTCAGCAAGCTTTGAACTACTATTTGGATTTGAGTTGTTTGAGTTATGCATTGCATTGCTTGCGAAATTTTGATATTTCCCTTTATTCTTTGAGTTTTGATGTGAATTAGTGTTAGAGTTAGAACTATTTTGAGGTCTTGTTCGGTCGTTGAAAACTATGTCGTACACACCTTCTGATTGTGCTACTTGTTTTAGTTTAGATACGGTCGTTATGTCATGTCTAGCAAGAGTCATAAATAACCTATCGGGCAACTTCCTCATTATTACATCTTTAACTGTATTGTTTAATGCATTTGTGTATAATATGGTATTATTATGATTATTTTCTAACACGAGTTTGTTTGATATTGTGAAAGATTTAGATTCTATATCTTCAACGAACTTACGAATGCTTCCAATGAAATGTGTGTTATATAGTTGGCGAAGCAGCTCCTCACAGGGTGTTTGCGTCTTGTATTCGTTGATGAGAGCGTTCATCAATTCCGGCCATGTTGTAGCTCCAGATAATTGTGACACTCTTTGGGCGTCTCCCGCAATCTGCATTTCAATTGCGCTGAAGAATACATGCTTTTGCCTGGCATCGGTGGATGGGTATAGTTGAAGAATAAAGTTGATCCTTGCTGAGTTCTTGGGTGTTACCGCTGCACGAAGGCACTTGCCTAATTTGGCTTAGGGCTTGGTTGAGATGAGACTCCGACAACAATTGGATTGGTTCGGTTGCCATGGTTGGTTTTGTTTTAAATGTTGCAGAGTTTTTGTTTGTTTTTACACTTTTATTTTCCGTATGCAGTGGGTTAACTCTTCTATGTTAACCACCGACTACACGTAGTTCTTTGGTGGATAATGAAAGTCGATTGTATTACGATGCACGTTCACTTTAGCGCCGATTCGCGTGGTTCAATCTCGAAAGATACGCTTGGTCGTACAAGGATCTTTGTCACTTGATTAATATCGGTAAACGAGTCGCACAACTTACTCTCTTTATCCTACCGGCTGCGCCAGAAACAGATTCAGAGTTATGGTTAAGAAAAAAACAACGATTGTTTGATTTTTACTTGAACACTTTATTTACTTCCAAAGTAGCTAAGGAAGAACCGGAGCCGTTAGATTATCACTTGGTCGGATAATAGGGTTTCAAAGTCGAAACGAGGCTTTGGCGAAACTATCTCTATTGATAGTATACTCAGAACTGAACGCTTGTAAGGGGACGTCTTCGCGTTTATATAGGCAAGCTTAAGAGCGAAGTGTGTTAAAGAGAGTTTTAGCTATGAGTTTTGGTTCTCTCGTGCAGAGAGGGGTTCTCTTAAAATAGGAGGTAATTTGAAAATCCTGAGACAAGTGCGTGAGCGGTGACTCTGGCAATAAGGTTTTATTATTTCAGTTGGCTTTATTATTTCAGTTGGTTCCCGTTTGGATTGGGGGGAGATTTGTTTATCGTTAAGATATCCGAATTGGGGGAGAATTGTTTATCGTTAAGATATCAGAATTGGGGACAATTGTTTAGTTTATGATCTCTGGGAACAGTACTTTTGAAGTGTGGGGTGCCTTGAAACATGACACTAGGCATGTGCGTTAATGGCCAAAGTTAATCGAAGGGCTCTTGTTCTTTGATTACAATTTGCGCTTAAGATTTAATGTGTTTAGTACTTCAATTTTAATATGTGTACGTGAGTTTTACAATAATTCTCTTTGTTATATTCTAATGTACAATTATAATATATGTGGTTGGGGTGTGGGTGTTGAATGGATATGTTACTATATATATGGGATATGTCGCCAGAAGCTGGATAAAAAAATATAATACTTTAGGTGATAGAGTAAGATTTGGGATCTTTTGTGGTTTTTTTGTTACCTGGGCTGGCACCAACAAAAGAGACGAAGAAAAATAGTTGTTCAGCCACAAGGTTCGATTTTTACAAAACTGGGTAAATCTCTGCAATCCTAAGGAATTATATAAATTCTCATACTAGAATTTATCGTATTTTTGGTATTTTTGTTGACTTACGGATAATTTTCTTTAAAAAGTTAACAAAATTTTTCTTTTGCATAAAAAAGCAAAATACGAGCCAACATTTTAAAGTTGCAGAGAGAGACACATCTGTCGTCGAAGGCCGCTGGATCAGAAAAGAAAGACCGAGGCCGATAGCTCGATCGGCCTTGACCTACTTAAGAATGCAATTCGATAGGCAGCACTGCATTCTGCATTTATCTCTGATCAGCTGATCTGCAAATTTCACTTTGGATGGCGCTGCGGCCCTAGAGATTCGCAATGGGGGGTGCTGCAGCTATATAAATGCACAATAGATGGTGCTGGGTGGATTAAGTTCAACAATAGATGGCGGTACATCTTAAAGCATTTCCATTGCCTACTTTTAAGCTGAAGTTTTTGATTTTCTGTTGCTTGCTCTTAGGCTGCAGTTTTTTAATTATCTATTGCTTGTTTTTAGGCTGCACCAGAAACAAGCGCCACTTCAATAGTTGGACAAGCAGACAGGACATTAATTAGGGAGAGAGTAAATCTCAATTGGGTTAATATTAAACAAGCATTATTTGATAATTTTGGGGAGTCAAGAAGTGAAGAACATTTAAAGGGTTATACCATATAAAGGGTTATCTATCAAATTGTTGTACCAAGAAATGTCAGTCATACGAGCAGCGATACTAGATATTTTAGAAAGAGAGAAACTAGACGATGAAATACGCAAAATAAAAGAAAATTCATATGAAAAGACTTGCGTACAGAAGTTCATAGCCGGACTGAAAATCCAAAAACATTAAGACAGGCAAATGAAATAGCAAAAGAGTTTAGAGATGAACATATGAGAGATAGAGCTAGGTAAGAATATGAGAGACAAAACCAAAAACGGGTACGTTACAAGACCAGAGCGGAGCCAAGGAGGGTCCGCAGGAGCAGGAGGATCTGTAAACTTAGATAGAACACAGAAAAGCAACAGTAGGGGATATGTTGAACTTAACAATGTAGAAGACGTCCCAAATTTTTCAATAAATGCCTCGGAAATTTCCCTTATTATACCACAAAATCAAAATGTAGAGGGGCACTAATCTATATTTGAATTGAATCGTCATTTGGCCGACCGTTAAAATTCTTATATATAGACAGCGGATCAAATGTTTCATTTATTAACCCAGACTTCGTACCCCTAACCAAACAACAAAACTTACAGCAGCCAATGCAAGTTAATATAGTCCTACACACACATAATATATACAAAAAAATTACGTACAAACTGTTCAAGAAATTCAAACAAAGTGGCGAATTCACCTTTTTCTTATTTAAATTCCACGCATTTTTTGACGAAATCATCGGAATAAACCTTTTAACGTTTCTAAACGCAAAAATTGATTTCGAAAATCTAATCTTAGTAACTCCCAATACAAAAATCGAGATTCTTCAAAGAGAAAAGAGATCAGAATCCTCAATAAAACTAGATGCAAGGACAAGAACTTTAGTAGAAAAACCAGTAACAGAAAGGCAAGGAGAAATAAATATATATAAACGAAATACTATTACAAGAGGGAATATATATTAACGAGGGCATTTACAGAACAAATAATTACACAGCCAAAGTAGAAATAATAAACGAAACCGATCAAGACAGAGTGATAAATGCTAATTATCCGATACAGGAAGTATATAATGCAGAGAGTTTTACAGAAATAGACACGGCAAAACATACAAATAGTGAAAAGAAGGACAATAAAGTTAGACTCAACATAAGAACAGAACACCTTAACAAAGAAGAACAAGTATGAAAGCTACATTCGAGTATGCTCGACTGTAATATACCCGCTACCCAAATTTTTTGCGGAACAATAAAGAACGGATACAATCATATTATGACCGTAAAAGGCCATGGACTTACAATATTTATGCAAAGTCAAAATCTAAAATAAAAAAATTATTTTTTGCACACATTTATTTTTTGATGCGGGTGGGACTCGAACCAGTAAATGCATAATAGTTCTGTTCGTTATGCAGTCCACAACTTAACCCATTTCACCACCGTACACGCACACACAATTCGGCAAAATGCTGCGAGCAGCGCTGCCGGCAAAAGGAGTAAAAATTATTGAAAAGTATAACTTTTATTCAGGTACCAAAAAAATCTAAGATATATCACTTAAACAGTAAAAAAACAAGTAAGAAAGCTACAGTCGAGTGTGCTCGACTGTAATATACCCGCTACCCAGCTGCTTATACATAATTTATTCGCGGAACAAAAAAACGGCTACAATCATATTTTGACCGTAAAAGACTATGGACTTATAATATTTAGGCAAAGTCAAAATATAAAATAAAAAAAAAAAAACATTTTTGCACACATTTAATTTTTGATGCGGGCGGGACTCGAACCATAATAGTTCTGTTCGTTATGCAGTCCACTATTCGGCACAATGCTGCAAGCAGCGCTGCCGGCAAAAGGAGTAAAAAGTATTGAAAACGTATAACTTTTATTCAGGTACCAAAAACATCCAAGATAATCTATAAATCGAGTACGTGCATGTAAAAAACCATATGTGCCCTTTTAATACCTCTTTATATACTTGAATGGAAAGTGTTCTAGAGCACTCTAACTTTTGATAAATTTTGTTAACTAATGACCGATAGGTTCTATGGCATCTATACGATGTATCGGTGCGTACCGGCTTACTTACAGCGGGCAGCAATGAGAAACATGTATACAAAGTTTCATCAAGGTAGCTCAAAAAGGGAGGCAAAAACTTTTCTTTGCAAAAAATAAAAAAAGTTCGATCTCCCTCACCATGACACGTATGCATGCGGAATCGAACCTTGGACCCATTACCTAAGAGGTCCACCACTTCTCCACTCGGCCATTAAGCCATTACGCAAATTTTGCCAAAGTTACATTATGAGACCATTCGGAAATTCTTGCACGACAAAAACAAAGTCTGAATGCATGATGCGTGTTGTTGTTGCTATTTATTCATAAATAACAATCATAAACATATAATTAAATAAAAAATAAAAATAAAAAAATATAAGAAAAAGCTGCGCTCTGACAATCGCACAGAGCTGATTTAAGAGACTGTCACTTCTCCACTTGTTAACTAAGTTCATTGTGAGCCATTAAAAAATTTTTAAATAAAATGCACCACCAATTAATGCATATTAAACAAGTAAAAAAGCTACATTCGAGTGTGGTCGACTGTAATATACCCGCTACACAGCTGCCCGTACATCATTTATTTGCGGAACAAAAAAAAACGGCTACAATCATATTTTGACCGTAAAAGGCTATGGAATTACAATATTTATGCAAACTCAAAATCTAAAATAAAAAAAAAAACATTTTTACACACATTTAATTTTTGATGCGGGCAGCGCTGCTTACAGCTATGGAAAACGTTAAGCTGAATAACTTCTGTGTTTATTATCCGATTATTACCATATTCACAGATCATTTGGCTTGCTATAGTTATAATGTATACCGAAAATGAACAATATGGCATTAAAACTGCGCTTGTAATCAATGTTTTTTCGATTTACGGGGGTGGAAGGGGGCGTGACCAAAATCCAAAATAAACTTGAACAGCGTGCAATAATAACACATATTGTCACCAAATTTGGTAGTCGTAGCTCTTATAATAGCTGAGATCTAGATTTTCACACGGACAGACAGACGGACAGACGGACATGGCTATATCGACTCGTTGTTGATCCTGAGCCAGAATATATATACTTTATCGGAGGTGTCTCCTTCTGCCTGTTACATACATTTTCGGTTTGAACAAAGTTATAATACCCTTCTACTCTATGAGTAGCGGGTATAACAAGTAAAGAAAGCTACAGTCGTGCGCGCCCGACAGTAAGATACCATTCGCCCAGTTTCAAAACAAACTATCACACATTTAATTCCATTAAAAAACGCTGCACAAGTTTATCCGCCAGCTATTGTTTAAATTAGATCTATTTTTAAATAGCGCCATCTACATTTGAAAACTGCATAGCTTTACACATTCTACGACTGAAACGAAGCATCGTGACGATGACGTCACGACGCGCAGCACAGGCGCAAGCAGTGGAAGTACGGAAATCGGAAACATGGATAACTTCTGTGTTTATCGTCCGATTGGATTGTAATTTGGGAAATAGATTTATATTACAATTATTTATCTTCATTATAACTTCAATTCTTCTCCTGATAATCAAAAATTATCGATTTTCGTGGGCGCTGGGCGTGGCATCAAAAATTAAAAATAAACTCGATCTACCCATGGTATACAGGAAACTTCATGTGAAATATGGTGTCTCTAGCTTTTGTAATAGCTGAGATCCAGACGTTCAAACAGACAGACGGACATGGCTTAATCGACTCAGCTAGTGATCCTGAGTCAGAATATATATACTTTGTGGGGTCTGCCACGCCTCCTTCTGACTGTTACATACATTTGCACAAACTTAGTATACCATTTTTGACTTATTTCAATGGTCGAATGGTATAATGAGTATCTAATGTCGCGTGTAGTGAGCCTAAAGGTACAACGGAAAGTCTCTTCATACATGAGAGTGGGCCATGAGTCCGACCACACTACCCGGATTCGCCATCGGCAATTCTATTATATCTAATTTTTGGAATTGCTCCAACAGGAATCTTCTTGTGAAATTTGGTGTCTCTAGTTTTGTAATAACTAGCCTGTATTTTTTTAAAATCCATGGTCTAAAAATGGCATACAAGCCTTTTAATATATTTAAATACTTTTTCAATAGAACAAAATCAAGGATATAATCACTAAACAATAACATATAAAATATAATGTACTCGTATATAAAATACATTGAAAAACTACGGTAAACGCTACACTCTTAATATGTTATTTATAATACTAACATAACACAAGACAGACACTGATAATTGTGTACATCAATATAGACATCTGTTAGGCCAAACTAGTATCTAACACTTGTGTGTGAGTCATTTCTTAAGTTGCGACAGTATGTCGCTAGTAGTTATGAAATGCACAGTAGTTGATCACATGGGAGAGAAGTTTGATCGTAAGCCGCTGACTGAAAGGGCAAAAAGGAATGGCAATATATTGCGCAGTTTTCAAATAGCCGAAGGTATTCCCTGCAGAATGACAAAAATTGGACACTAGGTTTTATTGCAGTTGTTCGATATATCGGTCCAATTTCGATAAAAATGAATAGATATAGTAAGGCATAGACTGCGAAAGTCCGATCCGGCTCGTTCCGACTTATTTACAGCGTGCAGCAATAAGAAGCATGTATACCAAGTATGATTCACATAAGTGTTGTCACCAAATTTGGTGGCTCTAGCTTTTTTGGTTTCTGAGATATAGGCGTTTGATATACGGTTTATCGATTTGCGGGACTCGGCTAGTGATCCTGAGCTAGAATATATATACTTCATCGGGTCGCAGATGCCTCCTTCTGCCTATAACGCACATTTTGACAAACACAATAGACCACGTATTTTTTTTAAAATCCATGGTCTAAAAAGTACACCAAGCATGGTTCTACGATTGGCTAGAGACGAAAGATTTTTCCTACTAGAGTAGGAAGGTAATCTTAACCTTGCATCCCAATAAAGGCCTGGTAGGGCAAAGAATAAAAAATTCTTTTGAACAGATTTAATGCGGTCCTTGTAAATCGAATACTGAGGACACCAAACGCAGGAACCATAGTCAAGAATAGGACGGACAAAAAAGATATAAAGTGTTTTTGTGACATAAGGGTCGTTGCATTCTTTAGACAATCGCTTTATAAAGCCCAGGATACCGATGGCCTTATTGACCATGGAAGTAATGTGTTCTGTAAATTTAAGCTTACAATTCACAGGGACAACTAGATCATCAGCCATGGTAATTCTTTCTTGGTTTGCACCGCACCAATTGTTAAAACTATCAAGGTCGTTTTAAAGAAAAGAATGACAAGAGACATCTTTAAATTGATAGCATTGCTCAACATCGTCTGCATACATAAGCGTACGAGAGTTATGTATGACCGAAGATAGATCATTAATAACAAGTAAGAACGGCTACAGTCAAGTGTTGACTGTATAAGACCATGGTCATTTGCTTTATCAAACGATAAATGAGAAGAAACGGCATCAGATTTAGGCTTCTTGAATCCTGCAGCGAGTCAAATAGTAATTGTAGCAAGCAGCGTTCAGCACGATAAAATTTGACCGAGCGATAAAAAATAATAAGACAAAACGGACGGAGAATGACTTACTCTATATTTCTCATAGAGTCTAGACTTTCGAGTTTTTAAAGTTGTGTTACGGACTGCTTTCTTCAGGGCTGTGCCGGCTAGCTGAGCTGCAAAAGGGGAGAGGGTTTTCCCTCTGACCTTCAGTCCGCACCAAAATGCCGATGAATTTCGATACTTACGTATCACGCCTCACACACAACAACTACAACAATTACATTCTACGTTAAACAACAACAACAACAACGTTTGGTGGCCGATATTGGTCACCACGCACCCACCCAACCATGTGATGTTCCTGCTCGCGGTTTCGGAGCATCACCATAGCCGATTAGTCCGATCCTGGCCCGCTGCGGCCGCCCCATCTCCCTAACAAATAACACTTAGCAACTCATCTTTGATTCCACGTTTCAATTACTCATTTAATTCACATTACTTATTATACAAGTTGCCTTTACAAAACCTACACAAACCTAACAACGTCTAACACCAAAAATACATCAATTTTCTTAAATCCAAATTATAAACTAAATTAATCTAAAGAGTCGGGGATCTGCGGCGCGCTGTGCTGTCGCAGCCGCTCGCTGTTGCGGCGCTGCGCAATGCTTGCGCGAGTTACCACTTCGGGTGTACCCCATTGCACTCTGGACAGCAGCAACACTGATTACAATGGAATCGACATTCAACGTCACAGAAAAGGCTTCTTTCGCGGAAACACGGAGCAGAACAGCAACGTTACACATACACACACACATACACAGACAAAGTTCGGAATCTACCACGAAAATAGCAAGACGTGTTTTTTGATAGTGAAGAGTTTTTTCCTGTGTTTCTGCGGTTTTTCTGCCCAGAACTCTGACCTGAAAGAGCAAAGTGCTTGGTCAAAGTCTGCTGCATTGGTGGCAATACTCACTGCGAGGTTCTCCGGGTTCTGGAATCCTAATCGGGAGTCTTTTCCCAGGTCATATCACTGCGCTTATTGGTGGTGGGGGCGAGGAGAGCGCCGCGAGGGCTGCGTGAAGGTGGAAATTTAATTTTCACTCAACTTTTCTTCGTTTTCTCCTTTTCCTATGTCACGCCATTGTGGCCGGCGGAGAACATCAGCTGTCAGCGCAGGCAATCTACGTCAGTAAGCGATCGGACCTGAGTGGCGTTGCCAGATTAACGGCACCGCCAGGGCTGCTCGATCAGTTGAGCGCGTAATTCAGATATTTAATTTGAATTTTATATTTTTATAAATATCTATATTTATAAATATTTATTTATAAATATATATTTATAAATATATATTTACACTTATATATAAATCTAGTAAATTTAAATTTAAAATTTGGCGCTCTACGTACGCATAGGGTAAGTTGTTGACACCTGCCAATTAATGGACGGTACAACGGGGGGCATTGCCCCCGACGACGTGGTGGATCCATTCAAACGAAGCGCCAGAATGTCCAGGTCCCCCACAAGAGGAGCGGGAATAACGGAGCGAGGAGCTGAAATCCCAGTTCCAGTCGGCCTACAAAAACGAGGACCTGCGCAGCATTTTGGGCATTATGGAACGGAAAATAACGGTACTGTTATCAGCCTTTGAGACGCAGCGCCACGTCACCCGGGAAACTAAGGGGGTGATTTCGGAGATGGCAGCTCTAATTGCCAGAGCAATCCAGCTGCAGGATGCCATCGCTTAGGTGGCCCCAACAAAGAGCACGGCAACCCAGACGGAAGCGCGACTGCAACCAGCGTGCACCCCGGCAGCCAGCAAAAAAAGCGCCCCAGTGAAGCCCGCCCCGAAGAAGCTTCCCGCTAACAAGGATGTGACATTGCAGACGTCCAAAATTAAGGAGCCACTTCCGCCCTGCTTCGCGTCCGTAGCCAAAGAGGGTAACAAAAAGGCGGAGTGGACTAAGGTGGCACCTAAACGACTACGCAAAAAGCCGGAGGCCATAATAATTAAAAAGACGGGAGAAATTTCATACTCGGACATGCTCAGTAAGCTCAAAGCCGACCCGAGCCTGACAGAACTTGGCAGTCATGTCAAGAAAATCAGGAGGACCCAACAAGGCGAGTTGTTGCTCGAAGTGGAGGGAAAAGTTTCTGCAAGCGTGCCCAAATATAAAGGAGCGATCGAAGAATCCCTCAGGGAAATGGTTGCGGTCCGCACGGGCGCGCAGAGAATGGCGCTAACCTGTAGCGGCATGGATGAGGCCAGAAGATGTACGGGGGATGCGCAAAATGCGAGATGGGACCCAAGTGGCGACGGTTACGATTAGCGTTAACGACGCAATAGGCGTCCTAAAAAAGGGCTCGGTAACCGTTGGCTGGTCTCGCTGTCGCATCATTCAAGACACACGCCCCACAAGATGCTATAAATGCCTGGCTTACGGTCACAGGGCCATCAACTGTAAGGAGCCTTACCGCTCGGAATGCTGTCTTCGGTGCGGCAAACGTGGGCACAAAGCGAAGGGCTGTGATAATCATCCGAAATGCCTGATCTGCAACAGCGATGTAGACAGAGATCACCCGACAGGTAGTTATGCATGCCCTACCTTCAAAGCGGGCACAAAAAAAGGAGTCCTGAGTCGCCGTGCTGATGATTAACATCTTCCAGCTAAATGTTAACCACTGCGCAGTTGCACAGAGCCTCCTGTCCCAGACAGCGAGAGAGCGCAATGCTGACGTCATGCTTCTGAGCGAACCGCACGCCCCTGGTGCGGGAAACTCAGGAGTGCTCTTCGACTCTACACGTAAGGCGGCAGTCATATGCTGCAGAAACCTCTACATAGAGGAACAGGAAAGCGTGCCTATGCGTGGCATTGCGTACGCTAAAGTTAAGGGTGTTCACCTGTATAGCTGCTACGCCCCGCCTAGTGACAGTCCGGACCTCTTCAAGGAACTGTTAAATACTTTAGTTCACCACGCTAGAGGTCGCAAGCCCGTAGTCATTGCAGGTGACTTCAACGCCTGGGCAATAGAATGGGGAAGCCGGATATCCAATCTCAGAGGACGAGCCGTTACTGATGCCATGAACCAGCTGGATCTGGTGCTGTTGAATGACGGCGGCAAGCCGACGTTTAATAACGACAGAGGTACATCATTCATCGATGTCACCTTTGTCAACAGAAGCCTAGCCCCCACTGCTAAATGGACGGTTCAGGAGGCCGTAACGCTGAGCGATCATGCCCTAATTACATTCAGCGCGCGCACGTCGTGCATCACACAACGACAGGCAAGGAGTACTCTTGGGCATGCAGGGGACATCAAAAAACTTGACAAGGACATGCTGGCTTTCAACATCGAACAAATGGTGCTTACAAATGGACATGCGGAAACCATGGTGGCGGCGCTCATGAAGATGCTGGAAGCTGCATGCGATGCAGCGATGCCGCGTAAGAAGCAAAGAAGTAAACGCAAACCTCCGGTCTACTGGTGGAACGGCTCTCTCAACCAGCTACGCTCGGAATGCTTCAGGGCAAGGAGACAGGCGCAACGAGCCAGAGGTCACTCTCAGCACTCAGATCTACATGAGAGGTACAGATCGAAACGTGCGGAGCTCAGAAATGGCATTGCTGCTGCTAAAGCAAATGCTTTTAAAGAGCTGCTGGCGAGCGTAGACGATGATCCGTGGGGTTCCGCCTACAAATTGGTTTGCAATAAGCTGAAAGCCGCTGAAGGAGGCACTTCACAGGACCCGGCTCTATTATCAAGCATCGTGAAGGAGCTATTCCCAGATCAGGATACTCTAACCCACTCAAGAAATTCCTGTCCCCGACTTCCCGTGTGTCACTACATGTGAGGTCATCGAAGCGGCAAAGAGAATTAAGCCCAACAAAGCCCCAGGTCTCGATGGCATCCCAGGCGTCGTAGTTATGGCTGCCGCAAATGCTAAGCCTGAAATCTTCAGGGACACCTTCCAACAGTGTCTGATAGATGGTGTCTTCCCTTCTCGCTGGAAGAACATGATGCTGGTATTGTTGCCGAAAGGTAAGGCTACAACTAATGCTGCAGGCAGTTTCCACCCACTATGTCTGCTGGATATTGTGGGAAATCTCTTCGAACGCATCCTATACACCCGAATTGAGCTGATCACTGAGAGCCCCGATGGCCTACAAAGACAACAGTATGGCTTCCGGAGAGGAAAAAGCACTCTCGACGCTCTCACTGCCATAAGAGATCTGACCAAGTCCGCCCTCGATGGTGACAGATGGCTAGGTGGCAGCAAGGAGTACTGCGCCATCATCACGCTAGACGTGAAAAATGCATTCAATACGGCGAGATGGCCAAACATCCTCGGGGCCATGCGCAACATGGTTATTCCTCGTTACCTCAGGATCATCATTGGCAGCTACTTGAGGGACCGTATACTATGGTACGATACTGATGGCGGGCCAAGAAAACACCATGTCACCGCAGATGTCCCACAAGGGTCGGTACTTGGTCCAATCCGTGGAACATAATGTACGACGGGATATTGTCCATCAGCAAGCCCAGTGGAGTGGAGCTACTCTGCGTTGCTGACGACGTGGCAGCAGCAGAGGTTGCCAAAACTATTCCGGAGCTACAGGACAAGAGTAATGCAGCGATTAGCTCAGCTATTAGCTGGCTAGGGAATGCCGGTCTAAGCATCGCTGCGCACAAGTCCGAAGCAGTGTTGTTGAGCAGCAGAAAGGCCGTCGAAAGTATACGTGTCGCGGTCAAAGACGCTCAAATAGAGTCTGCTGGATCCCTGAAGTATCTGGGTGTTCTTATTGACCATAGACTGTCATTCAAGGAGCATGATACATATGCCAGCAGGAAGGCAGCGATGACAGCAGCAGCACTGGCAAGACTCATGCCAAATATAGGTGGACCCAGGATGCCGGCCAGGAGGCTGCTAGTGGCAGTCGCGAAATCATCGCTTCTATACGCTGCCCCCATCTGGAGGAGTGTCACGAATAGAGTGACTTACCTGGACAACGCGCGTGCAGTTTCACGGACCCTGGCTCTTAGACTGATAAGAGGATTTAGAACAATATCGGAAGATGCAGCTCATGTTCTCGCGGGCATCCCCCGATCGATCTTGAGATAGAAGCCCAATACCTGTCTCGAGAAGGTGTTACCGGGGAAGAGATCCGTGTCTGGCTTTATGGGGTGTGGCAGACTAGGTGGAAACACTCACAACAAGGGAGATGGACCTACCAGCTGATTGCAGATTTATCCGAGTGGGCAGGGTGTGAACACAAAGTGCTGGACTATCACTTGACCCAGCTCATCACCGACCATGGTTGCTTCCGGGGTTACCTCTTCAGGTTTCGCCATGTGGACTCAGCCCTGTGCCTGTTCTGCAGCGACGTAGCCCAAACAGCGGAACATATCCTTATGCACTGCACTTGGTTTCGTAGAGAGAGGGAGATACTGAATACTCTTGCTGGAACTCCGCTCAGCCCGAGAAGTCTAATGCGCAATATGCTGGCGGACAAAACCGTGTGGGAGAGGGCTCATGGCATTATAATAGGCATGATGAAACGTGTTCGCATCAATGAGACAGCCAGCAGACCCGTTGGATAAAGGAGCACTCCCGTGTGGTGGCGGACCAAGAATACCACCTCAGCGGGCTCGGGTTGTCGTAAAAGGCGACTAAAGAGTTAACGAAGGAGCGTTACACACTAACGCACCAAGAGAGGGACTGCGACCGGGCACCACATCCTGCTCACCGAAGTAATACCTTGATTGGAAGTACCAGTGAGCGAAGCAAGGACTGGAGAGCATACGGAGGTTTTTGTTTAGTACGTAGGCGTAACTCTACTTGGAGAGTTATGAATCGTGCATACCATCTACGGACGGTGGATGGTATCTTTCGAAGATTTTATTTTCCTGCCGTATTTGTAATAAAAAAAAAAAACACATACACACATACTACACACATACATATACATATATATAGAATCAGATTCTGAGTTATGGTTAAGTAAAAAACAAGTAAGAAAGCTACAGTCGAGGGTGCTCGACTGTAATATACCCGCTACCCAGCTGCTTGTACATAATTTCTTTGCGGAACAAAAAAACGGCTACAATCATATTTTGACCGTAAAAGGCTATGGACTTATAATATTTATGCGAAGTCAAAATATAAAATAAAAAAAAAACATTTTTGCACACATTTAATTTTTGATGCGGGCGGGACTCGAACCCGTAAAGGCATAATAGTACTGTTCGTTTTGCAGTCCACAACTTATCCCATTTCACCACCGTACACGCACACACGATTCGGCACAATGCTGCAAGCACCTCTGCCGGCAGCGCTGCTTACAGCTATAGAAAACGTTAAGCTGAATAACTTCTGTGTTTATTATCCGATTATTACTAAATTTTCAGAGATCATCTGGCTGGCTATACTTATCATGTAAACAGAAAATGAACAATATGGCATCAAAATTGCGCTTGTAATCATTGTTTTTTCGATTTACGGGGGCGGAAGGGGGCGTGGCCAAAATCCAAAATAAACTTGATCAGCGTGCAATAATAACACATATTGTCACCAAATTTGGTAGTCATAGCTCTTATAATAACTGAGATCTAGATTTTCACACGGACAGACAGACGGACAGACGCACATGGCTATATCGACTCGGCTGTTGATCCTGAGCCAGAATATATATACTTTATGGGGTCGGAGGTGGTTTGAACAAAGTTATAATACCTTTCTACTCTATGAGTAGCGGGTATAAAAATACTAATGGCGTCAGCCATATCAGTACATGAATAAAGATCGGACGAGTCGCAGCACGAAATCAAGTTATTAAGTTTGAAGAAATCTGCATTACGAAAGCAGCGAACATGTTTACATTACATTACATTCACACTACCCAGCACATTCAAAACAAATTCCAAAACAACGTGGGATGGTAATGATCTTCCGGTTGGGTCAAGGGTTGGATTCTGCTCAGAGTTACCTTAGAATGATCAGAAACGTAACACAAATCAAGTGTTTGATTTAAGGAATTTATGATTATGATTATGATGATTGTATGCAAATTGTTAATAATATATATAAAAGTAAATATAAACATATAATAGACGTGAAAGCTGCGAAAAGGTACACACAGACGTATGTACATACCCTGCTGGTGAACCAACATGCATTAACAACCAGGAAGCGGAATAACGTAGGAGAGATATCCAATTACAAAGCCAAAACGAAATTCTTTGCCACCTACCACAACCAAACACAACAAATATTTTCTTGTAAGCATTAACTGTTAAGTACACTAAACACATACACCATACAAAAGCAAAACAAGTAAGAAAGCTACATTCGAGTGTGCTCGACTGTAATATACCCGCTACCCAGCTGCTCGTACATCATTTATTTGCGGAACAAAAAAAAACGGCTACAATCATATTTTGACCGTCAAAGGCTATGGACTTACAATATTTATGCAAAGTCAAAATCTCAAAACAAACAAGTAAGAAAGCTACAGTGTGCTCGAGTGTGCTCGACTGTAATATACCCGCTACCCAGCTGCTAGTACATAATTTATTTGCGGAACAAAAAAACGGCTACAATCATATTTTGACCGTAAAAGGCTATGGACTTATAATATTTATGCAAAGTCAAAATATAAAATAAACAAGTAAGAAAGCTACAGTCGAGTGTGCTCGACTGTAATATACCCGCTACCCAGCTGCTTGTACATAATTTATTTGCGGAACAAAAAAACGGCTACAATCATATTTTGACCGTAAAAGGCTATGGACTTATAATATTTATGCAAAGTCAAAATATAAATTAAAAAAAAAAAAACATTTTTGCACACATTTAATTTTTGATGCGGGCGGGACTCGAACCCGTAAATGCATAATAGTACTGTTCGTTTTGCAGTCCACAACTTAACCCATTTCACCACCGTACACGCACACACGATTCGGGACAATGCTGGAAGCAGCGCTACCGGCAGCGCTGCTTACAGCTATGGAAAACGTTAAGTTGAATAACTTCTGTGTTTATTATCCGATTGTTACCAAATTTTCAGAGATCATCCGGCTAGCTGTAGTTATCATGTAAACCGAAAATGAACAACATGGATTCGGCACAATGCTGCAAGCAGCGCTGCCGGCAGCTATGTAAGCGCTGCTTACAGCTATGGAAAACGTTAAGCTGAATAACTTCAGTGTTTATT
The DNA here is from genome assembly GCA_018904095.1 of Zaprionus ghesquierei. Classification (NCBI taxonomy): domain Eukaryota; kingdom Metazoa; phylum Arthropoda; class Insecta; order Diptera; family Drosophilidae; genus Zaprionus; species Zaprionus ghesquierei. The sequence continues at coordinate 172,555 of JAEIGP010000600.1, read as the reverse complement.
ATCCGATTGTTACCAAATTCTTAGAGATTATTAGGCTAGCTATAGTTATCATGTAAACCGAAAATGAACAATATGGCATCAAAATTGCACTTGTTATCAATGTTTTTTCGATTTGCGGGGGCGTGGCCAAAATCCAAAATAAACTTGATCAGCGTGCAATAATAACACATATTGTCACCAAATTTGGTAGTCCTAGCTCTTATAATAGCTGAGATCTAGATTTTCACACGGACAGACAGACGGACTGACGGACATGGCTATATCGACTCGGCTGTTGATCCTGAGCCAGAATATATATACTTTATGTGGTCGGAGGTGTCTCCTTCTGCCTGTTACATACATTTTCGGTTTGAACAAAGTTATAATACCTTTCTACTCTATGAGTAGCGGGTATAAAAACGACCGATATGTTCTATGGCATCTATACAATGTATCGGTGCGTACTGGCTCGTTCCGACTTACTTACAGCGGGCAGCAATGAGAAACATGTATACAAAGTTTCATGAAGGTAGCTCAAAAAGGGAGGCAAAAACTTTTCTTTGCAAAAAATAAGAAAAGTTCGATCTCCCCCCCCATGACACGTATGCATGCGGAATCGAACCTTGGACCCATTACCTAAGAGGTCCACCACTTCTCCATTCGGCCATTAAGCCATTACGCAAATTTTGCCAAAGTTACATTATGAGACCATTCGGAAATTTTTGCACGACAAAAACAAAGTCTGAATGCATGATGCGTGTTGGTGTTGCTATTTATTCATAAATAACAATCATAAACATATAATTAAATAAAAAATAAAAATAAAAAAATATAAGAAAAAGCTGCGCTCTGACAATCGCACAGAGCTGATTTAAGAGACTGTCACTTCTCCACTTGTTAACTAAGTTCATTGTGAGCCATTAAAAAAATTTTAAATAAAATGCACCACCAATTAATGCATATTAAAAAATTAAAGTATAAGTTCTTAAACAAAAAAAAAAGAAAAAGCTTATGCGGCATGAATTGGGAATCGAATCACGGGCCTGTCGGTTCAGGAGTTCATCGCTTTTTCACTAAGCTACTAACGCTGTTATCCAACAACAGCAAAAATTTGCATTGTATGGCATTCTTATTATTTCCTGTACAAATAATGAAATGTGTCCAAAATAAACTTGACCAGCGTGCAATAATAACACATATTGTCACCAAATTTGATTGTCCTAGCTCTTATAATAGCTGAGATCTAGATTTTCACACGGACAGACAGACGGACAAACGGACATGGCTATATCGACTCGGCTGTTGATCCTGAGCCAGAATATATATACTTTATGGGGTCGGAGGTGTCTCCTTCTGCCTGTTACATACATTTTCGGTATGAACAAAGTTATAATACCCTTCTACTCTATGAGTAGCGGGTATAAAAAACATTTTTGCACGCATTTAATTTTTGATGAGGGCGGGACTCGAACCCGTAAATGTATAATAGTACTGTTCGTTTTGCAGTCCACAACTTAACCCATTTCACCACCGTACACGCACACACGATTCGGCACAATGCTGCAAGCAGCGCTGCCGGCAGCTGTGTAAGCGCTGCTTACAGCTATGGAAAACGTTAAGCTGAATAGCTTCTGTGTTTATTATCCGATTGTTACCAAATTTTCAGAGATCAGTTGGCTACCTATAGTTATCATGTAAATAGAAAATGAACAATATGGCGTCCAAATTGCGCTTGTAATCAATGTTTTTTCGATTTACGGGGGCGGAAGGGGGCGTGGCCAAAATCCAAAATAAACTTGATCAGCGTGCAATAATAACACATATTGTCACCAAATTTGGTAGTTCTAGCTCTTATAATAGCTGAGATCTAGATTTTCACACGGACAGACAGACGGCTGTTGATCCTGAGCCAGAATATGTATACTTTATGGGGTCGGAGGTGTCTCCTGCCTGTTACATACATTTTCGGTTTGAAAAAAGTTATAATACCCTTCTACTCTATGAGTAGCGGGTATAAAGATTTCACACAAAACATAGCAAATGAATATATAATTCAAATTCAGCTTACAAGTATTCATACAAAATATGTATAGAGTAACATATCCGTTCAACACCCACACCCCAACCACATATATTATAATTGTACATTAGAATTTAACAAAGAGATTTATTGTAAAACTCACGTACACATATTAAAATTGAAGTACTAAACACATTAAATTTTAAGCGCAAATTGTAATTAAAGAACAAGAGCCCTTCGATTAACTTTGGCAATTAACGCACATGCCTAGTGTCATGTTTCAAGTCACCCCACACTTCAAAAGTACTGTTCCCACAGATCATAAACTAAACAATTATCACCAATTCTGAAATCTTAACGATAAACAATTCTCCCTCAATTCGGATATCTTAAATCTTAAATGAATCTCCCCCAAATCCAAACGGGAACCAACTGAAATAATAAAGCCAAGCGTATCTTTCGAGATTGAACCACGTAATGATCGTAATACAATCGACTTTCATTATCCGCCAAAGAAATACGTGCAGTCGGTGGTTTACATACAAGAGTTAACCCACTGCATATGGAAAATAAAAGTGTAAAAACAAACAAAAACTCTGCAACATTTAAAACAAAACCAACCATGGCAACCGAACCAATCCAATTGTTGTCGGAGTGTCATCTCAACCAAGCCCTAAGTCAAATTAGGCAAGTGCCCTCGTTCAGCGGTAACACCCAAGAACTCAGCACTTTCATCAGAAGGATCAACTTTGTTCTTCAACTATACCCATCAACCGATGCCAGGCAAAAGCATGTATTCTTCAGCGCAATTGATATGCAGATTGCGGGAGACGCCCAAAGAGTGTCACAATTATCTGGAGCTACAACATGGTCGGAATTGATAAACGCCCTCATCAACGAATACGAGACGCAAACACCCTGTGAGGAGCTGCTTCGCCAACTATATAACACACATTTCACTGGAGGCATTCGTAAGTTCGTTGAAGATATAGAATCTAAATCTTTCACAATATCAAACAAACTCGTGTTAAAAAATAATCATAATAATACCATATTATACACAAATGGATTAAACAATACAGTTAAAGATGTAATAATGAGGAAGTTGCCCGATAGGTTATTTATGACTCTTGCTAGACATGACATAACGACCGTATCTAAACTAAAACAAGTAGCCCAATCAGAAGGTGTGTACCACATAGTTTTCAACGACCAAACAAAACCTCAAAATAGTTCCAACTCTAACACTAATTCACATCAAAACTCAAAGAATAAAGGGAAATATCAAAATTTCGCGAGCAATGCAGTGCATAACTCAAACAACTCAAATCCAAATAGTAGTTCAAAGCCTGCTGAATCAAATCAGCAAGTTATGAGCGAATTCAAACAAAAATTAAGCCAAGGCAGAGCCCAAAATTCTAGGAACTATCAACAACAAAATGTTAATGCACCGAGCCCTCCTGTCAAACGGCAAAGAGATAGCACTAGTGGCCAATACAAAATGGACAGAGGCGAAAATTTTCATCAACCAACCTCGGAATCGGAAAGTGATTCAGAGGAAGAGGAAACCCATTCCTAAAAATTAAAGTAAATAACATAACTCTTAAATGCCTCGTAGACACTGGTTCTTCCATTAACATCATGAAACAAAATATCTTTAATTTTCTCACAACACCTTCTAAAATAAAAGTCCACACTATAAATGGTACTATACCGTTAACTCAAAGCGTTTCGTTGCATCCAAGCAACCTTTGTCCTAGTAACCTTCTATATTCATAATTTCTCAGAAAATATGACCTACTATTAGGCAGAAATTACTTAGAGTCAACCAACACTCCAATTAACTATTCAACACAAACAGTCACTATAAATGGCAATCCATTCAGAATGTGGTACGACCACATTCAAACAGATGAGTCCAAGGTTACCAATGAGTGCCCCAAGTCATCTAACCCAGAGGAAACCCTTCTAAATACCCAAAAAAAGGAGAAAACCCTCCTGAAAATTAAGCGGAAACCCCACTTAAAACTAGATGAGTCCAAGGTTACCAATGAGTAGCCCAAGTCATCTGAACAAGAAGATTCCAAGACCACCTATGAGTGTCCCAAGTCTTCTGAATCTGAGGAAACCCCTCTTATTACCCCTTACCTAGAAGAAGCCCTTCTAGAAATATCTTCTAACTACGCAATAGATGACGAGTTAAAAGAATCCAATGTATTCAGATTAGAATATCTAAATACAGAAGAAAGGGAACAACTTTCGCATGTTTTGCTCGAATACGGTGATATTTAGTACAAGGAAGGTGAAAATTTGACTTTCACGAGTACGATTAAGCATTCTATTTAAACAAAACACGAAGACCCTATTTATAAAAAACCGTACAAATATCCCCAAGCATTTGACCAAGAGGTTAACAAACAAATAAACGAAATGATAAAACAAAAAAAATAATTAGGAAATCCAAGTCTCCATATTGTTCCCCCATTTGGATTGCCCAAAGAAAAACGATGCTTCGGAAAAACCAAAATTTCGATTAGTCATAGACTATCGCAGTCTCAATGAAATAACCATTGACGACAAATTTTCCATTCGAATAATGGATGAAATATTAGACAAGCTTGGACGTTGTCAATATTTCACAACCATCGATCTAGCCAAAGGTTAAGCTGAATAACTTCTGTGTTTATTATCCGATTGTTACCAAATTTTCAGAGATCAGTTGGCTCGCTATAGTTATCATGTAAACCGAAAATGAACAATATGGCATCAAAATTGCGCTTGTAATCAATGTTTTTTGATTTACGGGGGCGGAAGGGGGCGTGACCAAAATCCAAAATAAACTTGATCAGCGTGCAATAATAACACATATTGTCACCAAATTTGGTAGTTCTAGCTCTTATAATAGCTGAGATCTAGATTTTCACACGGACAGACAGACGGACAGACGGACATGGCTATATATACGGCTATATTTTCTCACAACACCTTCTAAAATAAAAGTCCACACTATAAATGGTACTATAACGTTAACTCAAAGCGTTTCGTTGCATCCAAGCAACCTTTATCCTACTAAGCAAACTTTCTATATTCATAATTTCTCAGAAAATGTGACCTACTATTAGGGAGAAATTACTTAGAGTCAACCAACACTCCAATTAACTATTCAACACAAACAGTCACTATAAATGGCCATCCATTCAGAATGTGGTACGACCACATTCAAACAAATGAAAATGAACAATATGGCATCAAAATTGCGCTTGTATTCAATGTTTTTTCGATTTACGGGGGCGGAAGGGGGCGTGACCAAAATCCAAAATAAACTTGATCAGCGTGCAATAATAACACATATTGTCACCAAATTTGGTAGTTCTAGCTCTTATAATAGCTAAAATCTAGATTTTCACACGGACAGACAGACGGACAGACGGACATGGCTATATCGACGCGGCTGTTGATCCTGAGCCAGAATATATATACTTTATTGGGTCGGAGGTGTCTCCTTCTGCCTGTTACATACATTTTCGGTTTGAACAAAGTTATAATACCCTTCTTCTCTATGAGTAGCGGGTATAAATATTACACACAAAACATAGCAAATGAATATATAATTCAAATTCAGCTTACAAGTATTCATACAAAATATGTATATAGTAACATATCCATTCAACACGCACACCCCAACCACATATATTATAATTGTATATTAGAATATAACAAAGAGATTTATTGTAAAACTCACGTACACATATTAAAAATTAAGTACTAAACACATTAAATTTTAAGCGCAAATTGTAATCAAAGAACAAGAGCCCTTCGATTAACTTTGGCAATTAACGCACATGCCTAGTGTCATGTTTCAAGTCACCCCACAATTCAAAAGTACTGTTTCCACAGATCATAAACTAAACAATTGTCCCCAATTCTGAAATCTTAACGATAAACAATTGTCCCCAATTCTGAAATCTTAACGATAAACAAATCTCCCCCAAATCCAAAACGGGAACCAACTGAAATAATAAAGCCAACTGAAATAATAAAACCTTATTGCCCGAGTCACCGCTCACGTACTTATCTCAGGATTCTCAAATTACCTCCTATTTTAAGAGAGCCCCTCTTTGCACGAGAGAACCAAAACTCACAGCTAAAACTCTCTTTAACACACTTCCCTCTTAAGCTTGCCTATACAAACGCGAAGACGTCCCCTTACAAGCGTTCAGTTCTGTGTATATACTATCAATAGAGATAGTCTCGCCAAAGCCTCGTTTTGACGTTGAAACCCCATTATCCGACCAAGTAATAATCCAACGGCTCCGGTTCTTCCTTAGCTACTTTGAAAGTAAATAAAGTGTTCGAGCAAAATATCAAAATTTCGCGAGCAATGCAGTGCATAACTCAAACAACTCAAATCCAAATAGTAGTTCAAAGCCTGCTAAATCAAATCAGCAAGTTTTGAGCGAATTCAAACAAAAATTAAGCCAAGGCAGAGCCCAAAATTCTATGAACTATCAACAACAAAATGTTAATGCACCGAACCCTCCTGTCAAACGGCAAAGAGATAGCACTAGTGGCCAATACAAAATGGACAGAGGCGAAAATTTTCATCAATCAACCTCGGAATCGGAAAGTGATTCAGAGGTGGTTCTTCCATTAACATCATGAAACAAAATATCTTTAATTTTCTCACAACACCTTCTAAAATAAAAGTCCACACTATAAATGGTACTATAACGTTAACTCAAAGCGTTTCGTCGCATCCAAGCAACCTTTGTCCTACTAAGCAAACCTTCTATATTCATAATTTCTCAGAAAATATGACCTACTATTAGGCAGAAATTACTTAGAGTCAACCAACACTCCAATTAACTATTCAACACAAACAGTCACTATAAATGGCAATCCATTCAGAATGTGGTACGACCACATTCAAACAGATGAGTCCAAGGTTACCAATGAGTGCCCCAAGTCATCTAACCCAGAGGAAACCCCTCTAAATACCCCAAAAAAGGAGAAAACCCTCCTGAAAATTAAGCGGAAACCCCACTTAAAACCAGATGAGTCCAAGGTTACCAATGAGTGGCCCAAGTCATCTGAACAAGAAGATTCCAAGACCACCTATGAGTGTCCCAAGTCTTCTGAATCTGAGGAAACCCCTCTTATTACCCCTTACCTAGAAGAAACCCTTCTAGAAATATCTTCTAACTACGCAATAGATGACGAGTTAAAAAAATCCAATGTATTCAGATTAGAACATCTAAATACAGAAGAAAGGGAACAACTTTCGCATGTTTTGCTCGAATACGGTGATATTTAGTACAAGGAAGGTGAAAATTTGACTTTCACAAATACGATTAAGCATTCTATTTAAACAAAACGCGAAGACCCTATTTATAAAAAACCGTACAAATATCCCCAAGCATTTGACCAAGAGGTTAACAAACAAATAAACGAAATGATAAAACAAAAAATAATTAGGAAATCCAAGTCTCCATATTGTTCCCCCATTTGGATTGGCCAAAGAAAAACGATGCTTCGGACAAACCAAAATTTCGATTAGTCATAGACTATCGCAGTCTCAATGAAATAACCATTGACGACAAATTTCCCATTCGAATAATGGATGAAATATTAGACAAGCTTGGACGTTGTCAATATTTCACAACCATCGATCTAGCCAAAGGTTAAGCTGAATAACTTCTGTGTTTATTATCCGATTGTTACCAAATTTTCAGAGATCAGTTGGCTAGCTATAGTTATCATGAAACGAAAATAATATGGCATCAAAATTGCGCTTGTAATCAATGTTTTTTCGATTTACGGGGGCGGAAGGGGGCGTGGCCAAAATCCAAAATAAACTTGATCAGCGTGCAATAATAACACATATTGTCACCAAATTTGGTAGTTCTAGCTCTTATAATAGCTGAGATCTAGATTTTCACACGGACAGACAGACGGACATGGCTATATCGACGCGGCTGTTGATCCTGAGCCAGACTATATATACTTTATGGGGTCGGAGGTGTCTCCTTCTGCCTGTTACATACATTTACGGTTTGAACAAAGTTATAATACCCTTCTACTCTATGAGTAGCGGGTATAAATATTACACACAAAACATAGCAAATGAATATATAATTCAAATTCAGCTTACAAGTATTCATACAAAATATGTATATAGTAACATATCCATTCAACACGCACACCCCAACCACATATATTATAATTGTATATTAGAATATAACAAAAAGATTTATTGTAAAACTCACGTACACATATTAAAATTTAAGTACTAAACACATTAAATTTTAAGCGCAAATTGTAATCAAAGAACAAGAGCCCTTCGATTAACTTTGGCAATTAACGCACATGCCTAGTGTCATGTTTCAAGTCACCCCACACTTCAAAAGTACTGTTCCCACAGATCATAAACTAAACAATTGTCCCCAATCCTGAAATCTTAACGATAAACAATTCTCCCCCAATTCGGATATCTTAAATCTTAAATAAATCTCCCCACAGTCCAAACGGTAACCAACTGAAATAATAAAGCCAACTGAAATAATAAAACCTTATTGCCCGAGTCACCGCTCACGCACTTGTCTCAGGATTCTCAAATTACCTCCTATTTTAAGAGAGCCCCTCTCTGCACGAGAGAACCAAAACTCACAGCTAAAACTCTCTTTAACACACTTCGCTCTTAAGCTTGCCTATATAAACGTGAAGACGTCCCCTTACAAGCGTTCAGTTCTGAGTATACTATCAATAGAGATAGTCTCGCCAAAGCCTCGTTTTGACGTTAAAACCCCATTATCCGACCAAGTGATAATCCAACGGCTCCGGTTCTTCCTTAGCTACTTTGAAAGTAAATAAAGTGTTCGAGCAAAAATCAAACAATTGTTGTTTTTTATACCCGCTACTCATAGAGTAGAAGGGTATTATAACTTTGTACAAACCGAAAATGTATGTAACAGGCAGAAGGAGACACCTCCGACCCCATAAAGTATATATATTCTGGCTCAGGATCAACAGCCGAGTCGACAAAGCCATGTCCGTCTGTCCGTCTGTCTATCTGTCCGTCTGTCTGTCCGCGTGAAAGTCTAGGTCTCAGCTATTATAAGAGCTAGAACTACAAAATTTGGTGACAAAATGTATTATTATTGCACGCTGATCAAGTTTAGTTTGGATTTTGGCCACGCCTCCTTCCGCCCCTGTAAATAAAAAAAATTGATTATAAGCGCAATTTTGATGCCATATTATTCATTTTCGGTTTATATGATAACTATAACTAGCCAATAATTGGATAATAAACACAGAAGTTATTCAGCTTAACGTTTTCCATAGCTGTAAGCAGCGCTGCCGGCAGCGCAAATTCTATATTTGTACAGGAAATAATAAGAAATTCTTTATGTGTACAGGAAATAATAAGAATGTCTTACAATGCAAATTTTTGCAGTTGTTGGATAACAGCGTCAGTAGCTTAGTGGAAAAGCGATGAACTCCTGAGCCGACAGGCCCGTGGTTCGATTCCCAGTTCATGCCGCTTAACCTTTTTCTTTTTTATACCCGCTACTCATAGAGTAGAGAAAATGTATGCAACAGGCAGAAGGAGACACCTCCGACCCCATAAAGTATATATATTCTGGCGCAGGATCAACACGAGTCGATATAGCCATGTCCGTCTGTCCGGCTGTCTGTCTGTCCGTCTGTCTGTCTGTGTGAAAACCTAATTAATTAATTACAAGCGCAATGTTGATGCCATATTGTTCATTTTCGGTTTATATGATAACTATAGCTAGCCAGATTATCTCTAAAAATTTGGTAACAATCGGATAATAAACACAGAAGTTATTCAGCTTAACGTTTTCCATAGCTGTAAGCAGCGCTTCCGGCAGCGCAAATTCTATATTTGTATAGGAAATAATAAGAAATTCTTTATTTGTATAGGAAATAATAAGAATGCCTTACAATAAAAAATTTTGCAGTTGTTGGATAACAGCGTCAGTAGCTTAGTGGAAAACCGATTAACTCCTGAACCGATAGGCCCGTGGTTCGATTCCCAGTTCATGCCGCTTAAGCTTTTTCTTTTTTTTTTAAGAACTAATACTTTAACTTTTGAATATGCATTAATTGGTGGTCGTGCATTTTGTTTAAAATTTTTTTAATGGCTCACAATGAACTTTGTTAACAAGTGGAGAAGTGACAGTCTCTTAAATCAGCTGTGTGCGATTGTTAGAGCGTAGCTTTTTCTTATATTTTTTTATTTTTATTTTTTATTTAGTTGTATGTTATGGTTATGAGAATAAATATCAACAAAAACACGCATCATGCATTCAGACTTTGTTTTTGTCGTGCAAGAATTTCCGAATGGTCTCATAATGTAACTTTGGAAAAATTTGCGTAATGGCTTAATGACCGAATGGAGAAGTGGTGGACCTCTTAGGTTATGGGTGCAAGGTTCGATTCCGCATGCATGCGTGTCATGGTGGGGGAGATCGAACTTTTCTTGTTTTTTGCAAATAAAAGTTTTTGCCTCCCTTTTTGAGCTACCTTCATGAATCTTTGTATACATGTTTCTTATTGCTGCCCGCTGTAAATAAGTCGGAACGAGCCGGTACGGACCGATACATCGTATAGATGCCATAGAACCTATCGGTCGTTTTTTTAACAAAATTTATTAAAAGTTAGAGTGCTCTAGAACACTTTCCATTCAAGTATATAAAGAATTATTAAGAGGGCACATATTGTTTTTTACATGCACGTATTCGATTTATAGTCTTCAACAGGTAGAATTATTATTTTTACTGTTTAAGTGATAAATCATGGATTTTTTTGGTACCTGAATAAAAGTTATACGTTTTCAATACTTTTTACTCCTTTTGCCGGCAGCGCTGCTTGCAGCATTGTGCCGAATAGTGTGTGCGTGTACGGTGGTGAAATGGGTTAAGTTGTGGACTGCATAACGAACAGAACTATTATGCATTTATGGGTTCGAGTCCCAGCCGCATCAAAAATTAAATATGTGCGAAAAATTTTATATTTTATTTTAGGCTTTGACTTTGGATAAATATTGTAAGTCCATGGCCTTTTACGGTCAAAATATGATTGTAGCCGTTTTTTATTGTTCCGCAAATAATTTTGATGTATGAACAGCTGGGTAGCGGGTATATTACAGTCGTGCACACTCGAATGTAGCTTTCTTACTTGTTCTTTTTATACCCGCTACTCATAGAGTAGAAGGGTATTATAACTTTGTTCAAACCGAAAATGTATGTAACAGGCAGAAGGAGACACCTCCGACCCTATAAAGTATATATATTCTGGCTCAGGATCAACAGCCGAGTCGATATAGCCATGTCCGTCTGTCCGTCTGTCTGTCCGTGTGAAAATCTAGATCGCAGCTATTATAAGAGCTAGGACTATCAAATTTGGTGACAATATGTGTTATTATTGCACGCTGATCAAGTTTATTTTGGATTTTGCCACGCCCCCTTCCGCCCCCGTAAATCGAAAAAACATAGATTACAAGCGCAATTTTGATGCCATATTGTTTATTTTCGGTTTACATGATTACTATAGCTAGCCAGATGATCTCTGAAAATTTGGTAACAATCGGATAATAAACACAGAAGTTATTCAGCTTAACGTTTTCCATAGCTGTAAACAGCGCTGCCGGCAGCGCTGCTTGCAGCATTGTGCCGAATCGTGTATGAGTGCACGGTGGTGAAATGGGTTAAGTTGTTGACTGCAAAACGAACAGTACTATTATGCCTTTACGGGTTCGAGTCCCGCCCGCATCAAAAATTAAATGTGTGCAAAAATGTTTTTTTTTTTATTTTAGATTTTGACTTTGCATAAATATTGTAAGTCCATAGCCTTTTACGGTCAAAATATGATTGTTTCCGTTTTTTTTGTTCCGCAAATAAATGATGTACGAGCAGCTGGGTAGCGGGTATATTACAGTCGAGCAAATTCGAATGTAGCTTTCTTACTTGTTTTTACTTAACCATAACTCTGAATCTGTTTCTGGCGCAGCCGGTAGGATAAAGAGAGTAAGGTGTGCGACTCGTTTACCGATATCAATCAAGTGACAAAGATCCTTGTACGACCAAGCGTATCTTTCGAGATTGAACCACGTAGTGATCGTAATACAATCGACTTTCATTATCCGCCAAAGAAATACGTGCAGTCGGTGGTTAACATACAAGAGTTAACCCACTGCATACGGAAAATAAAAGTGTAAAAACAAACAAAAACTCTGCAACATTTAAAACAAAACCAACCATGGCAACCGAACCAATCCAATTGTTGTCAGAGTCTCATCTCAACCAAGCCCTAAGCCAAATTAGGCAAGTGCCTTCGTGCAGCGGTAACACCCAAGAACTCAGCACTTTCATCAGAAGGATCAACTTTGTTCTTCAACTATACCCATCAACCGATGCCAGGCAAAAGCAAGCAGCGCAATTGATATGCAGATTGCGGGAGACGCCCAAAGAGTGTCACAATTGTCTGGAGCTACAACATGGTCGGAATTGATGAACGCCCTCATCAACGAATACGAGACACAAACACCCTGTGAGGAGCTGCTTCGCCAACTATATAACACACATTTCACTGGAAGCATTCGTAAGTTCGTTGAAGATATAGAATCTAAATCTTTCACAATATCAAACAAACTCGTGTTAAAAAATAATCATAATAATACCATATTATACACAAATGCATTAAACAATACAGTTAAAGATGTAATAATGAGGAAGTTGCCCGATAGGTTATTTATGACTCTTGCTAGACATGACATAACGACCGTATCTAAACTAAAACAAGTAGCACAATCAGAAGGTGTGTACGACATAGTTTTCAACAACCGAACAAAACCTCAAAATAGTTCCAACTCTAACACTAATTAACATCAAAACTCAAAGAATAAAGGGAAATATCAAAATTTCGCGAGCAATGCAGTGCATAATTCAAACAACTCAAATCCAAATAGTAGTTCACAGCCTGCTGAATCAAATCAGCAAGTTATGAGCGAATTCAAACAAAAATTAATCCAAGGCAGAGCTCAAAATTCTAGGAACTATCAACAACAAAATGTTAATGCACCGAGCCCTCCTGTCAAACGGCAAAGAGATAGTACTAGTGGCCAATACAAAATGGACACAGGCGAAAATTTTCATCAACCAGCCTCGGAATCGGAAAGCGATTCGGAAGAGGAGGAAACCCATTCCTAAAAATTAAAATAAATAACGTAACTCTTAAATGCCTCGTAGACACTGGTTCTTCCATTAACATCATGAAACAAAATTTCTTTAATATCCCCACAAAACCTTCCAAAATAAAAGTCCACACTATAAATGGTACTATAACGTTAACTCAAAGCGTTTCGTTGCATCCAAGCAACCTTTGTCCTACTAAGCAAACCTTCTATATTCATTATTTCTCAGAAAAATATGACCTACTATTAGGCAGAAATTACTTAGAGTCAACCAATACCCAAATTAACTATTCAACACAAACAGTCACTATAAACGGCTATCCATTCAAAATGTGATACGACCACATTCAAACAGATGAGTCCAAGGTTACCAATGAGTGCCCCAAGTCATCTAACCCAGAGGAAACCCCTCTAAATACCCCAAAAAAGGAGAAAACCCTCCTGAAAATTAAGCGGAAACCCCACTTAAAACCAGATGAGTCCAAGGTTACCAATGAGTGGCCCAATTCATCTGAACAAGAAGATTCCAAGACCACCTATGAGTGTCCCAAGTCTTCTGAATCTGAGGAAACCCCTCTTATTACCCCTTACCTAGAAGAAACCCTTCTAGAAATATCTTCTAACTACGCAATAGATGACGAGTTAAAAGAATCCAATGTATTCAGATTAGAACATCTAATTACAGAAGAAAGGGAACAACTTTCGCATGTTTTGCTCGAATACGGTGATATTTAGTACAAGGAAGGTGAAAATTTGACTTTCACGAGTACGATTAAGCATTCTATTTAAACAAAACACAAAGACCCTATTTATAAAAAACCGTACAAATATCCCCAAGCATTTGACCAAGAGGTTAACAAACAAAAAATAATTAGGAAATCCAAGTCTCCATATTGTTCCCCCATTTGGATTGCCCAAAAAAAAAACGATGCTTCGGACAAATCAAAATTTCGATTAGTCATAGACTATCGCAGTCTCAATGAAATAACCATTGACGACAAATTTCCCATTCGAATAATGGATGAAATATTAGACAAGCTTGGACGTTGTCAATATTTCACAACCATCGATCTAGCCAAAGGTTTCCATCAAATCCAAATGGACCCACAGTCAATACCTAAAACAGCATTTTCAACAAAACATGGACATTACGAATATACTCGTTTGCCCTTTGGTCTGTTAAATGTACCAGCAACATTTCAACGTTGCATGAACAACCTTCTAGACGATCTAATCTATAAAGATTGTTTAGTTTATTTAGATGATATTATCATTTATTCTACCTCGTTAAAAGAACACATAATGTCACTAAAAAAGGTATTTGAAAAGCTACGATCAGCCAATCTAAAATTACAATTTGAGAAATGTGAATTTCTGAAGAAAGAAACAGAATTTCTCGATCACATTATCACAACAGATGCTATAAAACCCAACCCCAATAAAATAAATGCAATTGTTAATTTGCCCATTCCTAAAACCACAAAAGGAATAAAATCTTTTCTCGGACTCTGCGGATTTTACAGTAAGTTCATTCCCAATTTTGCGAAAATAGCAAAACCCATGACCCTCAAACTAAAAAAAGGAGCAATTATTAATACAAAGGATGACGATTACATATCCGCCTTTGAAAAACTAAAGGTACTTATCACGTCCGATCCGATTCTAATATACCCTAACTTTGAAAAGAGATTTTCACTTACAACAGATGCAATTAATATAGCCATAGGGGCCGTATTATCTCAAGAGCATAAACCCATTTGCTATGCGAGCAGAACTCTAAACGAACACGAGCTCAACTATTCGGCAATAGAAAAGGAACTATGAGCCATAGTATGGGCAACAAAATACTATAGATCTTACCTATTCGGAAGCAACTTCGACATATTAAGCGATCACAGACCACTCGCATGGTTAAGCAACATAAAAGATCCTAATATGAAGTTACAGAGATGGAAAATAAAATTGAACGAATATGACTATAATATCCAATACTTACCTGGTAAAGAAAATCATGTGGCCGACGCCCTATAAGGAATTCAAATTCAAGAAAACTTTTTAGAAGAAGACGACACAGTTTCCCTTGCTACAGCAGCCACAGTTCATAGCGCACAAGAAGACAATCAGAGTTAAATTCCAATAACCGAAAGACCCCTTAACTATTACACAAGACAATTAGAATTCATAAGAGACGATCATGACAAACTCCAAGTAATAAAATATTTTCATAGAACCAAAATAAAAACAAGTAAGAAAGCTACATTCGAATTTGCTTGACTGTAATATACCCGCTAGCCAGCTGCACGTACATCATTTATTTGCGGAACAAAAAAAACGGCTACAATCATATTTTGACCGTAAAAGGCTATGGACTTACAATATTTATGCAAAGTCAAAATCTAAATAAAAACAAGTAAGAAAGCTACAGTCGAGTGTGCTCGACTGTAATATACCCGCTACCCAGCTGCTTGTACATAATTTATTTGCGGAACAAAAAAATGGCTACAATCATATTTTGACCGTAAAAGGCTATGGACTTATAATATTTATGCAAAGTCAAAATATAAAATAAAAACAAAAAAACATTTTTGCACACATTTAATTTTTAATGCGGGGGGGACTCGAACCCGTAAATGCATAATAGTACTGTTCGTTTTGCAGTCCACAACTTAACCCATTTCACCACCGTACACGCACACACGATTCGGCACACTGCTGCAAGCAGCGCTGCCGGCAGCGCTGCTTACAGCTATGGAAAACGTTAAGCTGAATAACTTCTGTGTTTATTATCCGATTGTTACCAAATTTTCAGAGATCATCTGGCTAGCTATAGTTATCATGTAAACCGAATATGAACAATATGGCATCAAAATTGCACTTGTTATCAATGTTTTTTCGATTTGCGGGGGCGGAAGGGGGCGTGGCCAAAATCCAAAATAAACTTGATCAGCGTGCAATAATAACACATATTGTCACCAAATTTGGTTGTCCTAGCTCTTATAATAGCTGAGATCTAGATTTTCACACGGACAGACAGACGGACAGACGGACATGGCTATATCGACTCGGCTGTTGATCCTGAGCCAGAATATATATACTTTATGGGGTCGGAGGTGTCTCCTTCTGCCTGTTACATACATTTTCGGTTTGAACAAAGTAATAATACCCTTCTACTCTATGAGTAGCGCGTATAAAAAAAAAACATTTTTGCACACATTTAATTTTTGATGCGGGCGGGACTCGAACCCGTAAAGGCATAATAGTACTGTTCGTTTTGCAGTCCACAACTTAACCCATTTCACCACCGTACACGCACACACGATTCGGCACAATGCTGCAAGCACCGCTGCCGGCAGCTCTGCTTACAGCTATAGAAAACGTTAAGCTGAATAACTTCTGTGTTTATTATCCGATTATTACTAAATTTTCAGAGATCATCTGGCTGGCTATACTTATCATGTAAAAAGAAAATGAACAATATGGCATCAAAATTGCGCTTGTAATCAATGTTTTTTCGATTTACGGGGGCGGAAGGGGGCGTGGCCAAAAGCCAAAATAAACTTGATCAGCGTGCAATAATAACACATATTGTCACCAAATTTGGTAGTCCTAGCTCTTATAATAGCTGAGATCTAGATTTTCACACGGACAGACAGACGGACAGACGGACATGGCTATATCGACTCGGCTGTTGATCCTGAGCCAGAATATATATACTTTATAGGGTCGGAGGTGTCTCCTTCTGCCTGTTACATACATTTTCGGTTTGAACAAAGTTATAATACCCTTCTACTCTATGAGTAGCGGGTATAAAAAGAACAAGTAAGAAAGCTACATTCGAGTGTGCACGACTGTAATATACCCGCTACCCAGCTGTTCGTGCATCAAAATTATTTGCGGAACAATAAAAAACGGCTACAATCATATTTTGACCGTAAAAGGCCATGGACTTACAATATTTAACCAAAGTCAAAGTCTAAAATAAAATATAAAATTTTTTGCACATATTTAATTTTTGATGTGGCTGGGACTCGAACCCATAAATGCATAATAGTTCTGTTCGTTATGCAGTCCACAACTTAACCAATTTCAAAACCGTACACGCACACACTATTCGGCACAATGCTGCAAGCAGCGCTGCCGGCAAAAGGAGTAAAAAGTATTGAAAACGTATAACTTTTATTCAGGTACCAAAAAAATCCATGATTTATCACTTAAACAGTAATAATAATAATTCTACCTGTTGAAGACTATAAATCGAATACGTGCATGTAAAAAACAATATGTGCCCTCTTAATAATTCTTTATGTACTTGAATAGAAAGTGTTCTAGAGCACTCTAACTTTTAATAAATTTTGTTAAAAAAACGACCGATAGGTTCTATGGCATCTATACGATGTATCGGTCCGTACCGGCTCGTTCCGACTTATTTACAGCGGGCAGCAATAAGAAACATGTATACAAAGATTCATGAAGGTAGCTCAAAAAGAGAGGCAAAAACTTTTATTTGCAAAAAACAAGAAAAGTTCGATCTCCCCCACCATGACACGCATGCATGCGGAATCGAACCTTGGATTCATAACCTATGAGGTCCACCACTTCTCCATTCGATCATTAAGCCATTACGCAAATTTTGCCAAAGTTACATTATGAGACCTTTTCGGAAATTCTTGCACGACAAAAACAAAGTCTGAATGCATAATGCGTGTTTTTGTTGATATTTATTCTCATAACCTAAACATACAACTAAATAAAAAATAAAAATAAAAAAATATAAGAAAAAGCTACGCTCTAACAATCGCACACAGCTGATTTAAGAGACTGTCACTTCTCCACTTGTTAACAAAGTTCATTGTGAGCCATTAAAAAAATTTTAAACAAAATGCACGACCACCAATTAATGCATATTCAAAAGTTAAAGTATTAGTTCTTAAAAAAAAAAAAAGAAAAAGCTTAAGCGGCATGAACTGGGAATCGAACCACGGGCCTGTCGGTTCAGGAGTTTATCGGTTTTCCACTAAGCTACTGACGCTGTTATCCAACAACTGCAAAAATTGTTATTGTAAGGCATTCTTATTATTTCCTGTACAAATGAAGAATTTCTTATTATTTCCTGTACAAATATAGAATTTGCGCTGCCGGAAGCGCTGCTTACAGCTATGGAAAACATTAAGCTAAATAACTTCTGTGTTTATTATCCGATTGTTACCAAATTTTTAGAGATAATCTGGCTAGCTATAGTTATCATATAAACCGAAAATGAACAATATGGCATTAAAATTGCGCTTGTAATCAATGTTTTTTCGATTTACAGGGGCGGAAGGGGCCAAAATCCAAAATAAACTTGATCAGCGTGCAATAATAACACATACTGTCACAAAATTTGGTAGTTCTAGCTCTTATAATAGCTGAGATCTAGATTTTCACACGGACAGACAGACGGACAGACGGGCATGGCTATGACCTAATCAAAGAATACCTCTGCACTAAAAAAAGTATCAATTACTTCCCTAACGAAATTGACTTTCAAGTCTTTCAGAATGCGTATACTCAAATCATAAGTCCCGACAATTTCACTAAAGTTATGAAGACTAGTGTTAAACTAATACATATTCAAACATACGCCCAATTCAAGAAAATCATTCTCAAAACATATAAAGAATTATTACACCCTGGCATAGAAAAACATACACTTCAGTTCAAAGAACTTTATTATTATCCCGATTACCAAAAACTCATTCAAAACATTATAAATGAATGCGAGATCTGTAAAATCGGTAAAACCGAACATAGAAATACAAAATTAGCCTTCTAAACAACTTTTAACCCCGGAGACAAGTATGTCATGGATTTCTACTTAATAAATAATAAACAATTCCTATCATGACATTTATTCTAAATACGCCTCCTTGATAGAAGTAAACAGTAGAGATTGGCTCGAAGCCAAAAGAGCTATTCTGCGCATATTCAACGACATGGGTAAGCCTTTAGAAATAAAAGCCGACAAAGACTCCGCTTTCATGTGCACCGCACTTAAACTCTGGTTAGAATCAGAAGGAGTAAACCTATACATAACAACTAGTAAAAATGGAATTTCTGATATTGAGAGATTTCATAAAACTGTCAATGAAAAATAATAACAAGCTAAAATGAACCCGAAGACCAACTCACAAAATTGGAGAAAATACTTTACGTATACAACCTCAAAACAAAACACAACACAACTGGTCGAACATCAGCAGAAATCTTCATTTTTGCAGGAACCCCTGCATATAATACACAACAAAATAAGATAAACAAAATCGACAAACTAAATGAAAATAAACAAGACTTCGGTATAGACACCAACTTCAAAGAATCCCCTCTAGTTAGATCAAAAACGACTACCCCATTCAAAAAGACAGGTAACATAAGACAAATAGATGATAAACATTATGAAGAAACAAATAGAGGTAGAAAAATCATACATTATAAGTTTAAAAAAAAAAAACAAAATTAATAAAAGTAAATATAATACCGATAATTCCAGGCATTCTCCCGAACATAATATTCATGATATGCCTCCTATCGACAGTTAATACACAGAACCTAGAAGTAACCTCTATCCATGCCAAAAACGGTTACCGTATTTTTCAAACTGGATCGATTGATTTGCGACTAACTACGAATATCTTTACCTATCTATTAATTTAACCAAAACCGAAAACACTTACAAAGAACTTATCAAACAAGCCCAATCATTTGAAAATTTACCACAAATTCAGTACCTATTAGAAAAACTCCATAGAGAACGGTATAAGAATCGTAAACCGTAGTAAACGTGGTCTTTTTAATTTTATGGGATCCATTTATAAATACTTCTTTGGTACGTTAGATCAAGAAGACAAGGAAGAATTACAACAACAAATAGGTGACATTTCTAAAAATAATGTACAAATCAGCGAACTTAACCACGTAATAGAAGCCATAAATAAAGGAATTAAACTAACTAACCATTTAAATAATATTTTTGACCGAGGTCAAATTATAGCTTTAATAATTTTCAATTTACAACAATTCACCGAATACGTAGAAAACATAGATCTTGGTATGCATCTGACATGCCTAGGTATCTTTAACCCTAAACTTCTGAAACATGATTCATTAACCCACGTAAATTCTGAAAAACTTCTTAACATTAAAACATCTACTTGGCTTAAAGCTGACATTAACGAAGTTCTGATAATATCCCAAATTCCGAGAGACATAATTAAAACACCAGTATTTGAAATAGTACCATATCCCAATGAAAAAGATAACATATTAACCGAAACAATACACGACAAATACTTTTTACATAGTAATCAAACATACACAGCAAACTCTCAAAGCTTAGTCATAAATAAATGTATTGCCGGTATACTAAATTAGGTCACAACTCAATGTAGATATAGCAAAACACATTCTGAATTCGAAATAAAATATGTTCAACCTAATATAATCACAACTTCCCAAGACCATTCTAAATTAAAATTGTATTTATTTCTATTTATTTATTTATTTATTTAACGTCAACTAATGGCAGTCGACACAAAATTTTAAAAGATTTAATATTAAATAATAAAACAAATTTTTCATATAATTAAGTTAAAATTATCTTTAAGATTAAAAATATTAAAATTAAGAGTGAAGTAAATAATTACAATTTAAAACAAAAATTTAACGACTAGTCTGGGTGAACAAAAGAATAATTAAAAATTTTATTTATTTAAAATGATCCAACATTTGTTGCAAAAGGATTGGGGAAAACCCTGAAAAACCCAATCAGATCAGAGAAGATTGTTAGGTGTTAGTTGTTAGTGTTAGGTGTTAGTTGTTAGTACGCTACATCGACCGGAGGAAGCGTAAAAGAAAATCCAACATTAGATAGTAAGTAAAGATATATAGATTCATGGATAGAAAAAGAAAAACGAGGAAAAGAGAAAAATACACTAGTGAGGACTAAATTCTACACAGATGAGAAAGAATTAAAGATTTTAAGTCTACAGAATTTGAATTAGCTATGATAAAATATAAGTTGTTATAGTTCAAACAAAATGCCCTAAAGGGTTCATGCAAGGCATAGTTCGACCTACAGTGACAAAGTGTTGGAGGTAGGAAGTTACGAGAGTTTCTAAAGGGGACAATATAACTGGCTAACCAAGTCTTCACTATCAATATCACCTTGAAGAAGGTTATTTATAAACAGTACACCAAGCATGGTTCTACGATTTGCTAAATATGGAAGATTTAATAAGAGAAGTCTACTAGAGTAAGAAGGTAATCTTAAGTTTGCATCCCAATTAAGGCCTCGTAGGGCAAAAATTAAAAAATTCTTTTGCACAGATTCAATGCGGTCCTTGAAAAATGAATACTGAGGACACCAAACACATGAACCATACTCAAGAATAGGACGCACAAGAGAGATATAAAGAGTTTTTGTGACATAAGGGTCGTTGAATTCCTTAGACCACCGCTTTATAAAGCCCAGAACACCCATGGCCTTATTGACCATAGAAATAATGTGTTCAGTAAATTTAAGTTTGCGATCCAAACGAACGCCCAGATCATCAGCCAAGGTAATTCTATCCAGGGGGTAACCACAGAGAGTGTATGAGACGTACTTGGGACTGGCCCGAGAGAAAGTCATTTGTTTGCATTTACCCATGTTCAAGTTTAATTGGTTTGCACGGCACCAACTATGAAAACGGTCAAGGTCGTCTTGAAGAGAAGAGTGATAAGATACGTCTTTAAATTGATAGCATAGCTTAACATCGTCTGCATACATAAGAGTACGCGAGTTACGTATGACCAAAGGTAGATCATTAATTAAAAGAGTGAAAAGAAGGGGACCCAGATGGCTTCCTTGAGGAACACCAGAGGTGACATAAAGTGGTTTAGAAAGAGCATTTTTGAATGAGACTCTCTCCGTACTGGTCGGTTAGATAACTTACGATCCAACTAAGGAATTTGGGTGTAAAGCCCAGAAGGTTAAGTTTGTGTGCGAGAAGGGAGTGGTTTACTGAGTCAAAAGCTTTACTGAAATCAGTATAAATGACATCAGTCTGTAGATTTTTCCGAAAACCGGTAATTATAAAAGATGTCAGATCAAGCAAATTTGTCGAAGTTGAACGACGTTTCACGAATCCATGCTGACTAGGAGACATGAGAGATCTGCAATAATGTTGCAAGTACGGAGTCAAAACATACTCAAAGAGTTTAGGTATAGCCGACAATTTAGAGATACCTCTATAATTGCTTGCATCAGACTTACTGCCTTTTTTGTGAAGAGGAATTATAAATGATTCCTTCCAAATCAAGGGAAAAGAGGAAGTGTTTAAGGACAGTGAAAATAGTTTGTCCAACGGCTTAGTTAATGAATTAGCACAGTAACGAAGTACGCAACCGGGAATTCCGTCAGGACCTGGATTGAAAACTGGTTTTACCAGACTATAGAGACTATTCTCATGAAGGACAGGGGTGGAAATTCTATTCGAGCTAGGAATGTACGAGGGTCGTTTGATAAGACCGTGACTTTTTGTATTTGCCGCGCACCTGCTCTAAATACAACACTGCTCCTGTCAGCAGTTATCGATTAACAGCTGACTGTAAAATTTTGAGAAAGCTGCGTTTTTTGGTTTGCGTTTTATAGGCATTGAAAGCAGACGATCTCGTGAATTTTAACGAAAATGGAAAAAAGTGAATTTCGTGTGCTAATTAAGCATTATTTTTTGCGTAAAAAATCCATCACCGAAACCAAGGAAAGACTTGATAAATATTATGGGGACTCTGCACCATCAATTTCAATGGTTAAGAAATGGTTTACTGAGTTCCGTTGTGGTCGTACCAGTACAAGTGATGCCGAACGTTCAGGTCGCCCAAAAGAGGTCGTCATGCCAGAAATCGTCGACAAAATCCATGGAATGATATTGGATGATCGGAGAATGAAAGTGCGTGAGGTAGCTGAGGCTGTAGGCATCTCAACTGAACGGGTACATCACATTTTACATGAATATTTGGACATGAAAAAGCTTTCCGCGCGATGGGTGCCGCGATTGCTCACACACGACCATAAGCGCAACCGTGTGACCATTTCAAAGGAGTGTTTGGCGATGTTCAACCGCAATCCAAACGAATTTTTGCGCCGTTTCGTTACCGTAGACGAAACATGGATCCACCACACCACACCAGAGACCAAAGAACAATCAAGACAGTGGGTTTCTCCGGGTGAACGTGCACCAAAGAAGGCCAAGGTGGGTCTGTCGGCCAACAAGGTCATGGCCACAGTTTTTTGGGATGCACAAGGTATCATTCACATCGATTACCTTGAAAAGGGTAAAACGATCACCGGCGAATATTATTCAGAGCTTTTGGACAGATTCGATATTGATTTGAAGCAGAAACGACCGCATTTGGCGAAAAAAAAGTGCTGTTCCATCAGGACAATGCACGGGTGCACACGTGTGTAGTCAGCATGGCAAAATTTCATAAATTGGGCTACGAACTGCTACCCCATCCAGCATATTCTCCAGATTTAGCCCCCTGTGACTATTTTTGTTTCCAAACATGAAGAAATGGCTCGGCGGTAAGAGATTCGGGTCAAATGAAGAGGTCATCACAGAAACAAACGACTATTTTGAGGGCCTTGAGAAAACCTATTATTTGGAAGGAATAAAAAAATTGGAAAAACGCTGGACTAAATGTATAGAGCTAAAAGGAGATTATGTTGAGAAATAAAACGCTTCTTTGACGAAAAAAATATATTTTATTCAAAAAGTCACGGACTTATCAAACGATGTATGAGAGGACTGTGTAAATTTTGAGTAAGTCGTTTGAAAGAACTTCGCAAGCAAATCGGCAATGGCCTGATCATTATTAGCGTCATCCTTATTAAACGATAAATTAGAAGGAGTGGTATTAGATTTACGCTTCATGTTAACGAAATTATAAAACTGTTTAGGATTCTGCTGGAACTAATTCCTGCAGCGAATCAAATAGTTATTGCAACAAGCAGCGTTCAGCACGATAAAGTTTGACCGAGCAATAAGATAACGAGAAAAGGCGGACGGAGAATGACCTGCTCTATATTTCTTATAGAGTTTAGATTTTCGATTTCTTAAAAATAAATACAATTTTCATTTAGAATGGTCTTGGGAAGGTTCCAAGTTGTGATTATATTAGGTTCAACATATTTTATTTCGAATTCAGAATGTGTTTTGCTATATCTACATTGAGTTGTGACCTGATTTAGTATAATGGCGATACATTTATTTTTAAATGTAAACCACGGAGGGTTACTTGAACTCATTCGATAAACACGAGGAACACAATTATCAAACAAGTAAGAAAGCTACATTCGAGTATGCACGACTGTAATATACCCGCTACCCAGCTGTTCGTACATCAAAATTATTTGCGGAACCATAAAGAACGGCTACAATCATATTTTGACCGTAAAAGGCCATGGACTTACAATATTTATCCAAAGTCAAAGTCTAAAATAAAATATAAAATTTTTTGCACATATTTAATTTTTGATGCGGCTGGGATTCGAACCCATAAATGCATATTAGTTCTGTTCGTTATGCAGTCCACAACTTAACCCATTTCACCACCGTGTTAAAAAAACGACCGATAGGTTCTATGGCATCTATACGATGTATCGGTCCGTACCGGCTCGTTCCGACTTATTTACAGCGGGCAGCAATAAGAAACATGTACACAAAGATTCATGAAGGTAGCTCAAAAAGGGAGGCAAAAACTTTTATTTGCAAAAAAAAAGAAAAGTTCGATCTCCCCCACCATAACACGCATGCATGCGGAATCGAACCCTGGACCCATAACCTAAGAGGTCCACCACTTCTCCATTCGGTCATTAAGCCATTACGCAAATTTTGCCAAAGTTACATTATGAGACCATTCGGAAATTCTTGCACGATAAAAACAAAGTCTGAATGCATGATGCGTGTTTTTGTTGATATTTATTCTCATAACCTAAACATACAACTAAATAAAAAATAAAAATAAAAAAATATAAGAAAAAGCTACGCTCTAACAATCGCACACAGCTGATTTAAGAGACTGTCACTTCTCCACTTGTTAACAAAGTTCATTGTGAGCCATTAAAAAAATTTTAAACAAAATGCACGACCACCAATTAATGCATATTCAAAAGTTAAAGTATTAGTTCTTAAAAAAAAAAAAAGAAAAAGCTTAAGCGGCATGAACTGGGAATCGAACCACGGGCCTGTCGGTTCAGGAGTTCATCGCTTTTCCACTAAGCCACTCACGCTGTTTTCCAACAACTGCAAAAATTTTCATTGTAAGGCATTCTTATTATTTCCTGTACAAATATAGAATTTGCGCTGCCGGAAGCGCTGCTTACAGCTATTGAAAACGTTAAGCTGAATAACTTCTATGTTTATTATCCGATTGTTACCAAATTTTCAGAGATAATCTGCCTAGCTATAGTTATCATATAAACCGAAAATGAACAATATGGCATCAAAATTGCGCTTGTAATCAATGTTTTTTTGATTTACAGGGGCGGAAGGGGCCAAAATCCAAAATAAACTTGATCACCGTGCAATAATAACACATACAGTCACAAAATTTGGTAGTTCTAGCTCTTATAATAGCTGAGATCTAGATTTTCACACGGACAGACAGACGGACAGACAGACGGACAGACGGACATGGCTATGTCGACTCGGCTGTTGATCCTGAGCCAGAATATATATACTTTACCGACTCCATAAAGTATATATAGAAACAGATTCAGAGTTATGGTCAAGTAAAAAAATCAACGATTGTTTGATTTTTACTTGAACACTTTATTTACTTCCAAAGTAACTAAGGAAGAACCGGAGCCGTTAGATTATCACTTGGTCGGATAATAGGGTTTCAAAGTCGAAACGAGGCTTTGGCGAAACTATCTCGATTGATAGTATACTCAGAACTGAACTCTTGTAAGGGGACGTCTTCGCGTTTATATAGGCAAGCTTAAGAGCGAAGTGTGTTAAAGAGAGTTTTAGCTATGAGTTTTGGTTCTCTCGTGCAGAGAGGGGCTCTCTTAAAATAGGAGGTAATTTGAGAATCCTGAAACAAGTGCGTGAGCGGTGACTCGGGCAATAAGGTTTTATTATTTCAGTTGGCTTTATTATTTCAGTTGGTTCCCGTTTTGGATTTGGGGGAGATTTGTTTACCGTTAAGATATCCGAATTGGGGGAGAATTGTTTATCGTTAAGATTTCAGAATTGGGGACAATTGTTTAGTTTATGATCTGTGGGAACAGTACTTTTGAAGTGTGGGCTGACTTGAAACATGACACTAGGCATGTGCATTAATGGCCAAAGTTAATCAAAGGGCTCTTGTTCTTTGATTACAATTTGCGCTTAAGATTTAATGTGTTTAGTACTTAAATTTTAATATGTGTACGTGAGTTTTACAATAATTCTCTTTGTTATATTCTAATGTACAATTATAATATATGTGGTTGGGGTGTGGGTGTTGAATGGATATGTTACTTTCCCATCCTTAAGAAAAAAGCCTGTCCTCAGGCGTGAATTGTGGGATATAATACGGGAGAATTTACAATGGGTAAATTATTTTCTGTTTCGGGATTTATGATATTTTCGTTTTCTGATGTTTGTTTTTTAAATTTTACAATCGATTTTTGGGGTATAGTTATAAATGAAGTACAATATTAAGAGTGCGACTATTATGGTTAATGCTGTAAGTGTTATTATTGGAAAGGTATTATTCGATTGGGTGTGTTGTTCAATTATTTCTTTTGCTTGAATATATTCGAGCGGTTCGAGTTTTGTTACATTATTGTTTACGTAGACGGTTTGGGTATAATCTAACATCGTGTTGGTGATAAGTATTTCTTCTAATTGAACAGAACAATTGAATGCTTTTATCATATTATTGCCTTCTATTATAATTTCCCTATTAATACAATTTTGATTTAGAATGGTCTTTGGAAGGTTCCAAGTTGTGATTATATTAGGTTCAACATATTTTATTTCGAATTCAGAATGTGTTTTGCTGTATCTACATTGAGTTGTGACCTGATTTAGTATACCTGCGATACATTTATTTATGACTAAGCTTTGAGAGTTTGCTGTGTATGTTTGATTATTATGTGAAAAGTATTTGTCGTGTATTGTTTCGGTTAATATGTTATCTTTTTCGTCGGGGTATGGTACTATTTCAAATACTGGTTTTTTAATTATTTCTCTTGGAATTTGGGATATTATCAGAATCTCGTTAGTGTCAGCTTTAAGCCAAGTAGATGTTTCAATATTAAGAAGTTTTTCAGAATTTACGTGGGTTAATGAATCATGTTTCAGAAGTTTAGGGTTAAAGATACCTAGGCGTGTCAGTTGCATACCAAGTTCGATGTCTTCTACGTATTCGGTGAATTGTTGTAAATTGAAAATTATTAAAGCTATCATTTGATCTCCGTCAAAAACATTATTTAAATGGTTAGTTAGTTCAATTCCTTCATTTATGGCTTCTATTACGTGGTTAACCTCACTGATTTGTACATTATTTTTAGAAATGTCACCTATTTGTTGTTGTAATTCTTCCTTGTCTTCTTGATCTAACGTACCAAATAAGTATTTGTAAATGGATCCCATAAAATTAACAAGACCGCGTTTACTACGTTTTGCGATTCTTATACCGTTCATTTCTCTATGGAGTTTTTCTAATAGGTACTGAATTTGTGGTAAATTTTCAAATGATTGGGCTTGTTTGATAAGTTCTTTGTAAGTGTTTTCGGTTTTGGTTAAATTAATAGATAGGTAATGATATTCGTAGTTAATAGGCAAATCAATCGATCCGGTTTGAAAAATAAGGTAACCGTTTTTGGCATGGATGGGGGTTACTTCTAGGTTCTGTGTATTAACTGTCGATAGGAGGCATATCATGAATATTATGTTCGGGAGAATGCCTGGAATTATCGTTTTTTTTTTTACTTTTATTAATTTTCTTTTTCTTTTTAAACTTAGATTTATAATGTATGATTTTTCTACCTCTATTTGTTTCTTCATAATGTTTATCATCTATTTGTCTTATGTTACCTATCTTTTTGAATGGGGTAGTCGTTTTTGATCTAACTAGAGGGGATTCTTTGAGGTTGGTGTCTATACCGAAGTCTTGTCTATTTTCATTTAGTTTTTCGATTATTAGATATTATATTTGTTGTGTATTATTTTGTTGTGTATTATATGCAGGGGTTCCTGCAAAAATACATATTTCTGCTGGTGTTCGACCAGTTGTGTTGTGTTTTGTTTAGTGGTTGTATACGTAAAGTATTTTCTCAAATTTGGTGAATTAGTTTTCGGGTTCATTTTCGCTTGTTATTATTCTTAGTTTTTCATTGACAGTTTTATGAAATCTCTCAACATCAGAAATTCCATTTTTACTGGTTGTTATGTTTAGGTCTACTCCTTCTGATTCTAACCAGAGTTTAAGTGCGGTGCACATGAAAGCGGAGTCTTTGTCGGCTTTTATTTCTAAAGGCTTACCCATGTCGTTGAATATGCGCAGAATAGCTCTTTTGGCTTCGAGCCAATCTCGACTGTTTACTTCTATCAAGGAGGCGTATTTAGAATAAATGTTAATACATGATAGGAATTGTTTATTATTTATTAAGTAGAAATCCATGACATACTTGTCTCCGGGGTTAAAAGTTGTTTAGAAGGCTAATTTTGTATTTCTATGTTCGGTTTTACCGATTTTACAGATCTCGCATTCATTTATAATGTTTTGAATGAGTTTTTGGTAATCGGGATAATAATAAAGTTCTTTGAACTGAAGTGTATGTTTTTCTATGCCAGGGTGTAATAATTCTTTATGTGTTTTGAGAATGATTTCCTTGAATTGGGCGTATGTTTGAATGTCTATTACGAGGGTCGTTTGATAAGACCGTGACTTTTTGTATTTGCCGCGCACCTGCTCTAAATACAACACTGCTCCTGTCAGCAGTTATCGATTAACAGCTGACTGTAAAATTTTGAGAAAGCTGCGTTTTTTGGTTTGCGTTTTATAGGCATTGAAAGCAGACGATCTCGTGAATTTTAACGAAAATGGAAAAAAGTGAATTTCGTGTGCTAATTAAGCATTATTTTTTGCGTAAAAAATCCATCACCGAAACCAAGGAAAGACTTGATAAATATTATGGGGACTCTGCACCATCAATTTCAATGGTTAAGAAATGGTTTACTGAGTTCCGTTGTGGTCGTACCAGTACAAGTGATGCCGAACGTTCAGGTCGCCCAAAAGAGGTCGTCATGCCAGAAATCGTCGACAAAATCCATGGAATGATATTGGATGATCGGAGAATGAAAGTGCGTGAGGTAGCTGAGGCTGTAGGCATCTCAACTGAACGGGTACATCACATTTTACATGAATATTTGGACATGAAAAAGCTTTCCGCGCGATGGGTGCCGCGATTGCTCACACACGACCATAAGCGCAACCGTGTGACCATTTCAAAGGAGTGTTTGGCGATGTTCAACCGCAATCCAAACGAATTTTTGCGCCGTTTCGTTACCGTAGACGAAACATGGATCCACCACACCACACCAGAGACCAAAGAACAATCAAGACAGTGGGTTTCTCCGGGTGAACGTGCACCAAAGAAGGCCAAGGTGGGTCTGTCGGCCAACAAGGTCATGGCCACAGTTTTTTGGGATGCACATCGATTACCTTGAAAAGGGTAAAACGATCACCGGCGAATATTATTCAGAGCTTTTGGACAGATTCGATATTGATTTGAAGCAGAAACGACCGCATTTGGCGAAAAAAAGTGCTGTTCCATCAGGACAATGCACGGGTGCACACGTGTGTAGTCAGCATGGCAAAATTTCATAAATTGGGCTACGAACTGCTACCCCATCCAGCATATTCTCCAGATTTAGCCCCCTGTGACTATTTTTTGTTTCCAAACATGAAGAAATGGCTCGGCGGTAAGAGATTCGGGTCAAATGAAGAGGTCATCACAGAAACAAACGACTATTTTGAGGGCCTTGAGAAAACCTATTATTTGGAAGGAATAAAAAAATTGGAAAAACGCTGGACTAAATGTATAGAGCTAAAAGGAGATTATGTTGAGAAATAAAACGCTTCTTTGACGAAAAAAATATATTTTATTCAAAAAGTCACGGACTTATCAAACGAACCTCGTAGTTTAACACTAGTCTTCATAACTTTAGTAAAATTGTCGGGACTTATGATTTGAGTATACGCATTCTGAAAGACTTGAAGGTCAATTTCGTTAGGGAAGTAAATGACACTTTTTTTAGTGCAGAAGTATTCTTTGATTAGGTCTTTAGCAAGGGTATCTGTCATTTCTTTATAACTAATTTTTATTCTGGTTCTATGAAAGTATTTTATTACTTGGACTTCGTCATGATCGTCTCTTATAAATTCTAATTGTCTTGTGTAATAGTTAAGGGGTCTTTCGGTTATTGGAATATAACTCTGATTGTCTTCTTGTGCGCTATGCACTGTCGCTGCTGTAACAAGGGAAACTGTGTCGTCTTCTCCTAGAAAGTTTTCTTGAATTTGAATTCTGGATAGGGCGTCGGCCACATGATTTTCTTTACCAGGTAAGTATTGGATATTATAGTCATATTCGTTCAATTTTATTTTCCATCTCTGTAACTTCATATTAGGATCTTTTATGTTGCTTAGCCATACGAGTGGTCTGTGATCACTTAATATGTCGAATTTTCTTCCGAATAGGTAAGACCTAAAGTATTTTGTTGCCCATACTATGGCTAATAGTTCCTTTTCTATTGCCGAATAGTTGAGCTCATGCTCGTTTAGAGTTCTGCTCGCATAGCAAATGGGTTTATGCTCTTGGGATAATACGGCCCCTATGGCTATATTACTTGCATCTGTTGTAAGTGAAAATTTCTGTTCAAAGTTAGGGTATATTAGAATCGGATCGGACGTGATGAGTAGCTTTAGTTTTTCAAAGGCGGATATGTAATCGTCATCCTTTGTATTAATAATTGCTCCTTTTTTTAGTTTGAGTGTCATGGGTTTTGCTATTTTCGCAAAATTCGGAATGAACTTACGGTAAAATCCGCAGAGTCCGAGAAAAGATTTTATTCCTTTTGTGGTTTTAGGAATGGGGAAATTGACAATTGCATTTATTTTATTGGGGTTTGGTTTTATACCATCTGTTGTGATAATGTGACCGAGAAATTCTGTTTCTTTCTTCAGAAATTCACATTTGTCAAGTTGTAATTTTAAATTGGCTGATCGTAGCTTTTCAAATACCTTTTTTAGTGACATTATGTGTTCTTCTAACGAAGTAGAATAAATGATAATATCATCTAAATAAACTAAACAATCTTTATAGATTAAATCTTCTAGAAGGTTGTTCATGCAACGTTGAAATGTTGCTGGTGCATTTTTCAGACCAAAGGGCATACGAGTATATTCGTAATGTCCATGTTTTGTTGAAAATGCTGTTTTAGGTATTGACTGTGGGTCCATTTGGATTTGATGGAAACCTTTAGCTAGATCGATGGTTGTGAAATATTGACAACGTCCAAGCTTGTCTAATATTTCCTCCATTATTGGAATGGGAAATTTGTCGTCAATAGTTATTTCATAGAGACTGCGATAGTCTATGACTAATCGAAATTTTGGTTTGCCCGAAGAGTCGTTTTTCTTTGGGACAATCCAAATGGGGGAACAATATGGAGACTTAGATTTCCTAATTATTTTTTGTTCTATCATTTCGTTTATTTGTTTATTAACCTCTTGGTCAAATGCTTGGGGATATTTGTACGGTTTTTTATAAATAGGGTCTTCGTGTTTTGTTTGAATAGAATGCTTAATCGTACTCGTGAAAGTCAAATTTTCACCTTCCTTGTACTGAATATCACCGTATTCGAGCAAAACATGCGAAAGTTGTTCCCTTTCTTCTGTATTTAGATGTTCTAATCTGAATACATTGGATTCTTTTAACTCGTCATCTATTGCGTAGTTAGAAGATATTTCTAGAAGGGTTTTTTCTAGGTAAGGGGTAATAAGAGGGGTTTCCTCAGATTCAGAAGACTTGGGACACTCATAGGTGGTCTTGGACTCTTCTTGTTCAGATGACTTGGGGCACTCATTGGTAACCTTGGACTCATCTGGTTTTAAGTGGGGTTTCCGCTTAATTTTCAGGAGAGTTTTCTCCTTTTTTGGAGTATTTAGAGGGGCTTCCTCTGGGTTAGATGACTTGGGGCACTCATTGGTAACCTTGGACTCATCTGGTTTTAAGTGGGGCTTCCGCTTAATTTTCAGGAGGGTTTTCTCCTTTTTTGGGGTATTTAGAGGGGCTTCCTCTGGGTTAGATGACTTGGGGCACTCATTGGTAACCTTGGACTCATCTGTTTGAATGTGGTCGTATCACATTTTGAATGGATAGCCGTTTATAGTGACTGTTTGTGTTGAATAGTTAATTTGGGTACTGGTTGACTCTAAGTAATTTCTGCCTAATAGTAGGTCATATTTTTCTGAGAAATTATGAATATAGAAGGTTTGCTTAGTAGGACAAAGGTTGCTTGGATGCAACGAAACGCTTTGAGTTAACGTTATAGTACCATTTATAGTGTGGACTTTTATTTTGGAAGGTTT
Source organism: Zaprionus ghesquierei (assembly GCA_018904095.1). NCBI lineage: Eukaryota > Metazoa > Arthropoda > Insecta > Diptera > Drosophilidae > Zaprionus > Zaprionus ghesquierei. Next base: position 139,676 of record JAEIGP010000600.1, on the reverse strand, counting down.
TGTGGGGATATTAAAGAAATTTTGTTTCATGATGTTAATGGAAGAACCAGTGTCTACGAGGCATTTAAGAGTTACGTTATTTATTTTAATTTTTAGGAATGGGTTTCCTCCTCTTCCGAATCGCTTTCCGATTCCGAGGCTGGTTGATGAAAATTTTCGCCTGTGTCCATTTTGTATTGGCCACTAGTACTATCTCTTTGCCGTTTGACAGGGGGGTTCGGTGCATTAACACTTTGTTGTTGATGGTTCATAGAATTTTGGGCTCTGCCTTGGCTTAATTTTTGTTTGAATTCGCTCATGACTTGCTGACTTGATTCAGCAGGCTTTGAACTATTATTTGGATTTGAGTTGTTTGAGTTATGCACTGCATTGCTCGCGAAATTTTGATATTTCCCTTTATTCTTTGAGGTTTGATGTGAATTAGCGTTAGAGTTGGAACTATTTTGAGCTTTTGTTCGGTCGTTGAAAACTATGTCGTACACACCTTCTGATTGTGCTACTTGTTTAAGTTTGGATACGGTCGTTATGTCATGTCTAGCCAGAGTCATAAATAACCTATCGGGCAACTTCCTCATTATTACATCTTTAACTGTATTGTTTAATGCATTTGTGTATAATATGGTATTATTATGATTATTTTCTAACACGAGTTTGTTTGATATTGTGAAAGATTTAGATTCTATATCTTCAACAAACTTACGAATACTTCCAGTGAAATGTGTGTTATATAGTTGGCGAAGCAGCTCCTCACAGGGTGTTTGCGTCTTGTATTCGTTGATGAGGGCGTTCATCAAATCCGGCCATGTTGTAGCTCCAGATAATTGTGACACTCTTTGGGCGTCTCCCGCAATCTGCATTTCAATTGCGCTGAAGAATACATGCTTTTGCCTGGCATCGGTTGATGGGTATAGTTGAAGAATAAAGTTGATCCTTCTGATAAAAGAGCTGAGTTCTTGGGTGTTACCGCTGCACGAAGGCACTTGCCTAATTTGGCTTAGGGCTTGGTTGAGATGAGACTCTGACAACAATTGGATTGGTTCGGTTGCCATGGTTGGTTTTGTTTTAAATGTTGCAGAGTTTTTGTTTGTTTTTACACTTTTATTTTCCGTATGCAGTGGGTTAACTCTTGTATGTTAACCACCGACTACACGTAGTTCTTTGGCGGATAATGAAAGTCAATTGTATTACGATGCACGTTCACTTTAGCGCCGATTCGCGTGGTTCAATCTCGAAAGATACGCAGGGTCGTACAAGGATCTTTGTCACTTGATTGATATCGGTAAACGAGTCGCACAACTTACTCTCTTTATCCTACCGGCTGCGCCAGAAACAGATTCAGAGTTATGGTCAAGTGAAAAAAACAACGATTGTTTGATTTTTACTTGAACACTTTATTTACTTCCAAAGTAACTAAGGAAGAACCGGAGCCGTTAGATTATCACTTGGTCGGATAATAGGGTTTCAAAGTCGAAACGAGGCTTTGGCGAAACTATCTCGATTGATTGTATACTCAGAACTGAACTCTTGTAAGGGGACGTCTTCGCGTTTATATAGGCAAGCTTAAGAGCGAAGTGTGTTAAAGAGAGTTTTAGCTATGAGTTTTGGTTCTCTCGTGCAGAGAGGGGCTCTCTTAAAATAGGAGGTAATTTGAGAATCCTGAGACAAGTGCGTGAGCGGTGACTCGGGCAATAAGGTTTTACTATTTCAGTTGGCTTTATTATTTCAGGTGGTTCCCGTTTTGTATTTGGGGGAGATTTGTTTACCGTTAAGATATCCGAATTGGGGGAGAATTGTTTATCGTTAAGATTTCAGAATTGGGGACAATTGTTTAGTTTATGATCTGTGGGAACAGTACTTTTGAAGTGTGGGGTGACTTGAAACATGACACTAGGCATGTGCGTTAATGGCCAAAGTTAATAGAAGGGCTCTTGTTCTTTGATTACAATTTGCGCTTAAGATTTAATGTGTTTAGTACTTAAATTTTAATATGTGTACGTGAGTTTTACAATAATTCTCTTTGTTATATTCTAATGTACAATTATAATATATGTGGTTGGGGTGTGGGTGTTGAATGGATATGTTACTATATATTCTGGCTCAGGCTTTACCGACCCCATAAAGTATATATATTCTGGCTCAGGTCCGTGGTTCGATTCCCAGTTCATGCCGCTTAAGCTTGTTCTTTTTATTTTTTTTTTAAGAACTTTTACTTTAATTTTTGAATATGCATTAATTGGTGGTCATGCATTTTATTTAAAAATTTTTTAATCGCTCACAATAAACTTAGTTAACAAGTGGAGAAGTGACAGTCTCTTAAATCAGTGTGCGATTGTTAGAGCGCACCTTTTTCTTATATTTTTTTATTTTTATTATACCCGCTACTCATAGAGTAGAAGGGTATTATAACTTTGTTCAAACCGAAAATGTATGTAACAGGCAGAAGGAGACACCTCCGACCCCGTAAAGTATATATATTCTGGCTCAGGATCAACAGCCGAGTCGACATAGCCATGTCCGTCTGTCCGTCTGTCTGTCCGTCTGTCTGTCCTTGTGAAAATCTAGATCTCAGCTATTATAAGAGCTAGAACTACCAAATTTTGTGACTGTATGTGTTATTATTGCACGCTGATCAAGTTTATTTTGGATTTTGGCCATGCCCCCTTCCGCCCCTTTAACTAAAAAAATTGATTACAAGCGCAATTTTGATACCATATTGTTCATTTTCGGTTTATATGATAACTACAGCTAGCCAGATAATCTCTGAAAATTTGGTAACAATCGGATAATAAACACAGAAGTTATTCAGCTTAACGTTTTCCATAGCTGTAAGCAGCGCTTCCGTCAGCGCAAATATTTATATTTGTACAGGAAATAATAAGAAATTCTTTATTTGTACAGGAAATAATAAGAATGCCTTACAATAAAAATTTCTGCAGTTGTTGGATAATAGCGTCAGTAGCTTAGTGGAAAAGCGATGAACTCCTGAACCGACAGGCCCGTGGTTCGATTCCCAGTTCATGCCGCTTAAGCTTTTTCTTTTTTTTTTTTAAGAACTAATACTTTAACTTTTGAATATGCATTAATTGGTGGTCGTGCATTTTGTTTAAAATTTTTTTAATGGCTCACAATGAACTTTGTTAACAAGTGGAGAAGTGTCAGTCTCTTAAATCAGCTGTGTGCGATTGTTAGAGCGTAGCTTTTTCTTATATTTTTTTATTTTTATTTTTTATTTAGTTGTATGTTTAGGTTATGAGAATAAATATCAACAAAAACACGCATCATGCATTCAGACTTTGTTTTTGTCGTGCAAGAATTTCCGAATGGTCTCATAATGTAACTTTGGCAAAATTTGCGTAATGGTTTAATGACCGAATGGAGAAGTGGTGGACCTATTAGGTTATGGGTCCAAGGTTCGATTCCGCATGCATGCGTGTTATAGTGGGGGAGATCGAACTTTTCTTTTTTTTTTTGCAAATAAAAGTTTTTGCCTCCCTTTTTGAGCTACCTTCATGAATCTTTGTGTACATGTTTCTTATTGCTGCCCGCTGTAAATAAGTCGGAACGAGCCGGTACGGACCGATACATCGTATAGATGCCATAGAACCTATCGGTCGTTTTTTTAACAAAATTTATTAAAAGTTAGAGTGCTCTAGAACACTTTCCATTCAAGTACATAAAGAATTATTAAGTGGGCACATATTGTTTTTTACATGCACGTATTCGATTTATAGTCTTCAACAGGTAGAACTATTATTTTTACTGTTTAAGTGATAAATCTTGGATTTTTTTGGTACCTGAATAAAAGGATTACGTTTTCAATACTTTTTACTCCTTTTGCCGGCAGCGCTGCTTGCAGCATTGTGCCGAATAGTGTGTGCGTGTACGGTGGTGAAATGGGTTAAGTTGTGGACTGCATAACGAACAGAACTATTATGCATTTATGGGTTCGAGTCCCAGCCGCATCAAAAATTAAATATGTGCAAAAAATTTTATATTTTATTTTAGACTTTGACTTTGGATAAATATTGTAAGTCCATGGCCTTTTACGGTCAAAATATGATTGTAGCCGTTCTTTATTATTCCGCAAATAATTTTGATGTACGAACAGCTGGGTAGCGGGTATATTACAATCGTGCATACTCGAATGTAGCTTTCTTACTTGTTTTTTATTTACAGGGGCGGAAGGGGGCGTGGCCAAAATCCAAAATAAACTTGATCAGCGTGCAATAATAACATACTGTCACCAAATTTGGTATTTCTAGCTCTTATAATAGCTGAGATCTAGATTTTCACACGGACAGACGGACAGACGGACAGACAGACAGACGGACAGACGAACATGGCTATATCGACTCGGTTGTTGATCCTGAGCCAGAATATATATACTTTATGGGGTCGGAGGTGTCTCCTTCTGCCTGTTACATACATTTTCGGTTTGAACAAAGTTATAATACCCTTCTACTCTATGAGTAGCGGGTATAAAAATACGTTTAAGGTATCGTAAAAAATACTAATGGCGTCAGCCATATCAGTACATGAATAAAGATCGGACCAGTCACAACATGAAATCAAGTTATTAAGTTTGGAGAAATCTGCATTACGAAAGCAGCGAACACGTTTATATGGCACTCTCACACTATCCAGCACATTCGAACCAAATTCGAAAACAACTTCAAACGTGGGATGGTAGTGATCTTCTGGTTGGGTCAAGGGTTGGACTCTGGTCAGAGTCACCTTAGAATGATCAGAAACGTAACACAAATCAAGTGTTCGATTTAAGGAATTTACGACATGATTAACCTGAGACATTGAAATGTCTTGCAAACCATCAAAGAGGTCATGCTGTTTTGAGGGCAATAAAAAATTTTCCTCATCACTAGGTGTCCAGCAACAATCAGGTATATTAAAGTCACCAAGGACAATAAGTTGATCCCTGTTTGATAGCAGGTTGAAAATAGACTTAATTAGAAACAAATGTTGATTGAAGATAGAATTATCAGATGACGGAGACGTGATGGCAGAGTCGACTGCAATCAAAACCCCGCCATCCCGCCGGCCAGGTCGGTCAAGTCTATACGTTGTGTACCGACTTGAAAGAATTTCGGAGCTTAAAATCTCCGGCGTTAACCAAGTCTCAGTAAACACAAGCACCTGGGAAGCAAATGAAAGACTATTTCGAAATAAAGAAGTTAGTTTACTACATAGGCCTCTAACGTTTTGATAGGTTAAGGAAAGTGACGTAATTAGTTTTTTGTCATTTTTTTGTCTTTGTTGTAGTGGTTTGATTTGGGACTGAAAGAGTAATCGGTTGCCGATTTTTTCTCTTTTTAGCCTCGAATTCTTTAACCATAATATGATCAGCCCAGTATTCAACCGAGCATATACGGTCAAAGAAATCATTAGGGACACTTATTTTAAAGGATGAAATATCCCTTTCGTAAGAGAATCTAAATTTTTCCACCTTTATGTCTGCTTGAGTTTTGGCTTGAATAAAAGCCATGACATCATCTGATGTGAGATCAGGGGCAAGCCTTGAAACAAATATTTGTTTCTTTGGTGGGATTCCCGTCACAGCCTTGCGACCCACTGATATGATATTTTTGGGGACGTTTGAAACCCGTAATTCGGAAGACGTTGCTGCCTGGGGAACAATTTCCTGAGTTCCTAAATTTAACGATCTCACAGGTAATGAGATCGCACCGGACAAATCAGAGAGAGGCGTAATGGGCGTCACAGACTCCACAGTGACAATGTCGGGTGCCGAAACTTTTTGAGCCGCCGACCTCGTTACTACAGGTGTAGTTAACATAGGCAGAGGCAGTGTCACAGGAGTCACTGGTTGGTCAGCATTCTGAGGCGGGAGGGCAATAATAGGCGGCTGCTCTTTAGGAGCTGACTTTTTTCGGTTCGGGGACTCATTAAATGGCTTAGGGATATTGACAAACGATTCCAGCGCAGAGAACTGACCGGACAGTTTTCGAAAACTACTATTCAGCTCCCTGAATCCCGTCCTAATCTGCCGCATAAACGATACAAATTCGTTTTCGACTTCACGACATGCCTCGCAGCAGTAATGCAACCCATTACGCCTGGCTATGACATCAGCTGTAGTGCCGCTAAGGCCAGCACATTTAGCATGAGCAATATTATTGCATATCCAACATGCAATACTTGCCTGAGCAGAAGTAATCTGCTTTTGGCAAGATTTTTTATAGCAGACAATGCCGCCTTCCATTGTAAGGGATGACCACTGTAAATTTACAACAACCGCAAGTAAAAACAAGTAAGAAAGCTACAGTCGAGGGTGCTCGACTGTAATATACCCGCTACCACCCATTCGGCACAATGCTGCAAGCAGCTCTTCCGGCAGTGCTGCTTACAGCTGTGGAAAACGTTAAGCTGAATAACTTCTGTGTTTAATATCCGATTGTTACCAAATTCAGAGATCATCTGGCTAGCTATAGTTATTATATAAACCGAAAATGAACAATATGGCATCAAAATTGCACTTGTTATCAATGTTTTTTCGATTTGCGGGGGCGGAAGGGGGCGTGGCCAAAATCCAAAATAAACTTGATCAGCGTGCAATAATAACACATATTGTCACCAAATTTGGTTGTCCTAGCTCTTATAATAGCTGAGATCTAGATTTTCACACGGACAGACAGACGGACAGACGGGCATAGCTATATCGACTCGGCTGTTGATCCTGAGCCAGAATATATATACTTTATGGGGTCGGAGGTGTCTCCTTCTGCCTGTTACAAACACTTTCGGTTTGAACAAAGTTATAATACCCTTCTACTCTATGAGTAGCGGGTATAATTAAGCAAAACACAATTTGTTAGTTTTAATTAGGCATGCACACGCGAGTGAACGAATTCCTGATTATAAAAGTGTTAAAAGTGATTAGTGCTCTTATCTAATTCAATTAAACGCCGGGTTTAATAAAGAAAGTTCGAGATGCTGGGAGCAAAGAAAAAATGCGTCCGTTCACTTGGAAGTATACAGAAGTATGATAATAGAGAAATTATAATAGAAGGCAATAATATGATAAAAGCATTTAATTGTTCTGTTCAACTAGAAGAAATACTTATCACCAACACGATGTTAGATTATATCCAAACCGTGTATGTAAACAATAATGTAACAAAACTCGAACCACTCGAATATATTCAAGCAAAAGAAATTATTGAACAACACACCCAATCGAATAATATCTTTCAAATAATAACACTTACAGCATTAACCATAATAGTCACACTCTTAATATTGTACTTTATTTATAAATACAAAACTATACCCCAAAAATTGATTGTAAAATTCAAAAAACAAACGTCAGAAAACGAAACTATTATAAATCCCGAAACAGAAATAAATTTACCCTTAGTAAATTCTCCCGTATTATATCCCACAATTCACGCCTGAGGACAGGTTTTTCTCCTAAGGATGGGGAAGTAACATATCCATTCAACACCCACACCCCAACCACATATATTATAATTATATATTAGAATATAATAAAGAGATTTATTGTAAAACTCACGTACACATATTAAAAATTAAGTACTAAACACATTAAATCTTAAGCGCAAATTGTAATCAAAGAACAAAAGCCCTTCGATTAACTTTGGCCATTAATGCACATGCCTAGCGTCATGTTTCAAGTCACCCCACACTTCAAAAGTACTGTTTCCACAGATCATAAACTAAACAATTGTCCCCAATTCTGAAATCTTAACCATAAACAATTGTCCCCAATTCTGAAATCTTAACGATAAACAATTCTCCCCCAATTCAGATATCTTAACGATAAACAAATCTCCCCCAAATCCAAACGGGAACCAACTGAAATAGTAAAGTCAACTGAAATAAAAAACCTTATTTCCCGAGCCACCGCTCACGCACTTGTTACCTCCTATTTTAAGAGAGCCCCTCTCTTCACGAGAGAACCAAAACTCACAGCTAAAACTCTCTTTAACACACTTCGCTCTTAAGCATGCCTATATAAAGTATCTGTTCTGAGTATACTATCAATAGAGACAGTCTCGCCAAAGCCTCGTTTCGACTTTGAAACCCCATTATCCGACCAAGTGATAGTCCAACGGCTCCGGTTCTTCCTTAGTAAATAAAGTGTTCGAGCAAAAATCAATCAATTGTTTTTTTTTTACTTAACCATAACTCTGAATCTGATTCTGGCGCAGCCGGTAGGATAAAGAGAGTAAGGTGTGCGACTCGTTTACCGATATCAATCAAGTGACAAAGATCCTTGTACGACCCTGCGTATCTTTCGAGATTGAACCACGCGAATCGGCGCTAAAGTGAACGTTGATCGTAATACAATCGACTTTTATTATCCGCCAAAGAACTACGTGTAGTCGGTGGTTAACATACAAGAGTTAACCCCCTGCATACGGAAAATAAAAGCGTAAAAACAAACAAAAACTCTGCAACATTTAAAACAAAACCAACCATGGCAACCGAACCAATCCAATTGTTGTCGGAGTGTCATCTCAACCAAGCCCTAAGTCAAATTAGGCAAGTGCCCTCGTTCAGCGGTAACACCCAAGAACTCAGCACTTTCATCAGAAGGATCAACTTTATTCTTCAACTATACCCATCAACCGATGCCAGGCAAAAGCATGTATTCTTCAGCGCAATTGAAATGCAGATTGCAGGAGACGCCCAACGAGTGTCACAATTATCTGGAGCTACAACATGGCCGGAATTGATGAACGCCCTCATCAACGAATACAAGACGCAAACACCCTGTGAGGAGCTGCTTCGCCAACTATATAACACACATTTCACTGGAAGCATTCGTAAGTTCGTTAAAGATATAGAATCTAAATCTTTCACAATATCAAACAAACTCGTGTTAGAAAATAATCATAATAATACCATATTATACACAAATGCATTAAACAATACAGTTAAAGATGTAATAATGAGGAAGTTGCCCGATAGGTTATTTATGACTCTTGCTAGACATGACATAACGACCGTATCTAAACTAAAACAAGTAGCACAATCAGAAGGTGTGTACGACATAGTTTTCAACAACCGAACAAAACCTCAAAATAGTTCCAACTCTAACACTAATTAACATCAAAACTCAAAGAATAAAGGGAAATATCAAAATTTCACGAGCAATGCAGTGCATAACTCAAACAACTCAAATCCAAATAGTAGTTCAAAGCCTGCTGAATCAAATCAGCAAGCTAGAAGCGAATTCAAACAAAAACAAGTAAAGAAAGCTACAGTCGAGCACGCCCGACAGTAAGATACCATTCGCCCAGTCTTGAAACAAATTATCACATATTAAATTCCATCAAAAAATTCTGCACAAGTTTATCCTCCTCCTATTGTTTATATTAGATTTATTTCTGAATAGCGCCGTCTACATGTGAAAACGGCATAGCTTTACACACGCTACGGTTAAAATGAAGCATCGTGACGATGACGTCGCGACGCGCAGCACAGGCGCAAGCAGTGGAAGTACGGAAAACGGAAACATGGATAACTTCTGTGTTTATCGTCCGATTGGATTGTAATATGGAGAATAGATTTATATTGCAATTATTTATGTTCACACCAAAGCAAAAAGCTGTGATTTCAATATTTCTCCTGATAATCGAAAGTTATCGTTTTGCGTGGGCGGTGCGCGTAGCAGCTCAAATTTCAAATAAATCTCATCTGCGCATGATTTTTAGGAACCATCATGCCAAATTTGGTGTCTGTTACTGTAATACTTTCCTTAATATTCAAAAATTGTTCATTTGCGTGGGCGGTGGGCGTGGCACCATAAATTTGAAAAAACCCATTCTGCGCATAGTTTACAGGAACCATCATGCCAAATTTGGTGTCTGTAACTGTAATACTTTCCTTAATATTCGTAAATTATCGAGTTGCGTGGGCGGTGGGCGTGGCACTCCAAATTTGAAATAAACTTGATCTGCGTATGGTATACAGGAGCCATCATGTCAAATTTGGTGTCTCTAGCTTTTGTAATAGCTGCGATCTCGACGTTCATACAGACAGACGGACAGACGGACATGGCTCAATCGATTCGGCTGTGGATCCTGAGCCAGAATACTTTATGGGGTCTGCCATGTCTCCTTCTGCCTGTTACATACTTTTGCACAAACTTAGTATACCATTTTTGACAATTTTCAAGCCAAGGCAGAGCCCAAAATTCTATGAACTATCAACAACAAAATGTTAACGCACCGAACCCTCCTGTCAAACGGCAAAGAGATAGTACTAGTGGCCAATACAAAATGGACACAGGCCAAAATTTTCATCAACCAGCTTCGGAATCGGAAAGCGATTCAGAGGAGGAGGAAACCCATTAGACACCAGTAGACACTGGTTCTTCCATTAATATCATGAAACAAAATTTCTTTAATTTCCCCACAAAACCTTCTAAAATAAAAGTCCACACTATAAATGGTACTATAACATTAACTCAAAGCGTTTCGTTGCATCCAAGCAACCTTTGTCCTACTAAGCAAACCTTCTATATTCATAATTTCTCAGAAAACTATGACCTACTATTAGGCAGAAATTACTTACAGTCAATCAACACTCCAATTAACTATTCAGCACAAACAGTCACTATAAATGGCAATCCATTCAGAATGTGGTACGACCACATTTAAACAGATGAGTCCAAGGTTACCAATGAGTGCCCCAAGTCATCTAACCCAGAGGAAACCCCTCTAAATACCCCAAAAAAAAGGAGAAAACCTTCCTGAAAATTAAGCGGAAACCCCACTTAAAACCAGATGAGTCCAAGGTTACCAATGAGTGCCCCAAGTCATCTAACCCAGAGGAAACCTCTCTAAATACCACAAAAAAGCAGAAATCCCTCCTGAAAATTAAGCGGAAACCCCACTTAAAACCAGATGAGCCAAGGTTACCAATGAGTGCCCCAAGTCATCTGAACAAGAAGAGTCCAAGACCACCTATGAGTGTCCCAAGTCTTCTGGATCTGAGGAAACCCCTCTTATTACCCCTTACCTAGAAGAAACCCTTCTAGAAATATCTTCTAACTACGCAATAGATGACGAGATAAAAGAATCCAATTTATTCAGATTAGAACATCTGAATACAGAAGAAAGGGAACAACTTTCTCATGTTTTGCTCTAATACGGTGATATTCAGTACAAGGAAGGTGAAAATTTGACTTTCACGAGTACGATTAAGCATTCTATTCAAACAAAACACGAAGACCCTATTTATAAAAAACCGTACAAATATCCCCAAGCATTTGACCAAGAGGTTAGCAAACAAATAAACAAAATGATAGAACAAAAAGTAATTGGGAAATCTAAGTCTTCATATTGTTCCCCCATTTGGATTGTCCCAAAGAAAAACGATGCTTCGGGCAAACCAAAATATCGATTAGTCATAGACTATCGCAGTCTCAATGAAATAATACAATCAGCCAATCTAAAATTACAACTTGACAAATGTGAATTTCTGAAGAATGAAACAGAATTTCTTGGTCACATCATCAGAACAGACGGTATAAAACCAAACCCTTATAAAAATAAATGCAATTGTCAATTTCCCCATTCCTAAAACCACAAAAATAAAATCTTTTCTCGTACTCTGCGGATTTTACCGTAAGTTCATACCCAATTTTGCGAAAATAGCAAAACCCAAGACACTCAAACATAAAAAAGGAGCAATTATTAATACAAAGGATGACGATTACATATCCACCCTTGAAAAACTAAAGGTACTCATCACGTCCGATCCGATTCTAATATACCCTAACTTCGAAAAGAAATTTTCACTTACAACAGATGCAAGTAATATAGGGGCCGATCCATAGGAGCCGTATTATCTCAAGAGCATAAACCCATTTGCTATGCGAGCAGAACTCTAAACGAACACGAGCTCAACTATTCGGCAATAGAAAAGGAACTATGAGCCATAGTATGGGCAATAAAATACTTTAGGTCTTACCTATTCGGAAGAAAATTCGACATATTAAGCGATCACAGACATAAAAGATCCTAATATGAAGTTACAGAGATGGAAAATAAAATTGAACGAATATGACTATAATATGCAATACTTAACTGGTAAAGAAAATCATGTGGCCGACGCCCTATAAGGAATTCAAATTCAAGAAAACTTTTTAGGAGAAGACGACACAGTGTCCCTTGCTACAGCAGCCACAGTTCATAGCGCACAAGAAGACAATCAGAGTTATATTCCAATAACCAAAAGACCCCTTAACTATTACACAAGACAATTAGAATTCATAAGAGACGATCATGACGAAGTCCATGTAATAAAATATTTTCAAAGAACTAGAATAAAAATCAGTTATAAAGAAATGACAGACACCCTTGCCAAAGACCTAATTAAAGAATACCTCTGCACTTAAAAAAGTGTCATTTACATCCCTAACGAAATTGACTTTCAAGTCTTTCAGAATGCGTATATTCAATTCATAAGTCCTAACAATTTCACTAAAGTTATGAAGACTAGTGTTAAAATAATAGATATTCAAACATACGCCCAATTCAAGGAAATCATTCTCAAAACACATAAAGAATTATTACACCCTGGCATAGAAAAACTTACACCTCAGTTCAAAGAACTTTATTATTACCCCGATTACCAAAAACTCATTCAAAACATTATAAATGAATACGAGATCTGTAACATCGCTAAAACCGAACATAGAAATACAAAACAAGTCAGAAAGCTACAGTCAAGTGTGCTCGACTGTAATATACCCGCTACCCAACTGCTCATACATCATTTATTTGCGGAACAAAAAAAAACGGCTACAATTATATTTTGACCGTAAAAAGCTATGGACTTACAATATTTATGCAAAGTCAAAATCTAAAATAAAAAAAAAACATTTTTGCACACATTTAATTTTTGATGCGGGCGGGACTCGAACCCGTAATTGCATAATAGTACTGTTCGTTTTGCAGTCCACAACTTAACCCATTTCACCAGCGTACGCGCCCACACTATTCGGCACAATGCTGCAAGCAGCGCTGCCGGTAGCGCTGCTTACAGCTATGGAAAACGTTAAGCTGAATAACTTCTGTGTTTATTATCCGATTGCTACCATTTTCAGAGATCATCTGGCTAGCTATAGTTATCATATAAACCGAAAATGAACAATATCGCATCAAAATTGCGCTTGTAATCAATGTTTTTTCGATTAACGGGGGTGGAAGGGGGCGTGGTCAAAATCCAAAATAAACTTGATCAGCGTGCAATAATTACACATATTGTCACCAAATTTGGTAGTCCTATCTCATATAATAGCTGAGATCTAGATTTTCACACGGACAGACAGACGGACAGACGGACATGGCTATATCGACTCGGCTGTTGATCCTGAGGCAGAATATATATACTTTATGGGGTCGGAGGTGTCTCCTTCTGCCTGTTACATACATTTTCGGTTTGAACAAAGTTATAATACCCTTCTACTCTATGAGTAACGGGTATAAAAATAAAAAGAACAAGTTTAAGCAGCATGAACTGGGAATCGAACCACGGACCTGTCGGTTCAGGAGTTCGTCGCTTTTCCACTAAGCTACTGACGCTGTTATCCAACGACTGCAAAGATTTGCATTGTAAGGCATTCTTATTATTTCCTGTACAAATAAAGAATTTGCGCTGCCGGCAGCGCTGCTTACAGCTATGAAAAACGTTAGGCTGAATAACTTCTGTGTTTATTATGCGATTGTTACCAAATTTTCAGAGATCATCTGGCTAGCTATAGTTATCATGTAAACCGAAAATGAAAAATATGGCATCAAAATTGCGCTTGTAATCAATTTTTTTATTTTCAGGGGCGGAAGGGGACGTGGCCAAAATCCAAAATAAACTTGATCAGCGTGCAATAATAACACATATTGTCACCAAATTTGGTTGTCCTAGCTCTTATAATAGCTGAGATCTAGATTTTCACACGGACAGACAGACGGACAGACGGACATGGCTATATCGACTCGGCTGTTGATCCTGAGCCAGAATATATATTCTTTATGGGGTCGGAGGTGTTTCCTTCTGCCTGTTACATACATTTTCGGTTTGAACAAAGTTATAATACCCTTCTACTCTATGAGTAGCGGGTATAAAAATTAAAGTAAAAGTTCTTAAAAAACAAGTAAGAAAGCTACAGTCGAGTGTGCTCGACTGTAATATACCCGCTACCCAGCTGCTTGTATATAATTTATTTGCGGAACAAAAAAACGGCTACAATCATATTTTGACCTTAAATGGCTATGGACTTATAATATTTATGCAAAGTCAAAATATAAAATAAAAAAAAAAAACATTTTTGCACACATTTAATTTTTGATGCGGGCGGGACTCGAACCCGTAAATGCATAATAGTACTGTTCGTTTTGCAGTCCACAACTTAACCCATTTCACCACCGTACACGCACACACGATTCGGCACAATGCTGCAAGCAGCGCTGCCGGCAGGGCTAATTACAGCTGTAGAAAACGTTAAGCTGAATAACTTCTGTGTTTATTATCCGATTGTTACCAAATTTTCAGAGATCATCTGGCTAGCTATAGTTATCATATAGACCGAAAATGAACAATATGGCATCAAAATTGCACTTGTTATCAATGTTTTTTCGATTTGTGGGGGCGGAAGGGGGCGTGGCCAAAATCCAAAATAAACTTGATCAGAGTGCTATAATAACACATATTGTCACCAAATTTGGTTGTCCTAGCTCTTATAATAGCTGAGATCTAGATTTTCACACGGACAGACAGACGGACAGACGGACATGGCTATATCGACTCGGCTGTTGATCCTGAGGCAGAATATATATACTTTATGGGGTCGGAGGTGTATCCTTCTGCCTGTTACATACATTTTCGGTTTGAACAAAGTTATAATACCCTTCTACTCTATGAGTAGCGGGTATAAAAATAAAAAGAACAAGCTTAAGCAGCATGAACTGGGAATCGAACCACGGACCTGTCGGTTCAGGAGTTCGTCGCTTTTCTACTAAGCTACTGACGCTGTTATCCAACGACTGCAAAAATTTGCATTGTAAGGCATTCTTATTACTTCCTGTACAAATAAAGAATTTGCGCTGCCGGCAGCGCTGCTTACAGCTATGAAAAACGTTAGGCTGAATAACTTCTGTGTTTATTATGCGATTGTTACCAAATTTTCAGAGATCATCTGGCTAGCTATAGTTATCATGTAAACCGAAAATTTTTTTATTTTCAGGGGCGCGGAAGGGGACGTGGCCAAAATCCAAAATAAACTTGATCAGCGTGCAATAATAACACATACTGTCACCCAATTTGGTATTTCTAGCTCTTATAATAGCTGAGATCTACATTTTCACACGGACAGACAGACGGACAGACAGACAGACGGACAGACGGACAGAGGCCATGTCTATTTATTCGCTGTTGTTTTTCTTCTAGATTTATATTTTTTTTTTTTGTTGGTGGGGGTGTTGTTTCTTTCCTTTTCATTTACTTTTGGTTTTAAAATAAATTTAAAATTCTTCTCTTCTTTGTGAGGGGGATAAAAAAAAATAAAAATGAGAGGGCTGTGTTTTTTTTTTTTTTTTTTTTATAAAATATATTTTTTTTTTTAAAAAGGATTTTTTTTTTCATCATATTCTCCTTTTTGCTCTATACATTTAGTCCAGCGTTTTTCCAATTTTTTTATTCCTTCCAAATAATAGGTTTTCTCAAGGCCCTCAAAATAGTCGTTTGTTTCTGTGATGACCTCTTCATTTGACCCGAATCTCTTACCGCCGAGCCATTTCTTCATGTTTGGAAACAAAAAATAGTCACAGGGGGCTAAATCTGGAGAATATGCTGGATGGGGTAGCAGTTCGTAGCCCAATTTATGAAATTTTGCCATGCTGACTACACACGTGTGCACCCGTGCATTGTCCTGATGGAACAGCACTTTTTTTTTCGCCAAATGCGGTCGTTTCTGCTTCAAATCAATATCGAATCTGTCCAAAAGCTCTGAATAATATTCGCCGGTGATCGTTTTACCCTTTTCAAGGTAATCGATGTGAATGATACCTTGTGCATCCCAAAAAACTGTGGCCATGACCTTGTTGGCCGACAGACCCACCTTGGCCTTCTTTGGTGCACGTTCACCCGGAGAAACCCACTGTCTTGATTGTTCTTTGGTCTCTGGTGTGGTGTGGTGGATCCATGTTTCGTCTACGGTAACGAAACGGCGCAAAAATTCGTTTGGATTGCGGTTGAACATCGCCAAACACTCCTTTGAAATGGTCACACGGTTGCGCTTATGGTCGTGTGTGAGCAATCGCGGCACCCATCGCGCGGAAAGCTTTTTCATGTCCAAATATTCATGTAAAATGTGATGTACCCGTTCAGTTGAGATGCCTACAGCCTCAGCTACCTCACGCACTTTCATTCTCCGATCATCCAATATCATTCCATGGATTTTGTCGACGATTTCTGGCATGACGACCTCTTTTGGGCGACCTGAACGTTCGGCATCACTTGTACTGGTACGACCACAACGGAACTCAGTAAACCATTTCTTAACCATTGAAATTGATGGTGCAGAGTCCCCATAATATTTATCAAGTCTTTCCTTGGTTTCGGTGATGGATTTTTTACGCAAAAAATAATGCTTAATTAGCACACGAAATTCACTTTTTTCCATTTTCGTTAAAATTCACGAGATCGTCTGCTTTCAATGCCTATAAAACGCAAACCAAAAAACGCAGCTTTCTCAAAATTTTACAGTCAGCTGTTAATCGATAACTGCTGACAGGAGCAGTGTTGTATTTAGAGCAGGTCGGCGGCAAAAAAAAAAAGTCACGGTCTTATAAAACGACCCTCTTATAGTTTTTTAAAAAAAAAAAAAAAATCTTAAGGGCCAAAAATGGGAAATCGAACCACGGGCCTGTCGGTTCAGGAGTTCATCGCTTTTCCACTAAGCCACTGACGCTGTTCTCCAACAACTGCAAAAATTTTCATTGTGAGGCATTCTTATTATTTTCGTACAAATAAAGAATTTCTTATTATTTCCTGTACAAATATAGAATTTGCGCTGCCGGAAGCGCTGCTTACAGCTATGGAAAACGTTAAGCTGAATAATTTCTGTGTTTATTATCCGATTGTCACCAAATTTTTAGAGATAATCTGGCTAGCTATAGTTATCGTAAAAACCGATAATGAACAATATGACATCAAAATTGCGCTTGTAATCAATGTTTTTTCGATTTACAGGGGCGGAAGGGGCCAAAATCCAAAATAAACTTGATCAGCGTGCCATAATAACACATACTGTCACAAAATTTGGTAGTTCTAGCTCTTATAATAGCTGAGATCTAGATTTTCACACGGACAGACAGACGGACAGACAGACAGACGGACAGACGGACATGGCTATGTCGATTCGCCTGTTGATCCTGAGCCAGAATATATATACTTTATGGGGTCGGAGGTGTCACCTTTTGCCTGTTACATACATTTTCGGTTTGAACAAAGTTATTATACCGTTCTACTCTATGAGTAGCGGGTATAAAAATTAAAGTAAAAGTTCTTAAAAAACAAGTAAGAAAGCTACAGTCGAGTGTGCTCGACTGTAATATACCCGCTACCCAGCTGCTTGTACATAATTTATTTGCGGAACAATAAAACGGCTACAATCATATTTTGACCGTAAAAGGCTATGGACTTATAATATTTATGCAAAGTCAAAATATAAAAAAAAAAAAAAACATTTTTGCACACATTTAATTTTTGATGCGGGCGGGACTCGAACCCGTAAATGCATAATAGTACTGTTCGTTTTGCAGTCCACAACTTAACCCATTTCACCACCGTACACGCACACACGATTCGGCACAATGCTGCAAGCAGCGCTGCCGGCAGGGCTAATTACAGCTGTGGAAAACGTTAAGCTGAATAACTTCTGTGTTTATTATCCGATTGTTACCAAATTTTCAGAGATCATCTGGCCAGCTATAGTTATCATATAAACCGAAAATGAACAATATGGCATCAAAATTGCACTTGTTATCAATGTTTTTTCGATTTGTGGGGGCGGAAGGGGGCGTGGCCAAAATCCAAAATAAACTTGATCAGCGTGCAATAATAACACATATTGTCACCAAATTTGGTTGTCCTAGCTCTTATAATAGCTGAGATCTAGATTTTCACACGGACAGACAGACGGACAGACGGACAGACGGACATGGCTATATCGACTCGGCTGTTGATCCTGAGCCAGAATATATATACTTTATGGGGTCGGAGGTGGCTCCTTCTGCCTGTTACATACATTTTCGGTTTGAACAAAGTTATAATACCCTTCTACTCTATGAGTAGCGGGTATAAAAACGACCGATAGGTTTTATGGCATCTATACGATGTATCGGTCCGTACCGGCTCGTTCCGACATATTTACAGCGGGCAGCAATAAGAAATATGTATACAAAGATTCATGAAGGTAGCTCAAAAAGGGAGGCAAAAACTTTTATTTGCAAAAAAAAAGAAAAGTTCGATCTCCCCCACCATGACACGCATGCATGCGGAATCGAACCTTGGACCCATAACCTAAGAGGTCCACCACTTCTCCATTCAGTCATTAAGCAATTACGCAAATTTGCCAAAGTTACATTATGAGACCATTCGGAAATTCTTGCACGACAAAAACAAAGTCTGAATGCATGATGCGTGTTTTTGTTGATATTTATTCTAAATAACCTAAACATACAACTAAATAAAAAATAAAAATAAAAAAATATATGAAAAAGCTACGCACTAACAAGCAAGGCATTCTTATTATTTCCTGTACAAATAAAGAATTTCTTATTATTTCCTGTACAAATATAGAATTTGCGCTGCCGGAAGCGCTGCTTACAGCTATGGAAAACGTTAAGCTGAATAACTTCTGGGTTTATTATCCGATTGTTACCAAATTTTCAGAGATAATCTGGCTAGCTATAGTTATCATATAAACCGAAAATGAACAATATGGCATCAAAATTGCACTTGTTATCAATGTTTTTTCGATTTGTGGGGGCGGAAGGGGGCGTGGCCAAAATCCAAAATAAACTTGATCAGCGTGCAATAATAACACATATTGTCACCAAATTTGGTATTTCTAGCTCTTATAATAGCTGAGATCTAGATTTTCACACGGACAGACAGACGGACAGACGGACACGGCTATATCGACTAGGCTGTTGATCCTGAGCCAGAATATATATACTTTATGGGGTCGGAGGTGTCTCCTTCTGCCTGTTACATACATTTTCGGTTTGAACAAAGTTATAATACCCTTCTACTCTATGAGTAGCGGGTATAAAAATAAAAAGAACAAGCTTAAGCGGCATGAACTGGGAATCGAACCACGGACCTGTCGGTTCAGGAGTTCATCGCTTTTCCACTAAGCTACTGACGCTGTTATCCAACAACTGCAAAAAGTATATAAAGTATAAGTTCTCACAAAAAATAAAGAAAAATCTTAAGCGGCATGAACTGGGAACCGAACCACGGGCCTGTCGGTTCAGGAGTTCGTCGTTTTTCCACTAAGCTACTGACGCTGTTATCCAACAACTGCAAAAATTTGCATTGTAAGGCATTCTTATTATTTCCTGTACAAATAAAGAATTTGCGCTGCCGGCAGCGTTGCTTACAGCTATGAAAAACGTTAAGCTGAATAACTTCTGTGTTTAATTTCCGATTGTTACTAAATTTTCAGAGATCATCTTGCTAGCTATAGTTATCATATAAACCGAAAATGAACAATATGGCATCAAAATTGCGCTTATAATCAATTTTTTTCGATTTACAGGGGCGGAAGGGGGCGTGGCCAAAATCCAAAATAAACTTGATTAGCGTGCAATAATTACACATATTGTCACCAAATTTGGTAGTCCTATCTCTTATAATAGCTAAGATCTACATTTTCACACGGACAGACAGACGGACAGACGGACATGGCTATATCGACTCGGCTGTTGATCCTGAGCCAGAATATATATACTTTATGGGGTCGTAGGTGTCTCCTTCTGCCTGTTACATACATTTTCGGTTTGAACAAAGTTATAATACCCTTCTACTCTATGAGTAGCGGGTATAAAAACGACCGATAGGTTTTATGGCATCTATACGATGTATCGGTCCGTACCGGCTCGTTCCGACATATTTACAGCGGGCAGCAATAAGAAATATGTATACAAAGATTCATGAAGGTAGCTCAAAAAGGGAGGCAAAAACTTTTATTTGCAAAAAAAAAGAAAAGTTCGATCTCCCCCACCATGACACGCATGCATGCGGAATCGAACCTTGGACCCATAACCTAAGAGGTCCACCACTTCTCCATTCGGTCATTAAGCCATTACGCAAATTTTGCCAAAGTTACATTATGAGACCATTCGGAAATTCTTGCACGACAAAAACAAAGTCTGAATGCATGATGCGTGTTTTTGTTGATATTTATTCTCATAACCTAAACATACAACTAAATAAAAAATAAAAATAAAAAAATATAAGAAAAAGCTACGCTCTAACAATCGCACACAGCTGATTTATGAGACTGTCACTTCTCCACTTCTTAACAAGTGGCCTGTCGGTTCAGGAGTTCATCGCTTTTCCACTAAGCCACTGACGCTGTTATCCAACAACTGCAAAAATTTTCATTGTGAGGCATTCTTATTATTTCCTGTACAAATAAAGAATTTCTTATTATTTCCTGTACAAATATAGAATTTGCGCTGCCGGAAGCGCTGCTTATAGCAATGGAAAACGTTAAGCTGAATAACTTCTGTGTTTATTATCCGATTGTTACCAAATTCAGAGATAATCTGGCTAGCTATAGTTATTATATAAACCGAAAATGAACAATATGGCATCAAAATTGCGCTTGTAATCAATTTTTTTAGTTAAAGGGGCGGAAGGGGGCATGGCCAAAATCCAAAATAAACTTGATCAGCGTGCAATAATAACACATACTGTCACCAAATTTGGTATTTCTAGCTCTTATAATAGCTGAGATCTACATTTTCACACGGACAGACAGACGGACATGGCTATATCGACTCGGTTGTTGATCCTGAGCCAGAATATATATACATTATGGGGTCGGAGGTGTCTCCTTCTGCCTGTTACATACGTAAATTCTGGAAAACTTTTTAACACCCCAACGAAAAAGATAACAAATTAACCGTAACAATACACGACAAATACTTTTCACATAATTATCAAACATACAGAGCAAATTCTCAAAGCTTAGTCATAAATAAATGTATCGCAGGTATACTAAATCAGGTCACAACTCAATGTAGATACAGCAAAACACATTCTGAATTCGAAATAAAATATGTTGAACCTAATATAATCACAACTTGGAATCTTCCCAAGACCATTCTAAATCAAAACTGTATTAATAGAGAAATTATAATAGAAGGCAATAATATGATAAAAGCATTTAATTGTTCTGTTCAACTAGAAGAAATACTTATCACCAACACGATGTTAGATTATACCCAAACCGTCTATGTAAACAATAATGTAACAAAACTCTTACTACTTGAATACATTCAAGAAAAGAAATAATTGAACAACACACCCAATCGAATAATATCTTTCAAATAATAACACTTACAGCATTAATCATAATAGTCACACTCTTAATTTTGTACTTCATTTAAAAATACAAAACTATACCCCAAAAATTGATTGTAAAATTCAAAAAACAAACGTCAGAAAAAGAAACTATTATAAATCCCGAAACAGAAAATAATTTACCCAGGATAAATTCTCCCGTATTATATCCTACAATTCACGCCAGAGGACAGGCTCTTTTCTTAAGGATGGGGAAGTAACATATCCATTCAACACCCACTTCCCAACCACATATATTATAATTGTTCATTAGAATATAACAAAGAGAATTATTGTAAAACTCACGTACACATATTAAAATTTAAGTACTAAACACATTAAATTTTAAGCGCAAATTGTAATCAAAGAACAAAAGCCCTTCGATTAACTTTGGCCATTAACGCACATGGCTAGTGTCATGTTTCAAGTCACCCCACACTTCAAAAGTACTGTTCCCACAGATCATAAACTAAACAATTGTCCCCAATTCTGAAATCTTAACGATAAACCATTGTCCCCAATTCTGAAATCTTAACGATAAACAATTCTCCCCCAATTCGGATATCTTAACGATAAACAAATCTCCCCCAAATCCAAACGGGAACCAACTGAAATAATAAAGCCAACTGAAATAAAATAACCTTATTGCCCGAGTCACCGCTCATGCACTTGACTTAGGATTCTCAAATTACCTCATATTTTAAGAGAGCCCCTCTCCTCTCGAGAGAGCCAAAACTCACAGCTAAAACTCTCTTTAAGACACTTCGCTCTTAAGCTTGCCTATATAAACGCGAACATGTCCCCTTACAAGTGTTCAGTTCTGAGTATACTATCAATAGAGATAGTCTCGCCAAAGCCTCGTTTCGACTTTGAAACCCCATTATCCGACCAAGTGATAATCCAACGGCTCCGGTTCTTCCTTGGCTACTTTGGAAGTAAATAAAGTGTTCAAGTAAAAATCAAACAATTGTTGTTTTTTTTACTTAACCATAACTCTGCATCTCTTTCTATATATAATTTTTTTTTTTTTTGTATACATTTACATATATTGTTGCCACTTATACATATATTAATAAGCATACAAACATATATTTGTTTCCTAATACACACAGCTCAAAAAGCATGGAAGGATGGAAGGAATACATGTCAGCTAATCGAGGAAGAAACACACCCATAACGAAAAGCTTAGCTAGAGCAGCGGAAAGAGCAAGGGCGATTAGAGTTTTGCAGCCTCTAGAAATATAAGTAGAAGAAAACATTCTTATACGAACTAAACAGACCACCATGACGCAAAGAACCAATAGAGACGTAATGGATGAACTTCAATTACCCGATGCAATTAAACTATTACCCACGTAGGATGGAGACAAAGAATTACTAACAAAGTTTATTACAAGCGTAGAGCGAGTAATAAAGGTGGTCACCAACGTAGAAAAGACAGAATACGGAGAATTACTATTAGGAGTAATTAGAGACAAAATAGTGTAGCATACAACGTGACATGGTACTGGAGCTGATGTAGGGTAGCTGTGGGTTGGTTGGCACGCGACTCAAAGGTGTCGGCAATTGGGGGGGTTCATCACATAACCGCATCAACTGGTGCTCCAACCAATAATATAACAAATAAAAAGAAATATCGCGTTCTGCATTGCCATACGACCATTAAAGAATCACCGGGAAACAGAGGAAAAGAAAAAATCAGTCAGTCACAAGTATCAACAAAAAACAAGTAAGAAAGCAATAAAGAACGGATACAATCATATTTTGACCGCAAAAGGCCATGGACTTACAATATTTATGCAAAGTAAAAATCTAAAATAAAAAAAATAATATTTTGCACACATTTAATTTTTGATGCGGCTGGGACTCGAACCCATAAATGCATAATACGAGGGTCGTTTGATAAGTCCGTGACTTTTTGAATAAAATATATTTTTTTCGTCAAAAAAGCGTTTTATTTCTCAACATAATCTCCTTTTAGCTCTATACATTTAGTCCAGCGTTTTTCCAATTTTTTTATTCCTTCCAAATAATAGGTTTTCTCAAGGCCCTCAAAATAGTCGTTTGTTTCTGTGATGACCTCTTCATTTGACCCGAATCTCTTACCGCCGAGCCATTTCTTCATGTTTGGAAACAAAAAATAGTCACAGGGGGCTAAATCTGGAGAATATGCTGGATGGGGTAGCAGTTCGTAGCCCAATTTATGAAATTTTGCCATGCTGACTACACACGTGTGCACCCGTGCATTGTCCTGATGGAACAGCACTTTTTTTCGCCAAATGCGGTCGTTTCTGCTTCAAATCAATATCGAATCTGTCCAAAAGCTCTGAATAATATTCGCCGGTGATCGTTTTACCCTTTTCAAGGTAATCGATGTGAATGATACCTTGTGCATCCCAAAAAACTGTGGCCATGACCTTGTTGGCCGACAGACCCACCTTGGCCTTCTTTGGTGCACGTTCACCCGGAGAAACCCACTGTCTTGATTGTTCTTTGGTCTCTGGTGTGGTGTGGTGGATCCATGTTTCGTCTACGGTAACGAAACGGCGCGAAAATTCGTTTGGATTGCGGTTGAACATCGCCAAACACTCCTTTGAAATGGTCACACGGTTGCGCTTATGGTCGTGTGTGAGCAATCGCGGCACCCATCGCGCGGAAAGCTTTTTCATGTCCAAATATTCATGTAAAATGTGATGTACCCGTTCAGTTGAGATGCCTACAGCCTCAGCTACCTCACGCACTTTCATTCTCCGATCATCCAATATCATTCCATGGATTTTGTCGACGATTTCTGGCATGACGACCTCTTTTGGGCGACCTGAACGTTCGGCATCACTTGTACTGGTACGACCACAACGGAACTCAGTAAACCATTTCTTAACCATTGAAATTGATGGTGCAGAGTCCCCATAATATTTATCAAGTCTTTCCTTGGTTTCGGTGATGGATTTTTTACGCAAAAAATAATGCTTAATTAGCACACGAAATTCACTTTTTTCCATTTTCGTTAAAATTCACGAGATCGTCTGCTTTCAATGCCTATAAAACGCAAACCAAAAAACGCAGCTTTCTCAAAATTTTACAGTCAGCTGTTAATCGATAACTGCTGACAGGAGCAGTGTTGTATTTAGAGCAGGTGCGCGGCAAATACCCTCGGGTCGTTGAAAGCAGGGTCGTTTGATAAGACCGTGACTTTTTGTATTTGCCGCGCACCTGCTCTAAATACAACACTGCTCCTGTCAGCAGTTATCGATTAACAGCTGACTGTAAAATTTTGAGAAAGCTGCGTTTTTTGGTTTGCGTTTTATAGGCATTGAAAGCAGACGATCTCGTGAATTTTAACGAAAATGGAAAAAAGTGAATTTCGTGTGCTAATTAAGCATTATTTTTTGCGTAAAAAATCCATCACCGAAACCAAGGAAAGACTTGATAAATATTATGGGGACTCTGCACCATCAATTTCAATGGTTAAGAAATGGTTTACTGAGTTCCGTTGTGGTCGTACCAGTACAAGTGATGCCGAACGTTCAGGTCGCCCAAAAGAGGTCGTCATGCCAGAAATCGTCGACAAAACCATGGAATGATATTGGATGAAAAAAGAAGGGGGGGGGGGGTGGGGGTGTAGGCATCTAAATTAAACGGGAAAATATCATTTACATGAATATTTGGACATGAAAACTTTCCGCGCGATGGGTGCCGCGATTGCTCACACACGACCATAAGCGCAACCGTGTGACCATTTCAAAGGAGTGTTTGGCGATGTTCAACCGCAATCCAAACGAATTTTTGCGCCGTTTCGTTACCGTAGACGAAACATGGATCCACCACACCACACCAGAGACCAAAGAACAATCAAGACAGTGGGTTTCTCCGGGTGAACGTGCACCAAAGAAGGCCAAGGTGGGTCTGTCGGCCAACAAGGTCATGGCCACAGTTTTTTGGGATGCACAAGGTATCATTCACATCGATTACCTTGAAAAGGGTAAAACGATCACCGGCGAATATTATTCAGAGCTTTTGGACAGATTCGATATTGATTTGAAGCAGAAACGACCGCATTTGGCGAAAAAAGTGCTGTTCCATCAGGACAATGCACGGGTGCACACGTGTGTAGTCAGCATGGCAAAATTTCATAAATTGGGCTACGAACTGCTACCCCATCCAGCATATTCTCCAGATTTAGCCCCCTGTGACTATTTTTTGTTTCCAAACATGAAGAAATGGCTCGGCGGTAAGAGATTCGGGTCAAATGAAGAGGTCATCACAGAAACAAACGACTATTTTGAGGGCCTTGAGAAAACCTATTATTTGGAAGGAATAAAAAAATTGGAAAAACGCTGGACTAAATGTATAGAGCTAAAAGGAGATTATGTTGAGAAATAAAACGCTTCTTTGACGAAAAAAATATATTTTATTCAAAAAGTCACGGACTTATCAAACGACCCTCGTACAAAAAGTCACGGTCTTATCAAACGACCCTCGTAGTTCTGTTCGTTATGCAGTCCACAACTTAACCCATTTCACCACCGTACACGCACACACTATTCGGCACAATGCTGCAAGCAGCGCTGCTGGCAAAAGGAGTAAAAAGTATTGAAAACGTATAACTTTTATTCAGGTACCAAAAAAAATTCAAGATATATCACTTAAACAGTAAAAATAATAATTCTACCTGTTGAGGACTATAAATCGAATACGTACAGGTAAAAACGATATGCCCTTTTAATACCTCTTTATATACTTGAATGGAAAGTGTTCTTGAGCACTCTAACTTTTAATAAATTTTGTTAAAAAAACGAGCGATAGGTTCTATGGCATCTATACGATGTATCGGTCCGTACCGGCTCGTTCCGACTTATTTACAGCGGGCAGCAATAAGAAACATGTATACAAAGTTTCATGAAGGTAGCTCAAAAAGGGAGGCAAAAACTTTTCTTTGAAAAAAACAAGAAAAGTTCGATCTCCCCCACCATGACACGCATGCATGCGGAATCGAACCTTGGACCCATTACCTAAGAGGTCCACCACTTCTCCATTCGGTCATTAAGCCATTACGCAAATTTTGCCAAAGTTACATTATGAGACCATTCGAAAATTCTTGCACGACAAAAACAAAGTCTGAATGCATGATGCGTGTTGTTGTTGCTATTTATTCTCATAACTTAAATATACAATTAAATAAAAAATAAAAATAAAACAAGTAAGAAAGCTACATTCGAGTGTGCTCGAATGTAATATACCCGCTACCCAGCTGCTCGTACATCAAAATTATTTGCGGAACAATAAAAAACGGCCACAATCATATTTTGACCGTAAAAGGCTATGGACTTACAATATTAATGCAAAGTCAAAATCTAAAATAAAAACAAGTAAGAAAGCTACATTCGAGTATGCACGACTGTAATATACCCGCTGCCCAGCTGTTCGTACATCAAAATTATTTGCGGAACAATAAAGAACGGCTACAATCATATTTTGACCATAAAAGGCCATGGACTTACAATATTTATCCAAAGTCAAAGTCTAAAATAAAATATAAAATTTTTTGCACACATTTAATTTTTGATGCGGCTGGGACTCGAACCCATAAATGCATAATAGTTCTGTTCGTTATGCAGTCCACAACTTAACCCATTTCACCACCGTACACGCACACACTATTCGGCACAATGCTGCAAGCAGCGCTGTCGGCAAAAGGAGTAAAAAGTATTGAAAACGTATAACTTTTATTCAGGTACCAAAAAAATCCATGATTTATCACTTAAACAGTAAAAATAATAATTCTACCTGTTGAAGACTATAAATCGAATACGTGCATGTAAAAAACAATATGTGCCCTCTTAATAATTCTTTATATACTTGAATGGAAAGTGTTCTAGAGCACTCTAACTTTTAATAATTTTTGTTAAAAAAACGAGCGATAGGTTCTATGGCATCTATACGATGTATCGGTCCGTACTTATTTACAGCGGGCAGCAATAAGAAACATGTATACAAAGATTCATGAAGGTAGCTCAAAAAGGGAGGCAAAATCTTTTATTTGCAAAAAAAAAGAAAAGTTCGATCTCCCCCACCATGACACGCATGCATGCGGAATCGAACCTTGGACCCATTACCTAAGAGGTCCACCACTTCTCCATTCGGTCATTAAGCCATTAGACATTTTGCCAAAGTTACACTATGAGACCATTCGGCAATTCTTGCACGACAAAAACAAAGTCTGAATGCATGATGTGTGATTTTGTTAATATTTATTCTCATAACTTAAACATACAACTAAATAAAAAATAAGAATAAAAAAGTATAAGAAAAAGCTACGCTCTAACAATCGCACACAGCTGATTTAGGAGACTGTCACTTGTCCACTTGTTAACAAAGTTCATTGTGAGCCATTAAAAAAATTTTAAATAAAATGCATGACCACCAATTAATGCATATTCAAAAGTTAAAGTATTAGTTCTTAAAAAAAAAAAAGAAAAAGCTTAAGCGGCATGAACTGGGAATCGAACCACGGGCCTGTCGGTTCAGGAGTTCATCGCTTTTCCACTAAGCCACTGACGCTGTTATCGACCAACTGCAAAAATTTTTATTGTGAGGCATTCTTATTATTTCCTGTACAAATATAGAATTTGCGCTGCCGACAGCGCTGCTTACAGCTACGGAAAACGTTAAGCTGAATAACTTCTATGTTTATTATCCGATTGTTACCAAATTTTCAGAGATCATCTGGCTAGCTATAGTTATCATATAAACCGAAAATGAACAATATGGCATCAAAATTGCGCTTGTAATGAATGTTTTTTTCGATTTACAGGAGAGGAAGGGGCCAAAATCCAAAATAAACTTGATCAGCGTGCAATAATAACACATACTGTCATAAAATTTGGTAGTTCTAGCTCTTATAATAGCTGAGATCTAGATTTTTACACAGACAGACGGACAGACAGACAGACAGACAGACAGACAGACAGACAGACAGAAGGACAGACGGACATGGCTATGTCGACTCGGCTGTTGATCCTGAGCCAGAATATATATACTTTATGGGGTCGGAGGTGTCTCCTTCTGCCTGTTACATACATTTTCGGTTTGAACAAAGTTATAATACCCTTCTACTCTATGAAAAGCGGGTATAATAAAAATAAAAAAAATATAAGAAAAAGGTGCGCTCTAACAATCGCACACAGCTGATTTAAGAGAAGGTCACTTCTTCGCTTGGTAACTAAGTTCATTGTGAGCGATTAAAAAATTTTTAAATAAAATGCATGACCACCAATTAATGCATATTCCAAAATTAAAGTAAAAGTTCTTCAAAAAAAATAAAAAGAACAAGCTTAAGCGGCATGAACTGGGAATCGAACCACGGACCTGTCGGTTCAGGAGTTCGTCGCTTTTCCACTAAGCTTCTGACGCTGTTATCTAACAACTGCAAAAATTTGCATTGTAAGGCATTCTTATTATTTCCTGTACAAACAAAGAATTTGCGCTGCCGGCAGCGCTGCTTACAGCTACGGAAAACGTTAAGCTGAATAACTTCTGTGTTTACTATGCGATTGTTACCAAATTTTCAGAGATCATCTGGCTAGCTATAGTTATTATGTAAACCGAAAATGAACAATATGGCATCAAAATTGCACTTGTTATCAATGTTTTTTCGATTTGCGGGGGCGGAAGGGGGCGTGGCCAAAATCCAAAATAAACTTGATCAGCGTGCAATAATAACACATATTGTCACCAAATTTGGTAGTCCTAGATCTTATAATAGCTGAGATCTAGATTTTCACACGGACAGACAGACGGACAGACGGACATGGCTATATCGACTCGGCTGTTGATCCTGAGCCAGAATATATACACTTTATGGGGTCGGAGGTGTCTCCTTCTGCCTGTTACATACATTTTCGGTTTGACATATCATGTTGATTCATTAACCCACGTAAATTCTGAAAAACTTTTTAACACACTAACGAAATTCTGATAATATCCCAAATTCCGAGAGACATAATTAACACACCAGTATTTGAAATAGTACCATACCCCAACGGTATACTAAATCAGGTCACAACTCAATGTAGATACAGCAAAACACATTCTGAATTTGAAATAAAATATGTTGAACCTAATATAATCACAACTTGGAACCTTCCCAAGACCATTCTAAATCAAAACTGTATTAATAGAGAAATTATAATAGAAGGCAATAATATGATAAAAGCATTTAATTGTTCTGTTCAACTAGAAGAAATACTTATCACCAACACGATGTTAGATTATACCCAAACCGTCTATGTAAACAATAATGTAAGAAAACTCTAATTACTTGAATACATTCAAGAAAAGAAATAATTGAACAACACACCCAATCGAATAATATCTTTCAAATAATAACACTTACAGCATTAATCATAATAGTCACACTCTTAATTTTGTACTTCATTTAAAAATACAAAACTATACCCCGAAAATTAATCGTAAAATTCAAAAAACAAACGTCAGAAAACGAAACTATTACAAATCCCGAAACAGAAAATAATTTACCCAGGATAAATTCTCCCGTATTATATCCTACAATTCACGCCTGAGGACAGGCTCTTTTCTTAAGGATGGGGAAGTAACATATCCATTCAACACCCACACCCCAACCACATATATTATAATTGTACATTAGAATATAACAAAGAGAATTATTGTAAAACTCACGTCCACATATTAAAATTTAAGTACTAAACACATTAAATTTTAAGCGCAAATTATAATCAAAGAACAAAAACCCTTCGATTAACTTTGGCCATTAACGCACATGGCTAGTGTCATGTTTCAAGTCACCCCACACTTCAAAAGTACTGTTCCCACAGATCATAAACTAAACAATTGTCCCCAATTCTGAAATCTTAACGATAAAACATTGTCCCCAATTCTGAAATCTTAACGATAAACAATTCTCCCCCAATTCGGATATCTTAACGTTAAACAAATCTCCCCCAAATCCAAACGGGAACCAACTAAAATAATAAAGCCAACTGAAATAAAATAACCTTATTGCCCGAGTCACCGCTCATCCACTTGTCTTAGGATTCTCAAATTACCTCATATTTTAACAGAGCCCCTCTCTTCTCGAGAGAGCCAAAACTCACAGCTAAAACTCTCTTTAAGACACTTCGCTCTTTAGCTTGCCTATATAAACGCGAACACGTACCCTTACAAGTGTTCAATTCTGAGTATACTATCAATAGAGATAGTCTCGCCAAAGCCTCGTTTCGACTTTGAAACCCCATTATCCGACCAAGTGATAATCTAACGGCTCCGGTTCTTCCTTGGCTACTTTGGAAGTAAATAAAGTGTTCAAGTAAAAATCAAACAATTGTTGTTTTTTTTACTTAACCATAACTCTGAATCTGTTTCTATATATAATTTTTTTTTTTTTTTTTTGTATACATTTACATATATTGTTGCCACTTATACATATATTAATAAGCATACAAACATATATTTGTTTCCTAATACACACAGCTCAAAAAGCATGGAAGGATGGAAGGAATACATGTCAGCTAATCGAGGAAGAAACACACCCATAACGAAAAGCTTAGCTAGAGCAGCGGAAAGAGCAAGGGCGATTAGAGTTTTGCAGCCTCTAGAAATATAAGTAGAAGAAAACATTCTTAAACGAACTAAACAGACCACCATGACGCAAAGAACCAAGAGAGACGAACTTCAATGAACTTCAATTACCCGATGCAATTAAACTATTACCCACGTAGGATGGAGACAAAGAAATACTAACAAGGTTTATTAGAAGCGTATAGCAAGTAATAAAGTTGGTCACCAACGTAGAAAAGTCAGAGTACGGAGAATTACTATTAGGAGTAATTAGAGAGAAAATAGTGTAGCATACAACGTGATATGGTACTGGAGCTGATGTAGGGTACCTGTGGGTTGGTTAGCACGCGCTTGCATCCGACTCAAAGGTTTCGGCAATTGGGGGGGCTCATCACATAACCGCATCAACTGGTGCTCCAACCAATAATATAACAAATAAAAAGAAATATCGCGTTCTGCATTGCCATACGACCATTAAAGAATCAACGGGAAACAGAGGAACAGAAAAAATCAGTCAGTCACAAGTATCAACAAAAAACAAGTAAGAAAGCTACATTCGAGTGTCCTTGACTGTAATATACCCGCTACCCAGCTGCTCGTACATCCAAATTTTTTGCGGAACAATAAAGAACGGCTACAATCATATTTTGACCGCAAAAGGCCATGGACTTACAATATTTATGCAAAGTAAAAATCTAAAATAAAAAAAATAATATTTTGCACACATTTAATTTTTGATGCGGCTGGGACTCGAACCCATAAATGCATAATAGTTCTGTTCGTTATGCAGTCCACAACTTAACCCATTTCACCACCGTACACGCACACACTATTCGGCACAATGCTGCAAGCAGCGCTGCCGGCAAAAGGAGTAAAAAGTATTGAAAACGTATAACTTTTATTCAGGTACCAAAAAAATTCAAGATATATCACTTAAACAGTAAAAATAATAATTCTACCTGTTGAGGACTATAAATCGAATACGTACAGGTAAAAACGATATGTGCCCTTTTAATACCTCTTTATATACTTGAATGGAAAGTGTTCTTGAGCACTCTAACTTTTAATAAATTTTGTTAAAAAAACGAGCGATAGGTTCTATGGCATCTATACGATGTATCGGTCCGTACTTATTTACAGCGGGCAGCAATAAGAAACATGTATACAAAGATTCATGAAGGTAGCTCAAAAGGGGAGGCAAAATCTTTTATTTGCAAAAAATAAGAAAAGCTTGATCTCCCCCACCATGACACGCATGCATGCGGAATCGAACCTTGGAACAATTACCTAAGAGGTCCACCACTTCTCCATTCGGTCATTAAGCCATTACGCAAATTTTGCCAAAGTTACATTATGAGACCATTCGGAAATTCTTGCACGACAAAAACAAAGTCTGAATGCATGATGTGTGATTTTGTTGTTATTTGTTCTCATAACTTAACCACACAACTAAATAAAAAACAAAAATAAAAAAATATAAGCAAAAACTACGCTCTAACACTTGCACACAGCTGATTTAGGAGACTGTCACTTCTCCACTTGTTAACAAAGTTCATTGTGAGCCATTAAAAAAATTTTAAATAAAATGCACGACCACCAATTAATGCATATTCAAAAGTTAAAGTATTAGTTCTTAAAAAAAAAAAAGAAAAAGCTTAAGCGGCATGAACTGGGAATCGAACCACGGGCCTGTTGGTTCAGGAGTTCATCGCTTATCCACTAAGCCACTGACGCTGTTATCCAACAACTGCAAAAATTTTCATTGTGAGGCATTCTTATTATTTCCTGTACAAATAAAGAATTTCTTATTATTTCCTGTACAAATATAGAATTTGCGCTGCCGGAAGCGCTGCTTTCAGCTATGGAAAACGTTAAGCTGAATAACTTCTGTGTTTATTATCCGATTGTTACCAAATTCAGAGATAATCTGGCTAGCTATAGTTATTATATAAACCGAAAATGAACAATATGGCATCAAAATTGCGCTTATAATCCATTTATTTTTTATTTACTGGGGCGGAAGGAGGCGTGGTCAAAATCCAAAATAAACTTGATCAGCGTGCAATAATAACACATACTGCTACCAAATTTGGTAGTTTTAGCTCTCATAAGACGGACGGACAGACAGACTGACAGACAGACGGACAGACGGACATGGCTATATCGACTCCGCTGTTGATCCTGAGCCAGAATATATATACTTTATGGGGTCGGAGGTGTCTCCTTCTGCCTGTTACATACATTTTCGGTTTGAACAAAGTTATAATACCCTTCTACTCTATGAGTAGCGGGTATAAAAAGCCACCCTTCCATGATCGCCAGGTGCAGTATCCAAATTGGCGATCCCTAATGGCAACTATGGTAATTTACTTAATCGACTCCCGGAAAGAAAATCCTTTTAATTATTCATGACAATTTTATTTCTTAGTTCTAGTATTTTAAATTTCCAATTATTATCATCTTCCTTCAAAAAACAAGTAAGAAAGCTACAGTCGAGTGTGCTCGACTGTAATATACCCGCTACCCAGCTGCTTGTAAATAATTTATTTGCGGAACAAAAAAACGGCTACAATCATATTTTGACCGTAAAAGGCTATGGACTTACAATATTTATGCAAAGTCAAAATATAAAATAAAAAAAAAAAACATTTTCGCACACATTTAATTTTTGATGCGGGCAGGACTCGAACCCTTAAATGCATAATAGTACTGTTCGTTTTCCAGTCCACAACTTAACCCGTTTCACCACCGTACACGCACACACCGGCAGCGCTGCTTACAGCTATGCAAAACGTTAAGCTGAATAACTTCTGTGTTTATTATCCGATTGTTACCAAATTTTCAGAGATCATCTGGCTAGCTATAGTTATTATGTAAACCGAAAATGAACAATATGGCATCAAAATTGCACTTGTTATCAATGTTTTTTCGATTTGCGGGGGCGGAAGGGGCGTGGCCAAAATCCAAAAAAACTTGATCAGCGTGCAATAATAACACATATTGTCACCAAATTTGGTAGTCCTAGATCTTATAATAGCTGAGATCTAGATTTTCACACGGATTCATTCATTCATTTATTTATTTTCAATTTATTTAAAATGCTCTTCATGCTTTAAAAACATTATCGTAGTATCTTTCTTTTTTATTTAATTTTTCTTAATTATTATTTAATTAATTAGTTTAAATCAATAATTAATTATTGATTGGTTATGTTATATGCATTCATTGTTTAATTTTTGATTTAAATTAATTTTTGAGTCAACATTGTTTTCGTATACTTTTGTTTATTGATTTTGTATTTTTTTCTTTGCACACTTTGATTTTTGCAATTATACTTTTTTATTTTTATTATATTATTTTTTTTGGATGAATTATTATTTTTTGTTCCAACTGTTGCATACACATACACAATACATAAATAATGTCCTTCTACTCTATGAGTAGCGGGTATAAAATGGAACCAATTGATAGGCTAGTTTAAATAATTTATAATTTTTATGCCCGCTACTCATAGAGTAGAAGGGTATTATAACTTTGTTCAAACCGAAAATGTATGTAACAGGCAGAAGGAGACACCTCCGATCCCATAAAGTATATATATTCTGGCTCAGGATCAACAGCCGAGTCGATATAGTCATGTCCGTCTGTCCGTCTGTCCGTCTGTCTGTCCGTGGGAAAATCTAGATCTCAGATATTATAAGAGCTAGAACTACCAAATTTGGTGACAAAATGTGTTATTATTGCACGCTGATCAAGTTTATTTTGGATTTTGGCCACGCCCCCTTCCACCCCTGTAAATAAATAAAATTGAATACAAGCGCAATTTTGATGCCATATTGTTCATTTTCGGTTTATATGATAACTATAGCTAGTCAGATTATCTGTGAAATTTTGGTGACAATCGGATATTAAACACAGAAGTTATTCAGCTTAACGTTTTCCATAGCTGTAAGCAGCGCTGCCGGCAGCGCAAATTCTATATTTGTAATGGAAATAATAAGAAATTCTTTATTTGTACAGGAAATAATAAGAATGCCTTACAATGCTAATTTTTGCAGTTGTTGGATAACAGCGTCAGTAGCTTAGTGGAAAAGCGATGAACTCCTGAACCGACAGGCCCGTGGTTTGATTCCCAGTTCATGCCGCTTAAGCTTTTTATTTTTTTTTTTAAGAACTAATACTTAAACTTTTGAATATGCAGTAATTGGTGGTCGTGCATTTTATTTAAAATTTTTTTAATGGCTTACAATGAACTTTGTTAACAAGTGGAGAAGTGACAGTCTCTTAAATCAGCTGTGTGCGATTGTTAGAGCGTAGTTTTTTCTTATATTTTTTTATTTTTGTTTTTTATTTAGTTGTATGTTTAAGTTATGAGAACAAATATCAACAAAATCACACATCATGCATTCAGACTTTGTTTTTGTCGTGCAAGAATTTCCGAATGGTCTCATAATGTAACTTTGGCAAAATTTGCGTAATGGCTTAATGACCGAATGGAGAAGTGGTGGACCTCTTAGGTAATGGGTCCAAGGTTCGATTCCGCATGCATGCGTGTCATGGTGGGGGAGATCGAACTTTTCTTTTTTTTTTTGCAAATAAAAGTGGTTGCCTCCCTTTTTGAGCTACCTTCATGAAACGTTGTATACATGTTTCTTATTGCTGCCCGCTGTAAATAAGTCGGAACGAGCCGGTACGGACCGATACATCGTATAGATGCCTTAGAACCTATCGGTCGTTTTTTTAACAAAATTTATTAAAAGTTAGAGTGCTCTAGAACACTTTCCATTCAAGTATATAAAGAATTATTAAAAGGGCACATATTGTTATACCCGCTACTCATAGAGTAGAAGGGTATTATAACTTTGTTCAAACCGAAAATGTATGTAACAGGCAGAAGGAGACACCTCCGACCCCATAAAGTATATATATTCTGGCTCAGGATCAATAGCCGAGTCGATATAGCCATGTCCGTCTGTCCGTCTGTCTGTCCGTGTGAAAATCTAGATCTCAGCTATTATAAGAGCTAGGACAACCAAATTTGGTGACAATATGTGTTATTATTGCACGCTGATCAAGTTTATTTTGGATTTTGGCCACGCCCCCTTCCGCCCCCGCAAATCAAAAAAACATTGATAACAAGTGCAATTTTGATGCCATATTCTTCATTTTCGGTTTACATGATAACTATAGCTAGCCAGATGATCTCTGAAAATTTGGTAACAATCGGATAATAAACACAAAAGTTATTCAGCTTAACGTTTTCCATAGCTGTAAGCAGCGCTTCCGGCAGCGCTGCTTGCAGCATTGTGCCGAATCGTGTGTGCGTGTACGGTGGTGAAATGGGTTAAGTTGTGGACTGCAAAACGAACAGTACTATTATGCATTTACGGGTTCGAGTCCCGCCCGCATCAAAAATTAAATGTGTGCAAAAATGTTTTTTTTTTTTTTATTTTATATTTTGACTTTGCATAAATATTATAAGTCCATAGCCTTTTACGGTCAAAATATGATTGTAGCCGTTCTTTATTGTTCCGCAAATAATTTTGATGTACGAGCAGCTGGGTAGCGGGTATATTACAGTCGAGCACACTTGAATGTATCTTTCTTACTTGTTTTTATTTTCACGCACGTTATGAAATGTCAGTAATTGTTGATGTTTGTTGAGCTTTTAAGTATGTAATTGCGTATTGTTTCATTTTTCCTTTCTTCACTTCATTTTTATAGATTCATAGTTTTAGCTAAGTGCACGAAAAAAAAAAATTATATTTTGTCTGCCATTGCATCACATCACAATTTTACACATTTTTGTTTAGAACCAAAAAAAAATTAATTATAATATTGAAAGCTACGTTAAAAAAAATGGGAAAAGGATCGCTCTTTCACGATTTATGATGTATGATGTATGATGATGAACAAATTTTTTCTGAGCACGTGGGCTCGGGTATCACGACACTTGGCTTGGCAAGATAAAAAAAAATACACTGGTTTAATTTTTTTCGTAATTTCGGTGGCCTTTTAAGGCAAGGGAGCTCGATGTAAAGTTTCGTAGATTGCCCAAAAGAGGATGGTAAAGTAAGCAATCGATGATGGTCAAATCGGCTGACATATCACAATATAATATATATGTGTATATAGGCCGGTATATATCCAATATATATATCAGTCGGGATATATCCAAATATATATATGGTATATGTCCAAAATATACATATATATGTAGGCCGGT
This sequence comes from Zaprionus ghesquierei, assembly GCA_018904095.1. NCBI lineage: Eukaryota > Metazoa > Arthropoda > Insecta > Diptera > Drosophilidae > Zaprionus > Zaprionus ghesquierei. The sequence goes on along the minus strand of JAEIGP010000600.1, from coordinate 102,214 downwards.
ATATATCCAAATACATATATATATGGGATATGTCGCCAGAATCTGGATAAAAAAATATAAAAAAAAAATATAAAAAACTTTAGGCGATGGAGTAATTTTTGGGATCTTTTGTGGTTTTTTTGTTAACTGGGCTGGCACCAAGAAAAGAGACGAAGAAAAATAGTTCTTTAGCTACTTTTTTTTTTTTTTTTTTTTTTTTTTTTTAAATCTTTGATTATTGTTTATTAAGGCATACGGGGAAGTCTGGGTACCCCTTTGTGACCTTTGTCTCTATTAATTCAGCCCATTCGGGCGCGCCGGCTAACTATGGTATAGTTAGCTTTGTCTGGTTTAACAATAACTTTAACAATACATAACAATCACAGATAACAATAAAATTTTTTGATAAGCATCAGCTTCTGCTGACCCTTGTCAAAGGAGATCTGGAGATGAGATCTCTCGGTTGCCTTCTGTTGAGCCTCCTTGGTGGGCGAGATCTGGTTAGGGCGCTGGCGAGCCGATTTTTATGACTTACGGATTATTTTCTTTAAAAAGTTAACAAAATTTTTCTTTTATATAAAAAAGAAAAATAAGAGCCAAAATTTTAAAGTTGCAGAGAGAGACACATCTGTCGTCGAAGGCCGCTGGATCAGAAAAGAAAGACCGAGGCCCATGGTGATCGATAGCTCGATCGGCCTTGACCTACTTAAGAATGCAATTCAAAAGGCATCACTGCATTCTGCATTTATCTCTGATCAGCTGATCTGCAAAATTTCACTTTGGATGGCGCTGCGGCCCTAGAGATTCGCAATAGAGGGTGCTGCAGCTATATAAATGCACAATAGATGGTGCTGGGTGGATTAAGTTCACCAATAGATGGCGGTACATCTTAAAGCATTTTCATTGCCTACTTTTAAGCTGAAGTTTTTTATTTTCTATTGCTTGCTTTTAGGCTGCAGTTTCTTTAAATTGCCTATTGCCTGTTTTTAGGCTGCACCAGAAAGAAGCGCCACTTCAATTCCCCCCGACTAAAATCAGACTTGGTGGATTCCAACAAGGATGATACACGGTTGGAGCTGATATTTATTGTTTTAGGTCCTTAGCATGATATTTTCCTAGGAAATTTCCTTGATGTCCTCAACCTCATAGTATGGAGAGCCCAATTTTTTTCTAATACGTGCTTTAATAAACGAGGGAGCTAATTTTGCACAAAAGTCTTTTGCAAAGTTACTTTGTTGAAAATTGCGACGATAAATTTCTTGACCGGCTGCGAATGAAACGTTTCGACTACGCGTGTTATATACAGTTTCATTTCGTACATGCTGTTTTTGCATATGATGAGTAGCTTGATCTCACATAATATCTACGGACTCCTGAATATTGAAGTCTATTGCTCGATCTTCAAGAAAATTTAATCGACTTAGCAACTCGTATGTATTTCCATTTGTTATCATATGCTGGCCAAATACTAAAAGATATGGAGTACTATTTACAGCTGTTTGGAAACTGGATCTTAATGAACTACATATCTGGCTGAGATTCTCGTCCCAACTTTCCTGTTTTGTGTCTATATATGCTTTGATAGCAGCTAGGACGAACCTATTGACTCGTTCGGATGCGTTCCCTTGCGGAGCATAAGCGGTAGTGTACGCATGTCGAACGCCATACTTTTTCAATAGCAAATTAAACGCGTGTGATTTAAATTGTACCCCATTGTCAGAAACAGCCTCCGAAACAGGACTCCGAAACAATGAAACAAATCTTTTTCTATGTAGCTCAAAATTGGATCCACCGAAAACTTTTTTACAAGCTTAAGGAAGGCAAATTTGGTAAATGGTCGAGTACGATGAAAATTCCTATATGTCCTGATTTGGAGCGCGGGTATGGACCTAAGTAATCAACATATAGCCGCTGAAAGAAACGTTGACCCTCTGTTGCTTTGGCCAAAGGTGGTCGTAGTGTTTGATTAGGTGGCTTAGTGCTTTTACATATTTTGCACTCATTGACATATCTACGCACATCGGCTACAAAATTTGGCCAAAAATAATAGCGTCGAATTGTTTCGAGCGTTTTGTTTATGCCGCCATGAGCTGCTAGTGGATCTTGATGTGCCATTTTTAAAACGGACGGGACTTGTCGTCTGCTATTTGCTCTTCAGCTGCATGTTCAGCTCGCCGATAAGCAAAGCCATTAACGACTTTTACAGCCGAGGCGTTAAATGATCCCTTTTCGATCTGGGCTATCAGATCTTGATAAGCGGATGATTGACAGGGCTCCGACTGCAAGTCTACAAGGGAACCATTGTCTATCGCTGACAAGTCTTCAGTAAAAGTTCGGGACAAAGCGGCAGGGACGACGTTGTTATTACCCTTTCTATGTTCAATATTAAAGTCGTATCCCTGAAGTTTTAACGCCCACCTGGCTAATCTACTACTCCGATCCATTTGAGAAATTAATATAGCGGCTAGACATTCTTTTTCTGTCACTGAGTAGTTTTGCTGACACGGGTTAAGCTTTTTGACATGTAAGAAATTGGCACTTCGTCACCGTTGTCATTAAGCTGCATTCTCCTACATTCATCCTACACCAGTATGGCTAGCGTCACAATGAATATAGAATGGACGCGTGAAGTCAGGTGTGTGCAACACTGCGGCTGCACATCTTTTTCTTTAGCGCTTCAAATGATTCATTAGCTGTATCGGACCATTGAAAGCGTTATTTGCTTTTAAGAGCATCGGTTAAGGGTGTAGCTAGGGAAGCAAAGTTATGTATGAACTTCTGGTACCACCCTGTCATACCAAGAAATCGGCGCAATTGCTTAACGGAACGTGGCGGTGGATAACTTAATATTGCAGATATTTTATCTGGGTCCATGGCTATAGTTCCGTAAATATTTTACCTCCCTCTTACAGAATTCGCTTTTCTGCACATTGATAGTTAATCCAGTGTTCTTTAAACAGGTTGCTATGTTCGAAAGTACTGTCATATGACGTTCGAACGTATCGGATACTATCAATAGATCATCCAGATAAATAAATACCTTATGCTTTAAGGATGCAGGAATGACACGATCCATTAACTTAGACATAGTCGATGGGGCATTTGTGAGACCAAAAGGCATTACCGTAAACTGATAGAGTAGTCTACCAGGCACTGAAAAGGCAGTTTTATCCCTTGAACTGGTCTCTAAGGGAATTTGCCAATAAGCATCTTTCAGATCAAGGCTCGTTATGTAGGTTGCTTTTGGGAGTCGACTAAGAGGTCCTTCAATTATAGGCATTGGATAAGCATCTTTGCGCGTAACCTGATTAAGTTTGCGACTGTCAAGACACAGGTTTTCGCAGCAACACAACACAACACTGTTGGACTCTTCAATCACTCCTAATTGCAGCATTCTGTCTAGCTCATCGTACATCATCTGCTCAATGGCAGGGGATACGGGATAATGCCTTTGCTTTATGGGCACAACATCGCCAACATCAATAGAATGAGCTAACAGTGCAGTTTTACCTAACCCTTTTTCTGCGAATGACGGAAATTTTTTTATAGGGATATTCAACTGTTCCTGCAGCTCTCTCGATAAGGAACAGAGAATATTCACGTCAATGACAGAAAGACCCTTTGTCTGCATATTCTTACGAATGTCCATGGGTAACAAATCAAAACCTGTCCAAAAGTCAATTCCCAAGTATATCGATTGCTTTAAGGACGGAATAATATAGAAAGTCAAGGATTTAGTAACTCCATTGTACTCAACTGTAGTGGAAATTTTTCCAATTATATTTTGTGCTTTTCCATCTGCAGTTTGTACGTTGCTCTGCAATATCTCTGCAGCAAAACTTCATCCAGTTCAACTTATTGAAGCGCCTGTATCCATCAATCCAGACAATGAAAGACCTAACACATGTACGTCAGCATAAGGACGTGCATCAACCGCCTTCATGGATGATATGGATAATTTTGAGTTGATTGTAGTAATTTTGAATTCGATGAGCAGACCGATTACCATTTTGCAAAGTGTCATCAGTGGAGTCGCTAGAAAACAGAACGTCTGGGATATTTGTAAAATCAGGTAGTGTTTGGGAAGAACAACTAACAGTTACTCGGTGTTGGTTGCTGTCGACTTCGTCGGTTTGCGTGCCCCTTTCCAAGGTGCACGCGCTTGGCAGTTTTTTGAAGAACTGCACTGAGGACAAGACGGTCGATATGTATCTGCCTTTCCGCAACCGTAGCAGAACACTCTACGTTCCTTGAGACAGTCTTGATATCGGTGGCCAGCGGTTCCACAATTCCAACAGGATAGACTAACTGGAGCCAACACGACCTCGTCTTCCACCGATTCATCCTCGGTTGTCACTTCAACCTCATTTACGAAACGTCGCGGGGCCGGTTAAGGCTTTCACATCACAGGCCTTAGCGATTGCTTAAAGGCTTCTCGCGTATAGATTGGAGCGGATAGTTTCAAGCAGTGATGAATCAGAAAGAGGAACAGAAAGTTTATCTGATAATAAGACGACACTTTCATAAAATTCATCAAAAGTTTCTCCCTGTTTTTGCTTTCTGCGATGAATTTTAGCTCGGATGCTCACGCATTCCAAGTGACGATATGTACTTTTCGATGGTATCGCCAATACCAATCACTTGCACAGCCTTCAAACAAGGTGCTTATATGACTAGTTAATAAAGCGAAATTGCCTTCAAAAGACTGATTAGTCAGAGTCTCTACTCTACTCGATATAGAAAGTCTTTCACATTTATGCCAGATCTACCTGAAAACCTAATTTTCCAGCTTCCTATTATTTGGCTTACCCGATCTAAACGAATTACGGAACCTGTAGGAGAACATCTCGGTTGAGTTACTGGGTTTCTAAGCATCTGGGTTGGAACTTCATTGGACGGAGGAGAAGTTGATGCTTCCAATCTGAGATGATTGGTCAATGCAGCTATCATACTCTGCATGCTTGATTGAAAAACCGCCGATAACATTTTAGTTTGTCGCGCAGCAGAAGCAGTAATAGCGTCAATTAAAATTTGATGTGATTCACTTGGTTGTGCCGAAGCTCTGGCATTTGGTGCTTCTAGAACAGAAGGTTAACCTTCCATGTTGGCTTCATCAAATCTTTGCTGGCTACCTGTGCGTGGCATGGCAACTTCCGGTAAACTTTGTGTCGACTGACTTAAGTCGGTATTCACCGTTAAGTTGAGCAACGACGATTGTAAGGGCGATTTACACACGGGGCAAACTCTTGTATTAAAGCACACCCAATGAAACGTATGATGACAGTTTGTGGACAGTAGTTGAGCTGTATATTCGATGCGTTTCAAACAAATAAAACAAGTCACATCTACTGCAATATTATCTGAGCTTCGACTCAATGGCATATATCATATATATAGTAACATATCCATTCAACACCCACACCCCAACCACATATATTATAATTGTACATTAGAATATAACAAAGAGAATTATTGTAAAACTCACGTACACATATTAAAATTTAAGTACTAAACACATTAAATCTTAAGCGCAAATTGTAATCAAAGAACAAGAGCCCTTCGATTAACTTTGGCCATTAACGCACATGCCTAGTGTCATGTTTCAAGTCACCCCACACTTCAAAAGTACTGTTCCCACAGATCATAAACTAAACAATTGTCCCCAATTCTGAAATCTTAACGATAAACAATTCTCCCCCAATTCGGATATCTTAACGATAAACAAATCTCCCCCAAATCCAAAACGGGAACCAACTGAAATAATAAAGCCAACTGAAATAATAAAACCTTATTGCCCGAGTCACCGCTCACGCACTTGTCTCAGGATTCTCAAATTACCTCCTATTTTAAGAGAGCCCCTCTCTGCACGAGAGAACCAAAACTCATAGCTAAAACTCTCTTTAACACACTTCGCTCTTAAGCTTGCCTATATAAACGCGAAGACGTCCCCTTACAAGCGTTCAGTTCTGAGTATACTATCAATCGAGATAGTTTCGCCAAAGCCTCGTTTCGACTTTGAAACCCTATTATCCGACCAAGTGATAATCTAACGGCTCCGGTTCTTCCTTAGTTACTTTGGAAGTAAATAAAGTGTTCAAGTAAAAATCAAACAATCGTTGTTTTTTTTACTTGACCATAACTCTGAATCTGTTTCTGGCGCAGCCGGTAGGATAAAGAGAGTAAGTTGTGCGACTCGTTTACCGATATCAATCAAGTGACAAAGATCCTTATACGACTAAGCGTATCTTTCGAGATTGAACCACGCGAATCGGCGCTAAAGTGAACGTGCATCGTAATACAATTGACTTTCATTATCCGCCAAAGAACTACGTGTAGTCGGTGGTTAACATACAAGAGTTAACCCACTGCATACGGAAAATAAAAGTGTAAAAACAAACAAAAACTCTGCAACATTTAAAACAAAACCAACCATGGCAACCGAACCAATCCAATTGTTGTCGGAGTCTCATCTCAACCAAGCCCTAAGCCAAATTAGGCAAGTGCCTTCGTTCAGCGGTAACACCCAAGAACTCAGCTCTTTCATCAGAAGGATCAACTTTATTCTTCAACTATACCCATCCACCGATGCCAGGCAAAAGCATGTATTCTTCAGCGCAATTGAAATGCAGATTGCGGGAGACGCCCAAAGAGTGTCACAATTATCTGGAGCTACAACATGGCCGGAATTGATGAACGCCCTCATCAACGAATACAAGACGCAAACACCCTGTGAGGAGCTGCTTCGCCAACTATATAACACACATTTCACTGGAAGTATTCGTAAGTTCGTTGAAGATATAGAATCTAAATCTTTCACAATATCAAACAAACTCGTGTTAGAAAATAATCATAATAATACCATATTATACACAAATGCATTAAACAATACAGTTAAAGATGTAATAATGAGGAAGTTGCCCGATAGGTTATTTATGACTCTTGCTAGACATGACATAACGACCGTATCCAAACTAAAACAAGTAGCACAATCAGAAGGTGTGTACGACATAGCTTTCAACGACCGAACAAAACCTCAAAATAGTTCCAACTCTAACACTAATTCACATCAAACCTCAAAGAATAAAGGGAAATATCAAAATTTCGCAAGCAATGCAATGCATAACTCAAACAACTCAAATCCAAATAATAGTTCAAAGCCTGCTGAATCAAGTCAGCAAGTCATGAGCGAATTCAAACAAAAATTAAGCCAAGGCAGAGCCCAAAATTCTATGAACCATCAACAACAAAGTGTTAATGCACCGAACCCCCCTGTCAAACGGCAAAGAGATAGTACTAGTGGCCAATACAAAATGGACACAGGCGAAAATTTTCATCAACCAGCCTCGGAATCGGAAAGCGATTCGGAAGAGGAGGAAACCCATTCCTAAAAATTAAAATAAATAACATAACTCTTAAATGCCTCGTAGACACTGGTTCTTCCATTAACATCATGAAACAAAATTTCTTTAATTTCCCCGCAAAACCTTCCAAAATAAAAGTCCACACTATAAATGGTACTATAACGTTAACTCAAAGCGTTTCGTTGCATCCAAGCAACCTTTGTCCTACTAAGCAAACCTTCTATATTCATAATTTCTCAGAAAAATATGACTTACTATTAGGCAGAAATTACTTAGAGTCAACCAATACCCAAATTAACTATTCAACACAAACAGTCACTATAAACGGCTATCCATTCAAAATGTGGTACGACCACATTCAAACAGATGAGTCCAAGGTTACCAATGAGTGCCCCAAGTCATCTAACCCAGAGGAAGCCCCTCTAAATACTCCAAAAAAGGAGAAAACTCTCCTGAAAATTAAGCGGAAACCCCACTTAAAACCAGATGAGTCCACGGTTACCAATGAGTGCCCCAAGTCATCTGAACAAGAAGAGTCCAAGACCACCTATGAGTGTCCCAAGTCTTCTGAATCTGAGGAAACCCCTCTTATTACCCCTTACCTAGAAAAAACCCTTCTAGAAATATCTTCTAACTACGCAATAGATGACGAGTTAAAAGAATCCAATGTATTCAGATTAGAACATCTAAATACAGAAGAAAGGGAACAACTTTCGCATGTTTTGCTCGAATACGGTGATATTCAGTACAAGGAAGGTGAAAATTTGACTTTCACGAGTACGATTAAGCATTCTATTCAAACAAAACACGAAGACCCTATTTATAAAAAACCGTACAAATATCCCCAAGCATTTGACCAAGAGGTTAATAAACAAATAAACGAAATGATAGAACAAAAAATAATCAGGAAATCTAAGTCTCCATATTGTTCCCCCATTTGGATTGTCCCAAAGAAAAGCGACGCTTCGGGCAAACCAAAATTTCGATTAGTCATAGACTATCGCAGTCTCAATGAAATAACCATTGACGACAAATTTCCCATTCCAATAATGGATGAAATATTAGACAAGCTTGGACGTTGTCAATATTTCACAACCATCGATCTAGCTAAAGGTTTCCATCAAATCCAAATGGACCCACAGTCAATACCTAAAACAGCATTTTCAACAAAACATGGACATTACGAATATACTCGTATGCCCTTTGGTCTGAAAAATGCACCAGCAACATTTCAACGTTGCATGAACAACCTTCTAGAAGACTTAATCTATAAAGATTGTTTAGTTTATTTAGATGATATTATCATTTATTCTACTTCGTTAGAAGAACACATAATGTCACTAAAAAAGGTATTTGAAAAGCTACGATCAGCCAATTTAAAATTACAACTTGACAAATGTGAATTTCTGAAGAAAGAAACAGAATTTCTCGGTCACATCATCACAACAGATGGTATAAAACCAAACCCCAATAAAATAAATGCAATTGTCAATTTCCCCATTCCTAAAACCACAAAAGGAATAAAATCTTTTCTCGGACTCTGCGGATTCTACCGTAAGTTCATTCCGAATTTTGCAAAAATAGCAAAACCCATGACACTCAAACTAAAAAAAGGAGCAATTATTAATACAAAGGATGACGATTACATATCCGCCTTTGAAAAACTAAAGGTACTCATCACGTCCGATCCGATTCTAATATACCCTAACTTTGAACAGAAATTTTCACTTACAACAGATGCAAGTAATATAGCCATAGGGGCCGTATTATCCCAAGAGCATAAACCCATTTGCTATGCGAGCAGAACTCTAAACGAGCATGAGCTCAACTATTCGGCAATAGAAAAGGAACTATTAGCCATAGTATGGGCAACAAAATACTTTAGGTCTTACCTATTCGGAAGAAAATTCGACATATTAAGTGATCACAGACCACTCGTATGGCTAAGCAACATAAAAGATCCTAATATGAAGTTACAGAGATGGAAAATAAAATTGAACGAATATGACTATAATATCCAATACCTACCTGGTAAAGAAAATCATGTGGCCGACGCCCTATCCAGAATTCAAATTCAAGAAAACTTTCTAGGAGAAGACGACACAGTTTCCCTTGTTACAGCAGCGACAGTGCATAGCGCACAAGAAGACAATCAGAGTTATATTCCAATAACCGAAAGACCCCTTAACTATTACACAAGACAATTAGAATTCATAAGAGACGATCATGACGAAGTCCAAGTAATAAAATACTTTCATAGAACCAGAATAAAAATTAGTTATAAAGAAATGACAGATACCCTTGCTAAAGACCTAATCAAAGAATACCTCTGCACTAAAAAAAGTGTCATTTACTTCCCTAACGAAATTGACTTTCAAGTTTTTCAGAATGCGTATACTCAAATCATAAGTCCCGACAATTTTACTAAAGTTATGAAGACTAGTGTTAAACTAATAGATATTCAAACATACGCCCAATTCAAGGAAATCATTCTCAAAACACATAAAGAATTATTACACCCTGGCATAGAAAAACTTACACTTCAGTTCAAAGAACTTTATTATTACCCCGATTACCAAAAACTCATTCAAAACATTATAAATGAATGCGAGATCTGTAACATCGCTAAAACCGAACATAGAAATACAAAGTTAGCCTTCGAAACAACCCCCGAAACTTTTAACCCCAGAGACAAGTATGTCATGGATTTCTACTTAATAAATAATAAACAATTCCTATCATGTATTGACATTTATTCTAAATACGCCTCCTTGATAGAAGTAAACAGTCGAGATTGGCTCGAAGCCAAAAGAGCTATTTTGCGCATATTCAACGACATGGGTAAGCCTTTAGAAATAAAAGCCGACAAAGACTCCGCTTTCATGTGCACCGCACTTAAACTCTGGTTAGAATCAGAAGGAGTAGACCTAAACATAACAACCAGTAAAAATGGAATTTCTGATGTTGAGAGATTTCATAAAACTGTCAATGAAAAACTAAGAATAATAACAAGCGAAAACGAACCCGAAAACCAATTCACCAAATTTGAGAAAATACTTTACGTATACAACCACAAAACAAAACACAACACAACTGGTCGAACACCAGCAGAAATCTTCATTTTTGCAGGAACCCCTGCATATAATACACAACAAAATAAGATAAACAAAATCGACAAACTAAATGAAAATAGACAAGACTTCGGTATAGACACCAACTTCAAAGAATCCCCTCTAGTTAGATCAAAAACGACTACCCCATTCAAAAAGACAGGTAACATAAGACAAATAGATGATAAACATTATGAAGAAACAAATAGAGGTAGAAAAATCATACATTATAAATCTAAGTTTAAAAGGAAAAAGAAAATTAATAAAAGTAAATATAATACCGATAATTCCAGGCATTCTCCCGAACATAATATTCATGATATGCCTCCTATCGACAGTTAATACACAGAACCTAGAAGTAACCCCCATCCATGCCAAAAACGGTTACCTTATTTTTCAAACTGGATCGATTGATTTGCCTATTAACTACGAATATCATTACCTATCTATTAATTTAACCAAAACCGAAAACACTTACAAAGAACTTATCAAACAAGCCCAATCATTTGAAAATTTACCACAAATTCAGTACCTATTAGAAAAACTCCATAGAGAAATGAATGGTATAAGAATCGCAAAACGCAGTAAACGCGGTCTTGTTAATTTTATGGGATCCATTTACAAATACTTATTTGGTACGTTAGATCAAGAAGACAAGGAAGAATTACAACAACAAATAGGTGACATTTCTAAAAATAATGTACAAATCAGTGAGCTTAACCACGTAATAGAAGCCATAAATGAAGGAATTGAACTAACCAACCATTTAAATAATATTTTTGACGGAGATCAAATGATAGCTTTAATAATTTTCAATTTACAACAATTCACCGAATACGTAGAAGACATAGAACTTGGTATGCAACTGACACGCCTAGGTATCTTTAACCCTAAACTTCTGAAACATGATTCATTAACCCACGTAAATTCTGAAAAACTTCTTAACATTAAAACATCTACTTGGCTTAAAGCTGACACTAACGAGATTCTGATAATATCCCAAATTCCAAGAGAAATAATTAAAAAACCAGTATTTGAAATAGTACCATACCCCGACGAAAAAGATAACATATTAACCGAAACAATACACGACAAATACTTTTCACATAATAATCAAACATACACAGCAAACTCTCAAAGCTTAGTCATAAATAAATGTATCGCAGGTATACTAAATCAGGTCACAACTCAATGTAGATACAGCAAAACACATTCTGAATTCGAAATAAAATATGTTGAACCTAATATAATCACAACTTGGAACCTTCCAAAGACCATTCTAAATCAAAATTGTATTAATAGGGAAATTATAATAGAAGGCAATAATATGATAAAAGCATTCAATTGTTCTGTTCAATTAGAAGAAATACTTATCACCAACACGATGTTAGATTATACCCAAACCGTCTATGTAAACAATAATGTAACAAAACTCGAACCGCTCGAATATATTCAAGCAAAAGAAATAATTGAACAACACACCCAATCGAATAATACCTTTCAAATAATAACACTTACAGCATTAACCATAATAGTCACACTCTTAATATTGTACTTCATTTATAAATACAAAACTATACCCCAAAAATTGATTGTAAAATTCAAAAAACAAACATCAGAAAACGAAAATATCATAAATCCCGAAACAGAAAATAATTTACCTATTGTAAATTCTCCCGTATTATATCCCACAATTCACGCCTGAGGACAGGCTTTTTTCTTAAGGATGGGGAAGTAACATATCCATTCAACACCCACACCCCAACCACATATATTATAATTGTACATTAGAATATAACAAAGAGAATTATTGTAAAACTCACGTACACATATTAAAATTTAAGTACTAAACACATTAAATCTTAAGCGCAAATTGTAATCAAAGAACAAGAGCCCTTCGATTAACTTTGGCCATTAACGCACATGCCTAGTGTCATGTTTCAAGTCACCCCACACTTCAAAAGTACTGTTCCCACAGATCATAAACTAAACAATTGTCCCCAATTCTGAAATCTTAACGATAAACAATTCTCCCCCAATTCGGATATCTTAACGATAAACAAATCTCCCCCAAATCCAAAACGGGAACCAACTGAAATAATAAAGCCAACTGAAATAATAAAACCTTATTGCCCGAGTCACCGCTCACGCACTTGTCTCAGGATTCTCAAATTACCTCCTATTTTAAGAGAGCCCCTCTCTGCACGAGAGAACCAAAACTCATAGCTAAAACTCTCTTTAACACACTTCGCTCTTAAGCTTGCCTATATAAACGCGAAGACGTCCCCTTACAAGCGTTCAGTTCTGAGTATACTATCAATCGAGATAGTTTCGCCAAAGCCTCGTTTCGACTTTGAAACCCTATTATCCGACCAAGTGATAATCTAACGGCTCCGGTTCTTCCTTAGTTACTTTGGAAGTAAATAAAGTGTTCAAGTAAAAATCAAACAATCGTTGTTTTTTTTACTTGACCATAACTCTGAATCTGTTTCTATATATATATATAGTAACATATCCATTCAACACCCACACCCCAACCACATATATTATAATTGTACATTAGAATATAACAAAGAGAATTATTGTAAAACTCACGTACACATATTAAAATTTAAGTACTAAACACATTAAATCTTAAGCGCAAATTGTAATCAAAGAACAAGAGCCCTTCGATTAACTTTGGCCATTAACGCACATGCCTAGTGTCATGTTTCAAGTCACCCCACACTTCAAAAGTACTGTTCCCACAGATCATAAACTAAACAATTGTCCCCAATTCTGAAATCTTAACGATAAACAATTCTCCCCCAATTCGGATATCTTAACGATAAACAAATCTCCCCCAAATCCAAAACGGGAACCAACTGAAATAATAAAGCCAACTGAAATAATAAAACCTTATTGCCCGAGTCACCGCTCACGCACTTGTCTCAGGATTCTCAAATTACCTCCTATTTTAAGAGAGCCCCTCTCTGCACGAGAGAACCAAAACTCATAGCTAAAACTCTCTTTAACACACTTCGCTCTTAAGCTTGCCTATATAAACGCGAAGACGTCCCCTTACAAGCGTTCAGTTCTGAGTATACTATCAATCGAGATAGTTTCGCCAAAGCCTCGTTTCGACTTTGAAACCCTATTATCCGACCAAGTGATAATCTAACGGCTCCGGTTCTTCCTTAGTTACTTTGGAAGTAAATAAAGTGTTCAAGTAAAAATCAAACAATCGTTGTTTTTTTTACTTGACCATAACTCTGAATCTGTTTCTGGCGCAGCCGGTAGGATAAAGAGAGTAAGTTGTGCGACTCGTTTACCGATATCAATCAAGTGACAAAGATCCTTATACGACTAAGCGTATCTTTCGAGATTGAACCACGCGAATCGGCGCTAAAGTGAACGTGCATCGTAATACAATTGACTTTCATTATCCGCCAAAGAACTACGTGTAGTCGGTGGTTAACATACAAGAGTTAACCCACTGCATACGGAAAATAAAAGTGTAAAAACAAACAAAAACTCTGCAACATTTAAAACAAAACCAACCATGGCAACCGAACCAATCCAATTGTTGTCGGAGTCTCATCTCAACCAAGCCCTAAGCCAAATTAGGCAAGTGCCTTCGTTCAGCGGTAACACCCAAGAACTCAGCTCTTTCATCAGAAGGATCAACTTTATTCTTCAACTATACCCATCCACCGATGCCAGGCAAAAGCATGTATTCTTCAGCGCAATTGAAATGCAGATTGCGGGAGACGCCCAAAGAGTGTCACAATTATCTGGAGCTACAACATGGCCGGAATTGATGAACGCCCTCATCAACGAATACAAGACGCAAACACCCTGTGAGGAGCTGCTTCGCCAACTATATAACACACATTTCACTGGAAGTATTCGTAAGTTCGTTGAAGATATAGAATCTAAATCTTTCACAATATCAAACAAACTCGTGTTAGAAAATAATCATAATAATACCATATTATACACAAATGCATTAAACAATACAGTTAAAGATGTAATAATGAGGAAGTTGCCCGATAGGTTATTTATGACTCTTGCTAGACATGACATAACGACCGTATCTAAACTAAAACAAGTAGCACAATCAGAAGGTGTGTACGACATAGTTTTCAACGACCGAACAAAACCTCAAAATAGTTCCAACTCTAACACTAATTCACATCAAAACTCAAAGAATAAAGGGAAATATCAAAATTTCGCAAGCAATGCAATGCATAACTCAAACAACTCAAATCCAAATAATAGTTCAAAGCCTGCTGAATCAAGTCAGCAAGTTATGAGCGAATTCAAACAAAAATTAAGCTAAGGCAGAGCCCAAAATTCTATGAACCATCAACAACAAAGTGTTAATGCACCGAACCCCCCTGTCAAACGGCAAAGAAATAGAACTAGTGGCCAATACAAAATGGACAGAGGCGAAAATTTTCATCAACCAGCCTCGGAATCGGAAAGCGATTCAGAAGAGGAGGAAACCCATTCCTAAAAATTAAAATAAATAACATAACCCTTAAATGCCTCGTAGACACTGGTTCTTCCATTAACATCATGAAACAAAATTTCTTTAATTTCCCCACAAAACCTTCCAAAATAAAAGTCCACACTATTAATGGTACTATAACGTTAACTCAAAGCGTTTCGTTGCATCCAAGCAACCTTTGTCCTACTAAGCAAACCTTCTATATTCATAATTTCTCAGAAAAATATGACCTACTATTAGGCAGAAATTACTTAGAGTCAACCAATACCCAAATTAACTATAAACGGCTATCCATTCAAAATGTGGTACGACCGCATTCAAACAGATGAGTCCAAGGTTACCAATGAGTGCCCCAAGTCATCTAACCCAGAGGAAACCCCTCTAAATACCCCAAAAAAAGGAGAAAACCCTCCTGAAAATTAAGCGGAAACCCCACTTAAAACCAGATGAGTCCAAGGTTACCAATGAGCCCCAAGTCATCTAACCCAGAGGAAGCCCCTCTAAATACTCCAAAAAAGGAGAAAACTCTCCTGAAAATTAAGCGGAAACCCCACTTAAAACCAGATGAGTCCAAGGTTACCAATGAGTGCCCCAAGTCATCTGAACAAGAAGAGTCCAAGACCACCTATGAGTGTCCCAAGTCTTCTGAATCTGAGGAAACCCCTCTTATTACCCCTTACCTAGAAAAAACCCTTCTAGAAATATCTTCTAACTACGCAATAGATGACGAGTTAAAAGAATCCAATGTATTCAGATTAGAACATCTAAATACAGAAGAAAGGGAACAACTTTCGCATGTTTTGCTCGAATACGGTGATATTCAGTACAAGGAAGGTGAAAATTTGACTTTCACGAGTACGATTAAGCATTCTATTCAAACAAAACACGAAGACCCTATTTATAAAAAACCGTACAAATATCCCCAAGCATTTGACCAAGAGGTTAATAAACAAATAAACGAAATGATAGAACAAAAAATAATCAGGAAATCTAAGTCTCCATATTGTTCCCCCATTTGGATTGTCCCAAAGAAAAGCGACGCTTCGGGCAAACCAAAATTTCGATTAGTCATAGACTATCGCAGTCTCAATGAAATAACCATTGACGACAAATTTCCCATTCCAATAATGGATGAAATATTAGACAAGCTTGGACGTTGTCAATATTTCACAACCATCGATCTAGCTAAAGGTTTCCATCAAATCCAAATGGACCCACAGTCAATACCTAAAACAGCATTTTCAACAAAACATGGACATTACGAATATACTCGTATGCCCTTTGGTCTGAAAAATGCACCAGCAACATTTCAACGTTGCATGAACAACCTTCTAGAAGACTTAATCTATAAAGATTGTTTAGTTTATTTAGATGATATTATCATTTATTCTACTTCGTTAGAAGAACACATAATGTCACTAAAAAAGGTATTTGAAAAGCTACGATCAGCCAATTTAAAATTACAACTTGACAAATGTGAATTTCTGAAGAAAGAAACAGAATTTCTCGGTCACATCATCACAACAGATGGTATAAAACCAAACCCCAATAAAATAAATGCAATTGTCAATTTCCCCATTCCTAAAACCACAAAAGGAATAAAATCTTTTCTCGGACTCTGCGGATTCTACCGTAAGTTCATTCCGAATTTTGCAAAAATAGCAAAACCCATGACACTCAAACTAAAAAAAGGAGCAATTATTAATACAAAGGATGACGATTACATATCCGCCTTTGAAAAACTAAAGGTACTCATCACGTCCGATCCGATTCTAATATACCCTAACTTTGAACAGAAATTTTCACTTACAACAGATGCAAGTAATATAGCCATAGGGGCCGTATTATCCCAAGAGCATAAACCCATTTGCTATGCGAGCAGAACTCTAAACGAGCATGAGCTCAACTATTCGGCAATAGAAAAGGAACTATTAGCCATAGTATGGGCAACAAAATACTTTAGGTCTTACCTATTCGGAAGAAAATTCGACATATTAAGTGATCACAGACCACTCGTATGGCTAAGCAACATAAAAGATCCTAATATGAAGTTACAGAGATGGAAAATAAAATTGAACGAATATGACTATAATATCCAATACCTACCTGGTAAAGAAAATCATGTGGCCGACGCCCTATCCAGAATTCAAATTCAAGAAAACTTTCTAGGAGAAGACGACACAGTTTCCCTTGTTACAGCAGCGACAGTGCATAGCGCACAAGAAGACAATCAGAGTTATATTCCAATAACCGAAAGACCCCTTAACTATTACACAAGACAATTAGAATTCATAAGAGACGATCATGACGAAGTCCAAGTAATAAAATACTTTCATAGAACCAGAATAAAAATTAGTTATAAAGAAATGACAGATACCCTTGCTAAAGACCTAATCAAAGAATACCTCTGCACTAAAAAAAGTGTCATTTACTTCCCTAACGAAATTGACTTTCAAGTCTTTCAGAATGCGTATACTCAAATCATAAGTCCCGACAATTTTACTAAAGTTATGAAGACTAGTGTTAAACTAATAGATATTCAAACATACGCCCAATTCAAGGAAATCATTCTCAAAACACATAAAGAATTATTACACCCTGGCATAGAAAAACTTACACTTCAGTTCAAAGAACTTTATTATTACCCCGATTACCAAAAACTCATTCAAAACATTATAAATGAATGCGAGATCTGTAACATCGCTAAAACCGAACATAGAAATACAAAGTTAGCCTTCGAAACAACCCCCGAAACTTTTAACCCCAGAGACAAGTATGTCATGGATTTCTACTTAATAAATAATAAACAATTCCTATCATGTATTGACATTTATTCTAAATACGCCTCCTTGATAGAAGTAAACAGTCGAGATTGGCTCGAAGCCAAAAGAGCTATTTTGCGCATATTCAACGACATGGGTAAGCCTTTAGAAATAAAAGCCGACAAAGACTCCGCTTTCATGTGCACCGCACTTAAACTCTGGTTAGAATCAGAAGGAGTAGACCTAAACATAACAACCAGTAAAAATGGAATTTCTGATGTTGAGAGATTTCATAAAACTGTCAATGAAAAACTAAGAATAATAACAAGCGAAAACGAACCCGAAAACCAATTCACCAAATTTGAGAAAATACTTTACGTATACAACCACAAAACAAAACACAACACAACTGGTCGAACACCAGCAGAAATCTTCATTTTTGCAGGAACCCCTGCATATAATACACAACAAAATAAGACAAACAAAATCGACAAACTAAATGAAAATAGACAAGACTTCGGTATAGACACCAACTTCAAAGAATCCCCTCTAGTTAGATCAAAAACGACTACCCCATTCAAAAAGACAGGTAACATAAGACAAATAGATGATAAACATTATGAAGAAACAAATAGAGGTAGAAAAATCATACATTATAAATCTAAGTTTAAAAAGAAAAAGAAAATTAATAAAAGTAAATATAATACCGATAATTCCAGGCATTCTCCCGAACATAATATTCATGATATGCCTCCTATCGACAGTTAATACACAGAACCTAGAAGTAACCCCCCATCCATGCCAAAAACGGTTACCTTATTTTTCAAACTGGATCGATTGATTTGCCTATTAACTACGAATATCATTACCTATCTATTAATTTAACCAAAACCGAAAACACTTACAAAGAACTTATCAAACAAGCCCAATCATTTGAAAATTTACCACAAATTCAGTACCTATTAGAAAAACTCCATAGAGAAATGAATGGTATAAGAATCGCAAAACGCAGTAAACGCGGTCTTGTTAATTTTATGGGATCCATTTACAAATACTTATTTGGTACGTTAGATCAAGAAGACAAGGAAGAATTACAACAACAAATAGGTGACATTTCTAAAAATAATGTACAAATCAGTGAGCTTAACCACGTAATAGAAGCCATAAATGAAGGAATTGAACTAACCAACCATTTAAATAATATTTTTGACGGAGATCAAATGATAGCTTTAATAATTTTCAATTTACAACAATTCACCGAATACGTAGAAGACATAGAACTTGGTATGCAACTGACACGCCTAGGTATCTTTAACCCTAAACTTCTGAAACATGATTCATTAACCCACGTAAATTCTGAAAAACTTCTTAACATTAAAACATCTACTTGGCTTAAAGCTGACACTAACGAGATTCTGATAATATCCCAAATTCCAAGAGAAATAATTAAAAAACCAGTATTTGAAATAGTACCATACCCCGACGAAAAAGATAACATATTAACCGAAACAATACACGACAAATACTTTTCACATAATAATCAAACATACACAGCAAACTCTCAAAGCTTAGTCATAAATAAATGTATCGCAGGTATACTAAATCAGGTCACAACTCAATGTAGATACAGCAAAACACATTCTGAATTCGAAATAAAATATGTTGAACCTAATATAATCACAACTTGGAACCTTCCAAAGACCATTCTAAATCAAAATTGTATTAATAGGGAAATTATAATAGAAGGCAATAATATGATAAAAGCATTCAATTGTTCTGTTCAATTAGAAGAAATACTTATCACCAACACGATGTTAGATTATACCCAAACCGTCTATGTAAACAATAATGTAACAAAAACTCGAACCGCTCGAATATATTCAAGCAAAAGAAATAATTGAACAACACACCCAATCGAATAATACCTTTCAAATAATAACACTTACAGCATTAACCATAATAGTCACACTCTTAATATTGTACTTCATTTATAAATACAAAACTATACCCCAAAAATTGATTGTAAAATTCAAAAAACAAACATCAGAAAACGAAAATATCATAAATCCCGAAACAGAAAATAATTTACCTATTGTAAATTCTCCCGTATTATATCCCACAATTCACGCCTGAGGACAGGCTTTTTTCTTAAGGATGGGGAAGTAACATATCCATTCAACACCCACACCCCAACCACATATATTATAATTGTACATTAGAATATAACAAAGAGAATTATTGTAAAACTCACGTACACATATTAAACACTAAACACATTAAATCTTAAGCGCAAATTGTAATCAAAGAACAAGAGCCCTTCGATTAACTTTGGCCATTAACGCACATGCCTAGTGTCATGTTTCAAGTCACCCCACACTTCAAAAGTACTGTTCCCACAGATCATAAACTAAACAATTCTGAAATCTTAACGATAAACAATTCTCCCCCAATTCGGATATCTTAACGATAAACAAATCTCCCCCAAATCCAAAACGGGAACCAACTGAAATAATAAAGCCAACTGAAATAATAAAACCTTATTGCCCGAGTCACCGCTCACGCACTTGTCTCAGGATTCTCAAATTACCTCCTATTTTAAGAGAGC
Source organism: Zaprionus ghesquierei (assembly GCA_018904095.1). Lineage (NCBI taxonomy): Eukaryota > Metazoa > Arthropoda > Insecta > Diptera > Drosophilidae > Zaprionus > Zaprionus ghesquierei. The sequence goes on along the minus strand of JAEIGP010000600.1, from coordinate 81,905 downwards.
CCCTCTCTGCACGAGAGAACCAAAACTCATAGCTAAAACTCTCTTTAACACACTTCGCTCTTAAGCTTGCCTATATAAACGCGAAGACGTCCCCTTACAAGCGTTCAGTTCTGAGTATACTATCAATCGAGATAGTTTCGCCAAAGCCTCGTTTCGACTTTGAAACCCTATTATCCGACCAAGTGATAATCTAACGGCTCCGGTTCTTCCTTAGTTACTTTGGAAGTAAATAAAGTGTTCAAGTAAAAATCAAACAATCGTTGTTTTTTTACTTGACCATAACTCTGAATCTGTTTCTATATATATATCTCAAATAAAATATTTCAGGAGTCATGAATTACAATCATGAGCACACTTCACTACTGATTTTTTTTCAATGTTAATGACTGACTAAAAAAGGGAAAAGGAAGTAGATAGGGAGACGAGCAAGAAAAATAAACAATCTTATTTTCAGATAAACGGGCAAACTATATAGTCAATAAATTACTTATTTCACTATTGGTAAGAATCCATCTATTTACAGGAAAAAACTGTTTTATATTTATTGCTTTTACAAAAAAATTGTAATAAAAGATTTAAGGAAAATATAGAAGGAATTATGAAGGGTATCTGAATGGTCGGGAAAAGAATTAACATTAATTAATTCTTTTCTAAAAAGACTATTCGGAATGGCTACATGGAGATAAATTTTTATTAGTGGTAGAACAGCAAACTCTGTAGAACTAACTCCAACTAATTATTTATTCACTTTACTTTTCGTAAAATATTCTTGGTTGTAGTGGCAAGTCATCAGTTTACTCTCACAGACCTTTTCCAACTACAACAAAAATAATTTCACCTAAAAGTAATGCTGCCGTTTAAATATTTTGAAAATATCAAATTATTCAATCAAGAAAAATCAACCATTAATAACATTCAAAAGAACAAATAGGGAATTTGGAAATCGATTCTAAAAAGTCGCAGTAGTCGAAAGATGTTGAAGGCTATCAATAATTAATTCAATTCGGAACCTGCTGGATCGAGGCCCCACACGTTTGGGCGCCATTTTTTATTTATTTATTATTATTAGATTTGTAGCATTCAATGTGTTATGGTACTGCAGCTGATGTAGGGTAGCTGTGGGTTGGGTAGCACGCGCTTGCATCCGACTCAAAGGTGTCGGAAATTGGGGGGATTCATATCATAACCGCATCAACTGGTGCTCCAACCAATAATATAACAAATAAAAAGAAATATCTCGTGCTGCATTCCCAAACGACCATTAAAGAATCAACGGGAAACAGAGGAACAGAAAAGATCAGTCAGTCACCAGCATCAACAAAAAAAATCATAGCAGCCTTTTTAGCGCACTCCAATAAATGAAGTGGCTAGTTCCCCACCCTTCCATGATCGCAAGGTGCAATATCCAAATTGACAATCCCTAATGGCAACTATGGTAATTTAACTGTGCGCCTCATTCTTGCTACTCACGACTCCCGGAAAGAAAATCCATTTAATTATTCAGGACAATTTTATTTCTTAGTTCTAATATTTTAAATTTCCAATTATTATCATCTTCCTTCAAGAAAAATTAAAAATTATTTAAACTAGCCTAACAGCTGGAACAAAAAATAATAATTCATGCAAAAAAAATAATATAATAATAATAAACAAGTAAGAAAGCTACAGTCGAGTGGGCTCGACTGTAATATACCCGCTACCCAGTTGCTTGTACATAATTTATTTGCGGAACAAAAAAACGGCTACAATCATATTTTGACCGTAAAAGGCTATGGACTTATAATATTTATGCGAAGTCAAAATATAAAATAAAAAAAAACATTTTTGCACACATTTAATTTTTGATGCAGGCGGGACTCGAACCCGTAAATGCATAATAGTACTGTTCGTTTTGCAGTTCACAACTTAACCCATTTCACCACCGTACACGCACACACGATTTGGCACAATGCTGCAAGCAGCGCTGCCGGCAGAGATCATCTGGCTAGCTATAGTAATCATGTAAACCGAAAATGAACAATATGGCATCAAAATTGCACTTGTTATCAATGTTTTTTCGATTTGCGGGGGCGGAAGGGGGCGTGGCCAAAATCCAAAATAAACTTGATCAGCGTGCAATAATAACACATATTGTCACCAAATTTGGTTGTCCTAGCTCTTATAATAGCTGAGATCTAGATTTTCACACGGACAGACAGACGGACAGACGGACATGGCTATATCGACTCGGCTGTTGATCCTGAGCCAGAATATATATACTTTATGGGATCGGAGGTGTCTCCTTCTGCCTGTTACATACATTTTCGGTTTGAAGAAAGTTATAATACCCTTCTACTCTATGAGTAGCGGGTATAAAAACTATAATTGCAAAAATAAAAGTGTGTAAAGAATAAAATACAAAATCAAAAAACAAAAGTATAGAAAAAAAATGTTGACTCAAAAATTAATTTAAATCAAAAATTAAACAATGAATGCATATAACATTACCAATCAATTATTAATTATTGACTTAAATTAATTAATTAAATAATAATTAAGAAAAATTAAATAAAAAAGAAAGATACTACGATAATGTTTTTAAAGCTTGAAGAACATTTTAAATAAATTAAAAATAAATGCAAGAAAAATTTAAGAAAACTAAATATCTGAAAAATAAGAAAAATTGCACAATCAAAATCATAACATACCAAAAGAAATAATAAATTTTATAAATCACTTACAGCTTTTATATTCCCTCGACGAAAGATCTTCCGTTTTGGTGTAATTTTGATATATAGGGTATTTATGGTTCGATGGATATGATAATTGATGAATGGTGAGTATGGTTAAGTTAATTGCATATTGTTTCGTTTTTCCTTTGTTCACTTCATTTTTATAGATTCATAGTTTTAACTAAGTTCACGAAAAAAAAATATATTTTGTCTGCCATTGCATCACATCACAATTTTACACATTTTTGTTTAGAACCAAAAAAAATTAATTATAATATTGAAAGCTACGTTAAAAAAATGGGTAAAGGTAGATCGGTCTTTCACGATTTATGATGAGCACGTGGGCTCGAGTATCACGACACTTGGCTTGGCAAGATAAAAATAAATAATAAATAAAAAATACACTGGTTTAATACACTGGTTTAAGGGAGCTCGATGTAAAGTTTCGCAGATTGCCCAAAAGAGGATGGTAAAGTAAGCAATCGATAATGGCCAAATCGGCTGACATATCACAATATAATATATATGTGTATATAGGCCGGTATATATCCAAAATATATATCGGTCGGGATATATCCAAATATATATATGGTATATGTCCAAAATATATATATGTAGGCCGGTATATATCCAAATACATATATATATGGGATATGTCGCCAGAAGCTGGATAAAAAAATATAATACGTTAGGTGATGGAGTAATTTTTGGGATCTTTTGTGGTTTTTTTGTTACCTGGGCTGGCACCAACAAAAGAGACGAAGCCACGAGGTTCGATTTTTACAAATCTGGGTAAATCTCTGCAATCCTAAGGAATTATATAAATTCTCATACTAGAATTTATCGTATTTTTGGTATTTTTGTTGACTTACGGATTATTTTCTTTAAAAAGTTAACAAAATTTTTCTTTTATATAAAAAAGAAAAATACGAGCCAAAATTTTAAAGTTGCAGAGACAGACACATCTGTCGTCGAAGGCCGCTGGATCAGAAAAGAAAGACCGAGGCCCATGGTGATCGATAGCTCGATCGGCCGTGACCTACTTAAGAATGCAATTCGATAGGCAGCACTGCATTCTGCATTTATCTCTGATCAGCTGATCTGCAAATTTCACATTGGATGGCGCTGCGGCCCTAGCTATATAAATGCACAATAGATGGTGCTGGGTGGATTAAGTTCACCAAAAGATGGCGGTACATCTTAAAGCATTTCCATTGCCTATTTTTAAGCTGAAAGTTTTTGATTTTCGATTGCTTGCTTTTAGGCTGCAGTTTTTTTTAAATTATCTATTGCCTGTTTTTAGGCTGCACCAGAAACAAGCGCCACTTCAATAGTTGGACAAGCAGACAGGACACTAATTAGGGAGAGAGTAAAACTCAATTGGGTTAATATTAAACAAGCATTATTTGATAATTTTGGGGAGTCAAGAAGTGAAGAACATTTAAAGGGTTATACCATATAAAGGGTTATCTATCAAATTGTTGTACCAAGAAATATCAGGCATACGAGCAGCGATACTAGATTATTTAGAAAGAGAGAAACTAGACGATGAAATACGCAAACTAAAAGAAAATTCATATGAAAAGACTTGCGTACAGAAGTTCATAGCCGGACTGAAAATCCAAAAACATTAAGACAGGCAATTGAAATAGCAACAACGGAAACAACAACACCATGAGAAACCAAGAACAACAAAATAACTATAGAAATTATAGCAACAACAGGGGACAACAGTATAAAAGAGGTAGTTATTCAGGATCTACTGGACCAGAGCGGAGCCATCGAGGGTCCGCAGGAGCAGGAGGATCTGTAAAGTTAGATAGAACACAGAAAAGCAACAGTAGGGGATATGTTGAACTTAACAATATAGAAGACGTCACAAATTTTTCAATAAATGCCTCGGAAATTCCCCTTATTATACCACAAAATCAAAATGTAGAGGGGCACTAATCTATATTTGAATTGAATCGTCATTTGGCCGACCGTTAAAATTCTTATATATAGACAGCGGATCAAATGTTTCATTTATTAACCCAGACTTTGAACCCTAACCAAACAACAAAACTTACAGCAGCCAATGCAAGTTAATATAGTCCTACACACACATAATATATACAAAAAAATTACGTACAAACTATTCAAGAAATTCAAACAAAGTGGCGAATTCACCTTTTTCTTATTTATATTCCACGCATTTTTTGACAAAATCATCGGAATAAACCTTTTAACGTTGCTAAACGCAAAAATTGATTTCGAAAATCTAATCTTAGTAACTCCCAATACAAAAATCGAGATACTTCAAAGAGAAAAGAGATCAGAATCCTCAATTAAACTAGATGCAAGGACAAGAACTTTAGTAGAAAAACCAGTAACAGAAAGGCAAGGAGAAATATATATAAACGAAATAGTAATACAAGAGGGAATATATATTAACGAGGGCATTTACAGAACAAATAATTACACAGCCAAAGTAGAAATAATAAACGAAACCGATCAAGACAGAGTGATAAATGCTAATTATCCGATACAGGTAGAAGTATATAATGCAGAGAGTTTTACAGAAATAGACACGGCAAAACATACAAATAGTGAAAAGAAGGACAATAAAGTTAGAATAAAAGTACGGCGGTGAAATGGGTTAAGTTGTGGACTGCAAAACGAACAGTACTATTATGCATTTACGAGTTCGAGTCCCGCCCGCATCAAAAATTAAATGTGTGCAAAAGTTTTTTTTTTTATTGTAGATTTTGACTTTGCATAAATATTGTAAGTCCATAGCCTTTTACAGTCAAAATATGATTGTAGCCGTTTTTTTGTTCCGCAAATAAATTATGTACAAGCAGCTGGGTAGCGGGTATATTACAGTCGAGCACTCTCGACTGTAGCTTTCTCACTTGTTTTTTTACTGTTTAAGTGATATATCTTGGATTTTTTTGGTACCTGAATAAAAGTTATACGTTTTCAATAATTTTTACTCCTTTTGCCGGCAGCGCTGCTTGCAGCATTGTGCCAAATCGTGTGTGCGTGTACGGTGGTGAAATGGGTTAAGTTGTGAACTGCAAAACGAACAGTACTATTATGCATTTACGGGTTCGAGTCCCGCCCGCATCAAAAATTAAATGTGTGAAAAAATGTTTTTTTTTTTATTTTATATTTTGACTTTGCATAAATATTATAAGTCCATAGCCTTTTACGGTCAAAATATGATTGTAGCCGTTTTTTTGTTCCGCAAATAAATTATGTACAAGCAGCTGGGTAGCGGTTATATTACAGTCGAACACACTCGACTGTAGCTTTCTTTCTTGTTTTTTTTTATACCCGCTACTCATAGAGTAGAAGGGTATTATAACTTTGTTCAAACCGAAAATGTATGTAACAGGCAGAAGGAGACACCTCTGGTGGTGAAATGGGTTAAGTTGTGGACTGCAAAACGAACAGTACTATTATGCATTTACGGGTTCGAGTCCCGCCCGCATCAAAAATTAAATGTGTGCAAAAATGTTTTTTTTTATTTTAGATTTTGACTTTGCATAAATATTGTAAGTCCATAGCCTTTTACGGTCAAAATATGATTGTAGCCGTTTTTTTTTGTTCCGCAAATAAATGATGTACAAGCAGCTGGGTAGCGGGTATATTACAGTCGAGCACACTCGAATGTAGCTTTCTTACTTGTTTTTATACCCGCTACTCATAGAGTAGAAGGGTATTATAACTTTGTTCAAACCGAAAATGTATGTAACAGGCAGAAGGAGACACCTCCGACCCCATAAAGTATATATATATATATATTCTATATATCAACAGCCGAGTCGACATAGCCATGTCCGTCTGTCTGTCTGTCCGTCTGTCTGTCCGTCTGTCTGTCCGTGTGAAAATCTAGATCTCAGCTATTATAAGAGCTAGAACTACCAATTTCTTACTTGTTTGATAACGACGGGCACCAATTGTCAGTAACAAAAGGAACAAAGCATGATATTAGACTATCAGACGAACAAGCCATATTCTGTTTCGGGATTTATGATATTTTCGTTTTCTGATGTTTGTTTTTTGAATTTTACAATCAATTTTTGGGGTATAGTTTTGTATTTATAAATGAAGTACAATATTAAGAGTGTGACTATTATGGTTAATGCTGTAAGTGTTATTATTTGAAAGGTATTATTCGATTGGGTGTGTTGTTCAATTATTTCTTTTGCTTGAATATATTCGAGCGGTTCGAGTTTTGTTACATTATTGTTTACATAGACGGTTTGGGTATAATCTAACATCGTGTTGGTGATAAGTATTTCTTCTAATTGAACAGAACAATTGAATGCTTTTATCATATTATTGCCTTCTATTATAATTTCCCTATTAATACAATTTTGATTTAGAATGGTCTTTGGAAGGTTCCAAGTTGTGATTATATTAGGTTCAACATATTTTATTTCGAATTCAGAATGTGTTTTGCTGTATCTACATTGAGTTGTGACCTGATTTAGTATACCTGCGATACATTTATTTATGACTGAGCTTTGAGAGTTTGCTGTGTATGTTTGATTATTATGTGAAAAGTATTTGTCGTGTATTGTTTCGGTTAATATGTTATCTTTTTCGTCGGGGTATGGTACTATTTCAAATACTGGTTTTTTAATTATTTCTCTTGGAATTTGGGATATTATCAGAATTTGTTAGTGTCAGCTTTAAGCCAAGTATATGTTTTAATGTTAAGAAGTTTTTCAGAATTTACGTGGGTTAATGAATCATGTTTCAGAAGTTTAGGGTTAAAGATACCTAGGCGTGTCAGTTGCATACCAAGTTCTATGTCTTCTACGTATTCGGTGAATTGTTGTAAATTGAAAATTATTAAAGCTATCATTTGATCTCCGTCAAAAATATTATTTAAATGGTTGGTTAGTTCAATTCCTTCATTTATGGTTTCTATTACGTGGTTAAGCTCACTGATTTGTACATTATTTTTTGAAATGTCACCTATTTGTTGTTGTAATTCTTCCTTGTCTTCTTGATCTAACGTACCAAATAAGTATTTGTAAATGGAGCCCATAAAATTAACAAGACCGCGTTTACTGCGTTTTGCGATTCCTATACCATTCATTTCTCTATGGAGTTTTTCTAATAGGTACTGAATTTGTGGTAAATTTTCAAATGATTGGGCTTGTTTGATAAGTTCTTTGTAAGTGTTTTCGGTTTTGGTTAAATTAATAGATAGGTAATGATATTCGTAGTTAATAGGCAAATCAATCGATCCAGTTTGAAAAATAAGGTAACCGTTTTTGGCATGGATGGGGGTTACTTCTAGGTTCTGTGTATTAACTGTCGATAGGAGGCATATCATGAATATCATGTTCGGGAGAATGTCTGGAATTATCGGTATTATATTTACTTTTATTAATTTTCTTTTTCCTTTTAAACTTAGATTTATAATGTATGATTTTTCTACCTCTATTTGTTTCTTCATAATGTTTATCATCTATTTGTCTTATGTTACCTGTCTTTTTGAATGGGGTAGTCGTTTTTGATCTAACTAGAGGGGATTCTTTGAAGTTGGTGTCTATACCGAAGTCTTGTCTATTTTCATTTAGTTTGTCGATTTTGTTTATCTTATTTTGTTGTGTATTATATGCAGGGGTTCCTGCAAAAATGAAGATTTCTGCTGGTGTTCGACCAGTTGTGTTGTGTTTTGTTTTGTGGTTGTATACGTAAAGTATTTTCTCAAATTTGGTGAATTGGTTTTCGGGTTCGTTTTCGCTTGTTATTATTCTTAGTTTTTCATTAATTTCATTTATGAAATCTCTCAACATCAGAAATTCCATTTTTACTGGTTGTTATGTTTAGGTCTACTCCTTCTGATTCTAACCAGAGTTTAAGTGCGGTGCACATGAAAGCGGAGTCTTTGTCGGCTTTTATTTCTAAAGGCTTACCCATGTCGTTGAATATGCGCAAAATAGCTCTTTTGGCTTCGAGCCAATCTCGACTGTTTACTTCTATCAAGGAGGCGTATTTAGAATAAATGTCAATACATGATAGGAATTGTTTATTATTTATTAAGTAGAAATCCATGACATACTTGTCTCTGGGGTTAAAAGTTTCGGGGGTTGTTTCGAAGGCTAACTTTGTATTTCTATGTTCGGTTTTAGCGATGTTACAGATCTCGCATTCATTTATAATGTTTTGAATGAGTTTTTGGTAATCGGGGTAATAATAAAGTTCTTTGAACTGAAGTGTAAGTTTTTCTATGCCAGGGTGTAATAATTCTTTATGTGTTTTGAGAATGATTTCCTTGAATTGGGCGTATGTTTGAATATCTATTAGTTTAACACTAGTCTTCATAACTTTAGTAAAATTGTCGGGACTTATGATTTGAGTATACGCATTCTGAAAGACTTGAAAGTCAATTTCGTTAGGGAAGTAAATGACACTTTTTTTAGTGCAGAGGTATTCTTTGATTAGGTCTTTAGCAAGGGTATCTGTCATTTCTTTATAACTAATTTTTATTCTGGTTCTATGAAAGTATTTTATTACTTGGACTTCGTCATGATCGTCTCTTATGAATTCTAATTGTCTTGTGTAATAGTTAAGGGGTCTTTCGGTTATTGGAATATAACTCTGATTGTCTTCTTGTGCGCTATGCACTGTCGCTGCTGTAACAAGGGAAACTGTGTCGTCTTCTCCTAGAAAGTTTTCTTGAATTTGAATTCTGGATAGGGCGTCGGCCACATGATTTTCTTTACCAGGTAGGTATTGGATATTATAGTCATATTCGTTCAATTTTATTTTCCATCTCTGTAACTTCATATTAGGATCTTTTATATTGCTTAGCCATACGAGTGGTCTGTGATCACTTAATATGTCGAATTTTCTTCCGAATAGGTAAGACCTAAAGTATTTTGTTGCCCATACTATGGCTAATAGTTCCTTTTCTATTGCCGAATAGTTGAGCTCATGCTCGTTTAGAGTTCTGCTCGCATAGCAAATGGGTTTATGCTCTTGGGATAATACGGCCCCTATGGCTATATTACTTGCATCTGTTGTAAGTGAAAATTTCTGTTCAAAGTTAGGGTATATTAGAATCGGATCGGACGTGATGAGTACCTTTAGTTTTTCAAAGGCGGATATGTAATCGTCATCCTTTGTATTAATAATTGCTCCTTTTTTTAGTTTGAGTGTCATGGGTTTTGCTATTTTTGCAAAATTCGGAATGAACTTACGGTAGAATCCGCAGAGTCCGAGAAAAGATTTTATTCCTTTTGTGGTTTTAGGAATGGGGAAATTGACAATTGCATTTATTTTATTGGGGTTTGGTTTTATACCATCTGTTGTGATGATGTGACCGAGAAATTCTGTTTCTTTCTTCAGAAATTCACATTTGTCAAGTTGTAATTTTAAATTGGCTGATCGTAGCTTTTCAAATACCTTTTTTAGTGACATTATGTGTTCTTCTAACGAAGTAGAATAAATGATAATATCATCTAGATAAACTAAACAATCTTTATAGATTAAGTCTTCTAGAAGGTTGTTCATGCAACGTTGAAATGTTGCTGGTGCATTTTTCAGACCAAAGGGCATACGAGTATATTCGTAATGTCCATGTTTTGTTGAAAATGCTGTTTTAGGTATTGACTGTGGGTCCATTTGGATTTGATGGAAACCTTTAGCTAGATCGATGGTTGTGAAATATTGACAACGTCCAAGCTTGTCTAATATTTCATCCATTATTGGAATGGGAAATTTGTCGTCAATGGTTATTTCATTGAGACTGCGATAGTCTATGACTAATCGAAATTTTGGTTTGCCCGAAGCGTCGCTTTTCTTTGGGACAATCCAAATGGGGGAACAATATGGAGACTTAGATTTCCTGATTATTTTTTGTTCTATCATTTCGTTTATTTGTTTATTAACCTCTTGGTCAAATGCTTGGGGATATTTGTACGGTTTTTTAAAAATAGGGTCTTCGTGTTTTGTTTGAATAGAATGCTTAATCGTACTTGTGAAAGTCAAATTTTCACCTTCCTTGTACTGAATATCATCGTATTCGAGCAAAACATGCGAAAGTTGTTCCCTTTCTTCTGTATTTAGATGTTCTAATCTGAATACATTGGATTCTTTTAACTCGTCATCTATTGCGTAGTTAGAAGATATTTCTAGAAGGGTTTTTTCTAGGTAAGGGGTAATAAGAGGGGTTTGCTCAGATTCAGAAGACTTGGGACACTCATAGGTGGTCTTGGACTCTTCTTGTTCAGATGACTTGGGCCACTCATTGGTAACCTTGGACTCATCTGGTTTTAAGTGGGGTTTCCGCTTAATTTTCAGGAGAGTTTTCTCCTTTTTTGGAGTATTTAGAGGGGCTTCCTCTGGGTTAGATGACTTGGGGCACTCATTGGTAACCTTGGACTCATCTGGTTTTAAGTGGGGCTTCCGCTTAATTTTCAGGAGGGTTTTCTCCTTTTTTGGGGTATTTAGAGGGGCTTCCTCTGGGTTAGATGACTTGGGGCACTCATTGGTAACCTTGGACTCTTCTGTTTGAATGTGGTCGTACCACATTTTGAATGGATAGCCGTTTATAGTGACTGTTTGTGTTGAATAGTTAATTTGGGTGTTGGTTGACTCTAAGTAATTTCTGCCTAATAGTAAGTCATATTTTTCTGAGAAATTATGAATATAGAAGGTTTGCTTAGTAGGACAAAGGTTGCTTGGATGCAACGAAACGCTTTGAGTTAACGTTATAGTACCATTTATAGTGTGGACTTTTATTTTGGAAGGTTTTGCGGGGAAATTAAAGAAATTTTGTTTCATGATGTTAATGGAAGAACCAGTGTCTACGAGGCATTTAAGAGTTATGTTATTTATTTTAATTTTTAGGAATGGGTTTCCTCCTCTTCCGAATCGCTTTCCGATTCCGAGGCTGGTTGATGAAAATTTTCGCCTGTGTCCATTTTGTATTGGCCACTAGTACTATCTCTTTGCCGTTTGACAGGGGGTTCGGTGCATTAACACTTTGTTGTTGATGGTTCATAGAATTTTGGGCTCTGCCTTGGCTTAATTTTTGTTTGAATTCGCTCATGACTTGCTGACTTGATTCAGCAGGCTTTGAACTATTATTTGGATTTGAGTTGTTTGAGTTATGCATTGCATTGCTTGCGAAATTTTGATATTTCCCTTTATTCTTTGAGGTTTGATGTGAATTAGTGTTAGAGTTGGAACTATTTTGAGGTTTTGTTCGGTCGTTGAAAGCTATGTCGTACACACCTTCTGATTGTGCTACTTGTTTTAGTTTGGATACGGTCGTTATGTCATGTCTAGCAAGAGTCATAAATAACCTATCGGGCAACTTCCTCATTATTACATCTTTAACTGTATTGTTTAATGCATTTGTGTATAATATGGTATTATTATGATTATTTTCTAACACGAGTTTGTTTGATATTGTGAAAGATTTAGATTCTATATCTTCAACGAACTTACGAATACTTCCAGTGAAATGTGTGTTATATAGTTGGCGAAGCAGCTCCTCACAGGGTGTTTGCGTCTTGTATTCGTTGATGAGGGCGTACATCAATTCCGGTCATGTTGTAGCTCCAGATAATTGTGACACTCTTTGGGCGTTTCCCGCAATCTGCATTTCAATTGCGCTGAAGAATACATGCTTTTGCCTGGCATCGGTGGATGGGTATAGTTGAAGAATAAAGTTGACCCTTCTGATGAAAGAGCTGAGTTCTTGGGTGTTACCGCTGAACGAAGGCACTTGCCTAATTTGGCTGAGGGCTTGGTTGAGATGAGACTCCGACAACAATTGGATTGGTTCGGTTGCCATGGTTGGTTTTGTTTTAAATGTTGCAGAGTTTTTGTTTGTTTTTACACTTTTATTTTCCGTATGCAGTGGGTTAACTCTTGTATGTTAACCACCGACTACACGTAGTTCTTTGGCGGATAATGAAAGTCGATTGTATTACGTTGCACGTTCACTTTAGCGCCGATTCGCGTGGTTCAATCTCGAAAGATACGCTTGGTCGTACAAGGATCTTTGTCACTTGATTGATATCGGTAAACGAGTCGCACAACTTACTCTCTTTATCCTACCGGCTGCGCCAGAAACAGATTCAGAGTTATGGTCAAGTAAAAAAAACAACGATTGTTTGATTTTTACTTGAACACTTTATTTACTTCCAAAGTAACTAAGGAAGAACCGGAGCCGTTAGATTATCACTTGGTCGGATAATAGGGTTTCAAAGTCGAAACGAGGCTTTGGCGAAACTATCTCGATTGATAGTATACTCAGAACTGAACGCTTGTAAGGGGACGTCTTCGCGTTTATATAGGCAAGCTTAAGAGCGAAGTGTGTTAAAGAGAGTTTTAGCTATGAGTTTTGGTTCTCTCGTGCAGAGAGGGGCTCTCTTAAAATAGGAGGTAATTTGAGAATCCTGAGACAAGTGCGTGAGCGGTGACTCGGGCAATAAGGTTTTATTATTTCAGTTGGCTTTATTATTTCAGTTGGTTCCCGTTTTGGATTTGGGGGAGATTTGTTTATCGTTAAGATATCCGAATTGGGGGGAGAATTGTTTATCGTTAAGATTTCAGAATTGGGGACAATTGTTTAGTTTATGATCTGTGGGAACAGTACTTTTGAAGTGTGGGGTGACTTGAAACATGACACTAGGCATGTGCGTTAATGGCCAAAGTTAATCGAAGGGCTCTTGTTCTTTGATTACAATTTGCGCTTAAGATTTAATGTGTTTAGTACTTAAATTTTAATATGTGTACGTGAGTTTTACAATAATTCTCTTTGTTATATTCTAATGTACAATTATAATATATGTGGTTGGGGTGTGGGTGTTGAATGGATATGTTACTATATATATATATTCTATATATCAACAGCCTAGTCGACATAGCCATGTCCGTCTGTCTGTCTGTCCGTCTGTCTGTCCGTCTGTCTGTCCGTGTGAAAATCTAGATCTCAGCTATTATAAGAGCTAGAACTACCAATTTCTTACTTGTTTGATAACGACGGGCACCAATTGTCAGTAACAAAAGGAACAAAGCATGATATTAGACTATCAGACGAACAAGCCATATTCGTAAGACCATTTAGGTACTCTATAAAGGAAAACGTAGAGATCAAGAAGCAAGTTTCCGAATCATTAGATCAAGGTATAATCAGAAATAGTCGCTCACCATGGAGTGCACCCGTTTGGTTGGTACCCAAGAAAAGCGACGCCTCTGGACAAAGAAAATGGAGGTTATTCGTAGATTTCAGAAAATTGAATGAAAAAACAATTAAGGACAAATACCCATTACCATTAATTGACGAAGTACTGGATTCGCTAGGAAAAGCAAAATTTTTCTCTACGTTGGACTAAAAAAGCGGGTACCATCAAATTGAAATGAACTCAAAAGACATAGAGAAAACAGCTTTCACTGCAGTAGGAGGGCATTTTAAATTCTTGAGAATGCCATTTGGGTTGACAAATGCCCCCGCAACATTCCAAAGGTTCATTAACAACTTGTTAGGACATATAGAAGGAAAATATTGTTTAGTGTATATGGACGACATCATAATATACTCGGCGTCGCTCCAACAACAAATTCAAGATCTAAAGGTTGTATTCAAAAAACTCAAAATGTCTAATTTAAAAATGCAGCAAGACAAGTCAGAGTTCTTAAGAAAAGAGATGGACTTTTTGGGACATATCGTTATGCCAGAAGACATAAAAGCGAACCCCAAAAAGATAGAAGCCGTAAAGAAATTCCCATTACCCACGACAAGAACACACATAAAATCTTTTATCGAACTCCTAAGAAACTATAGAAAATTTATTAAGGATTTAGCTAAAATAACAAAACCACTGACGAAGCAACTAAAAGGAAAGAAAACCGTCGAGATATCGGAAGACAATAATCGCATTCGAACATGCAAAAACATTAATTTGCAACGACCAAATCTTAACATATCCGAATTACAAACAACAATTCATTCATGCAGTATTATCACAAGGGCAAGTGGGGAAGGACAGACCGGTAGCTTACGCTAGTACAACATTGAACGATACGAAAACTAACTATTCAGCGTCTGAAATGGAAATGCTAGCAATAGTATGGGCAGTCAAACAATTTAGGCAATATTTATACGGGACATGGTTTACCGTATACACAGATCATCAGCCACTTATCTACATTAACAACAGCAATAATAACCCAAATTTTAATAAGATGGCGATTACAGTTAGCCGAGTATGAGTACGACATCGTATATAAAAAAGGAAAGCTTAATACGAATGCTGACGCATTAAGTAGAATGCAACCGGAAATATTCATGGCAGATACAGAATCGACAACAGCAACAAATGGAGAAACAGCACAAAGTGCAGAGGACACAAGCAACATACAAACCACGGAAAAACCTATTAATGATTTTAAAACTCAAGTGGTAATGAAGGTAGGAGAAAGAACAAATAGAACGGTTAAGATCCCATTTAAGTCAAAAACTCGGACAACGTTTACGGACAAAGAATTTACTGAGGAAAAAATTATTATGATTTTAAAAGAAATCTTGAAACCTGGACGAACTACAGCGGTTATGGCAAATAACGACATTTTTAAGATAATACAAGAAACGTACAAAACTCTTTTTTCGGAACAAAAATACACAATCATAAGAACAACTATTTTACTAAATGAAATTTACAAACAGAAACACCAAGAAACGTTAATAATCCAAGACCATAGGAATAACAATCACAGGGGAATAGACAAAACGACGCTACATTTGAAAAGACACTAGTACTTCCTTAACTATATTTAAAATAATTAATGATTGCGACATATGTCACACAATGAAATATGATCGCAACCCACAAAAATTGAAATTTCAGTTACCAGAAATCCCAGCACTTCCGTTAGATATTGTTCACATCGTTCATTGTTCAATTTTCCAAATTTGCTGCCGCACATACCATTTCAAGTAGGGATTCGATTAATATCACAAAACAGATCAAAACTTTTATTTGTAATTTCGGAACACCCAGAAATATCATCTCTTTAAAGACTTCTATAAGCAATTCAGCATTGACTTACATTTCA
Source organism: Zaprionus ghesquierei (assembly GCA_018904095.1). NCBI lineage: Eukaryota > Metazoa > Arthropoda > Insecta > Diptera > Drosophilidae > Zaprionus > Zaprionus ghesquierei. The sequence goes on along the minus strand of JAEIGP010000600.1, from coordinate 66,117 downwards.
CATCACTCCAACAATCGAGTAGCAATTCAACAGTAGAACGGTTACACTCAACGCTTACATAAACCTATAGGATTATTTACAAAGTCAGGAAAGACCAGAAGTTAGAATGCGAACATGACGAAATTATGGCAGAAATGTTAATAACATACAACAATGCCATAGATTCCGCGACAAAATTATCGGCATATGAATTATTCACAGTAAAGACACACATTTTTAATAGAACGATCGAATATTCAGACGAACATGATTAATTACAAAAACTTAACGAATTTAAAACAAAATTATACACCCAAGTACAGACAGAAATGACAGCAAAGGCAAAAGAAAGAATACAGAAACTAAATGGATCAAGAACAAACCCAATACCGTTAACAGCAGAAGACATAGTATTTAAAAAAGAGAACCGAAGAAATAAGATAACACCAAGATTTTCAAAACACATAGTTAGAGCAGATCACGGAATAACTTTTGAATCAAAGGAAGGACAAAAAGTCCATAAAGAAAAAATAAAAAGGGAAAATTAGAGATAGGCAAACAGATTAGTAAGTCGAAACAAAAAGATAAAAATAAGTACAAACAAATGTACATGAACAAATAGCTATAAGTCACACACATATTGTACTCAATTTCCATAAATTACACAAAAACAAATTACACACAACACGAGTATATTACATTTATATATAAGTTAATGCAAGTCGAACTTGCATTGGGGATGTTCGGCTCTTATTACCGAATACCTCACCTCGATATAAGTAGTTTTTAGTTTTAGCTTCGCTTTATTTAATAGGAGTTTTGCTTGTGTCTCGTTTGCAAGGTAAACTCCGACTGACTGAAAAATGTGCAAGCCTTCCACACATCGCGCGTTTCTTGCAGCCTTTTCTAGAAACGTCCGACCATTTACCGTTCTAACGGTAAATCGCCTCGGCTAACGCGCTGCACATATTCCACTCGGATAAGCCCCGCAATTTGAGTGAATTCGCTCTAAGATGAGTGCGCTTCGGGTTATCCGAGAGTTGAGTGACCGTCAAGTGGCGCAAGTGGAGGAAGCGCGTGTGAGACAGGCCGGTGAGAGGGTGAGACGAAGGGCGCAAGAAGAGAGTTCATAACTCCTCCAAGATCTGCGTCCCGCAGATTATTGGGCTTTGGGTGCCCTGTCAGCTTCTTGTGCCTCCAGGTCCAGTGTGCCGTCTGTCATGATCGGGATCCCTTTGGTCGATGTTAGCTTCCTCCGTACGGTGTATAGGGCCACACCGACAACCAAGGCGACCAAAGCTTCCACCAGAAAGGAGAAGGAGACCTTCTCGGACATACCGGAGAGTCTCTTCAGGTTTTCCATATTAAAGTCGTTGACGTAGTGCAGTGAAGGCGCGTACCCGTGGCAGTTACCGATGTGAGTACTGCTGGCATGACTGTAAAGTGCGTCGAGGAGTAACTCGTGTAAGTTCTCCCGGCCACACTGATCGTCTCGTTTACGAACTTGTGGGTCCTGGATCCGGCTTCCATCGTCCCGTTGAAGTTCGACAGGAACATTGTCCCGTCTTCGACCAGTTCTATGTGCGCCTCATTGTTCCTGAGAAGTTCGCATTGGGCCTGACCGCCCTTCAACAGCTTGGGGATGCATCCGTTCTCGTCTAACTTCAGAAGACTTTTCTCCGGGCAAACAGTCGTGTTCCCAATGGAGAGGCAGTCGTTTTGGGCATAGCCAAAATGTAAAGTAGCGTCGTTCCATTTGTTAGCACAGTTGGGCGGGAAAATTCCAGTGCTTCTACTGCATTCTGGTACGGCAAGTTCCTGACCTCGGTCAAAATCGTTTGAACCTCCCCGTGGTCAAGTAAGCGGAAGTTCACGATTTCTGTCTTAGCCAATTGGCAAGCTTGGGTCAGCTCGCCTACCTAACTATCGATGATCATCTCCATTGATGGCATTGACCCTCGCAGCTACTTCGTTCAATTGCCTCAGGGACTCATGCGATGCGTCGAACAGACCAGCATTCATCCTTACTTGCTGGTCGACCGTTTTGACGACGTTTTCCTGCGCACGAAGTATGGCGTCCCAATCCAATGCGTGCGGAGAACCCGCGATCCACTTCCATGCGGACCCAATCCAGTCCAGCGAACGACGTCCACGCTGCGTACCCATCAGTCTTGACAGGCCCTCCCGCGACTCTTCCAGGTAGTGCGTTACCAGCGCTTCAATCCTGGGATCCGTTAGAAGCGCCGCCTCGCGTTGAACCTCCTGAACCAGCGACTCGAGCCTTGCCAAGTCAATTACATGCGCCAGCTTGAATTGGCCGTTGACTCGCCAGACTCGCCCTCCTGCAGTGGGACAAGCGGAGCCTCATATTTGAAAATGTCCGCAGCTCCCACCATTTGGGCCACGACGATGCTTGCAATTAAAAAATGTAGCTTGCAGTATTAACTTAATTTGCTTAAGGGTAGGTAGTTAGTTGTGTAATGTTGAAAAAGGTGTGTTGGTTTGATTCTATGTTATGTGTTAAGTGAAGAAAAAAAGGGTACAAAATGTGTGAGTTAAAAGAAAGTTTGTGAAACACACATGTACTATCCAACGCTTTTTTAATTACGCAGATCCGACTTACGAAAAATATTCCCTGACTTGGTTCGTATCTTAGCAACCTCTTCGGCCCTGAAATGTGGCTTCTCTTTGGTCTTGATCTGTTTGTTGGCGACAAATATTTTGTCTCCCTGATCATAAGACACGGGTTCCGACCTCGTTTTATTGTGGGCCGCGTTTGCGAGCCTACTATTAATTTTCTTCATGTCGTCTTTTAGCCCGGTCACCTGAGCAAGGAGCGCGTTAAGGGACTCCTTAATTTCCTCCATTCTACCTGGTGTAAGGGTATAGGAAGCAGACTGAATCGGAGAGGCAGACGGTCGACCAAGGTTTCTTCAAAAATGTGCTCGCTAATTATTTAAAGCGTATTTGCGGAATCTTTTATATTTTTCGAAAAAAAAGCGGATTGGATACAAATGCGGTTTCACTAACCCTTGACAAATTGTGCGTGTTGAAGTGTGTGTATCGAAGCGTGTGTGTTGTGTCTCCTCTTAAGATCTGAGGAGAGAAAAAAGGTGTTTTTAGAAAATTGTAAAGTTCGGGTTGCGGGCAATGGTTCTTTCGTTGTTCGTTTATCGTTTTTTATATTTGTTTGTTTTGTTTCCATAATTTGATTTTGAAACGGCAGTGACTAGCGAATTTAACGACAAGTCGAACTAAGTACTGGGTGCGGTGGTCCGTATTTCTCCTTTTTGGCCTTGGCCTACTAATGGTACGGTTGCCACACAATCTACTGGGCAGCTTTCTCGGGTGCCTCCACGCCACTTAGCCTATCCAGCAGATTACCACACACTTTAATCAGAGTTTACTTGGTTATTATTTCATTCATTCATTTCATTTATTCTTTTTCTTTTTCTTCGGCACTATGTACATTGCACTCACAGGCTACAGCGAATGTAGGCAAATCGCCGCAGTGGGTCATTACATAGGCCTTTATTATTATTTTTTTACGAAGACGCTTTTGCGCCCGCGTATACTGCGCTTGTACGGAGACAGTATTAACGTTGCGGCGGGTGGTCTTTTCACTTCGTTATGTACGACTTTTTTGCGCCCGTGCAGAATGTTGCTCCCGCTACAAACTATAGGGGCATTCTAACCGCGGCGGGTGGTCGTTTTTAGTGTTTGATTGTTCACTGTCACTGCACATCACTGTCACTTTCTTTTTCCACATTTTCACTTTCCATTTTTTCTTTTTTTTTCTTAAAAAAAAATTCTTTGTGTTTTATACCATTGCCGGAAGTCAGAATTCTGACTGCTCGGGCGCCAGTTAATGCAAGTCGAACTTGCATTGGGGATGTTCGGCTCTTATTACCGAATACCTCACCTCGATATAAGTCCTGGGATGTTGCGGGCTCTGCAGGAGAAGATCGCCCCGCTAGAAACGTCCGACCATTTACCGTTCTAACGGTAAATCGCCTCGGCTAACGTGCGTTTCTTGCAGGCTTTTCTAGAAACGTCCGACCATTTACCGTTCTAACGGTAAATCGCCTCAGCTAACGCGCTGCACATATTCCACTCGGATAAGCCCCGCAATTTGAGTGAATTCGCTCTAAGATGAGTGCGCTTCGGGTTATCCGAGGGTTGAGTGACCGTCAAGTGGCGCAAGTGGAGGAAGCGCGTGTGAGACAGGCCGGTGAGAGGGGGTTAGACGAAGGGCGCAAGAAGAGAGTTCATAACTTATATAAGAACTAGTATATAAGGACTACTATACTAATGTTAATAATAATAATTATTCTTAGTACGAACACCTAATTATAAGTACACTAGCTATACCGCAATTCGTTCCGCCATGCGTTTCAGTTCGCTGGCTGTCACTTCATTCTAGGAGGGGAGGAGTTACCACTTCGGGTGTACCCCATTGCACTCTGGACAACAGCAACACTGATTACAATGGGATCGACATTCAACGTCACAGAAAAGGCTTCTTTCGCGGAAACACGGAGCAGAACAGCAACGTTACACATACACACACACATACACACATACATACACACATACATATAGAAACAGATTCAGAGTTATGGTCAAATAAAAAAAAACAACGATTGTTTGATTTTTACTTGAACACTTTACTTACTTCCAAAGTAACTAAGGAAGAACCGGAGCCGTTAGATTATCACTTGGTCGGATAATAGGGTTTCAAAGTCGAAACGAGGCTTTGGCGAAACTATCTCGATTGATAGTATACTCAGAACTGAACGCTTGTAAGGGGACGTCTTCGCGTTTATATAGGCAAGCTTAAGAGCGAAGTGTGTTAAAGAGAGTTTTAGCTATGAGTTTTGGTTCTCTCGTGCAGAGAGGGGCTCTCTTAAAATAGGAGGTAATTTGAGAATCCTGAGACAAGTGCGTGAGCGGTGACTCGGGCAATAAGGTTTTATTATTTCAGTTGGCTTTATTATTTCAGTTGGTTCCCGTTTTGGATTTGGGGGAGATTTGTTTATCGTTAAGATTTCAGAATTGGGGACAATTGTTTATGGTTAAGATTTCAGAATTGGGGACAATTGTTTAGTTTATGATCTGTGGGAACAGTACTTTTGAAGTGTGGGGTGACTTGAAACATGACACTAGGCATGTGCGTTAATGGCCAAAGTTAATCGAAGGGCTCTTGTTCTTTGATTACAATTTGCGCTTAAGATTTAATGTGTTTAGTACTTAAATTTTAATATGTGTACGTGAGTTTTACAATAATTCTCTTTGTTATATTCTAATGTACAATTATAATATATGTGGTTGGGGTGTGGGTGTTGAATGGATATGTTACTTCCCCATCCTTAAGAAAAAAGCCTGTCCTCAGGCGTGAATTGTGGGATATAATACGGGAGAATTTACAATAGGTAAATTATTTTCTGTTTCGGGATTTATGATATTTTCGTTTTCTGATGTTTGTTTTTTGAATTTTACAATCAATTTTTGGGGTATAGTTTTGTATTTATAAATGAAGTACAATATTAAGAGTGTGACTATTATGGTTAATGCTGTAAGTGTTATTATTTGAAAGGTATTATTCGATTGGGTGTGTTGTTCAATTATTTCTTTTGCTTGAATATATTCGAGCGGTTCGAGTTTTGTTACATTATTGTTTACATAGACGGTTTGGGTATAATCTAACATCGTGTTGGTGATAAGTATTTCTTCTAATTGAACAGAACAATTGAATGCTTTTATCATATTATTGCCTTCTATTATAATTTCCCTATTAATACAATTTTGATTTAGAATGGTCTTTGGAAGGTTCCAAGTTGTGATTATATTAGGTTCAACATATTTTATTTCGAATTCAGAATGTGTTTTGCTGTATCTACATTGAGTTGTGACCTGATTTAGTATACCTGCGATACATTTATTTATGACTAAGCTTTGAGAGTTTGCTGTGTATGTTTGATTATTATGTGAAAAGTATTTGTCGTGTATTGTTTCGGTTAATATGTTATCTTTTTCGTCGGGGTATGGTACTATTTCAAATACTGGTTTTTTAATTATTTCTCTTGGAATTTGGGATATTATCAGAATCTCGTTAGTGTCAGCTTTAAGCCAAGTAGATGTTTTAATGTTAAGAAGTTTTTCAGAATTTACGTGGGTTAATGAATCATGTTTCAGAAGTTTAGGGTTAAAAATACCTAGGCGTGTCAGTTGCATAGTCTATGTCTATGTTCTATGTCTTCTACGTATTCGGTGAATTGTTGTAAATTGAAAATTATTAAAGCTATCATTTGATCTCCGTCAAAAATATTATTTAAATGGTTGGTTAGTTCAATTCCTTCATTTATGGCTTCTATTACGTGGTTAAGCTCACTGATTTGTACATTATTTTTAGAAATGTCACCTATTTGTTGTTGTAATTCTTCCTTGTCTTCTTGATCTAACGTACCAAATAAGTATTTGTAAATGGATCCCATAAAATTAACAAGACCGCGTTTACTGCGCTTTGCGATTCCTATACCATTCATTTCTCTATGGAGTTTTTCTAATAGGTACTGAATTTGTGGTAAATTTTCAAATGATTGGGCTTGTTTGATAAGTTCTTTGTAAGTGTTTTCGGTTTTGGTTAAATTAATAGATAGGTAATGATATTCGTAGTTAATAGGCAAATCAATCGATCCAGTTTGAAAAATAAGGTAACCGTTTTTGGCATGGATGGGGGTTACTTCTAGGTTCTGTGTATTAACTGTCGGTATTATATTTACTTTTATTAATTTTCTTTTTCCTTTTAAACTTAGATTTATAATGTATGATTTTTCTACCTCTATTTGTTTCTTCATAATGTTTATCATCTACTTGTCTTATGTTACCTGTCTTTTTGAATGGGGTAGTCGTTTTTGATCTAACTAGAGGGGATTCTTTGAAGTTGGTGTCTATACCGAAGTCTTGTCTATTTTCATTTAGTTTGTCGATTTTGTTTGTCTTATTTTGTTGTGTATTATATGCAGGGGTTCCTGCAAAAATGAAGATTTCTGCTGGTGTTCGACCAGTTGTGTTGTGTTTTGTTTTGTGGTTGTATACGTAAAGTATTTTCTCAAATTTGGTGAATTGGTTTTCGGGTTCGTTTTCGCTTGTTATTATTCTTAGTTTTTCATTGACAGTTTTATGAAATCTCTCAACATCAGAAATTCCATTTTTACTGGTTGTTATGTTTAGGTCTACTCCTTCTGATTCTAACCAGAGTTTAAGTGCGGTGCACATGAAAGCGGAATCTTTGTCGGCTTTTATTTCTAAAGGCTTACCCATGTCGTTGAATATGCGCAAAATAGCTCTTTTGGCTTCGAGCCAATCTCGACTGTTTACTTCTATCAAGGAGGCGTATTTAGAATAAATGTCAATACATGATAGGAATTGTTTATTATTTATTAAGTAGAAATCCATGACATACTTGTCTCTGGGGTTGTTTCGAAGGCTAACTTTGTATTTCTATGTTCGGTTTTAGCGATGTTACAGATCTCGCATTCATTTATAATGTTTTGAATGAGTTTTTGGTAATCGGGGTAATAATAAAGTTCTTTGAACTGAAGTGTAAGTTTTTCTATGCCAGGGTGTAATAATTCTTTATGTGTTTTGAGAATGATTTCCTTGAATTGGGCGTATGTTTGAATATCTATTAGTTTAACACTAGTCTTCATAACTTTAGTAAAATTGTCGGGACTTATGATTTGAGTATACGCATTCTGAAAGACTTGAAAGTCAATTTCGTTAGGGAAGTAAATGACACTTTTTTTAGTGCAGAGGTATTCTTTGATTAGGTCTTTAGCAAGGGTATCTGTCATTTCTTTATAACTAATTTTTATTCTGGTTCTATGAAAGTATTTTATTACTTGGACTTCGTCATGATCGTCTCTTATGAATTCTAATTGTCTTGTGTAATAGTTAAGGGGTCTTTCGGTTATTGGAATATAACTCTGATTGTCTTCTTGTGCGCTATGCACTGTCGCTGCTGTAACAAGGGAAACTGTGTCGTCTTCTCCTAGAAAGTTTTCTTGAATTTGAATTCTGGATAGGGCGTCGGCCACATGATTTTCTTTACCAGGTAGGTATTGGATATTATAGTCATATTCGTTCAATTTTATTTTCCATCTCTGTAACTTCATATTAGGATCTTTTATGTTGCTTAACCATACGAGTGGTCTGTGATCACTTAATATGTCGAATTTTCTTCCGAATAGGTAAGACCTAAAAGTATTTTGTTGCCCATACTATGGCTAATAGTTCCTTTTCTATTGCCGAATAGTTGAGCTCATGCTCGTTTAGAGTTCTGCTCGCATAGCAAATGGGTTTATGCTCTTGGGATAATACGGCCCCTATGGCTATATTACTTGCATCTGTTGTAAGTGAAAATTTCTGTTCAAAGTTAGGGTATATTAGAATCGGATCGGACGTGATGAGTACCTTTGGTTTTTCAAAGGCGGATATGTAATCGTCATCCTTTGTATTAATAATTGCTCCTTTTTTTAGTTTGAGTGTCATGGGTTTTGCTATTTTTGCAAAATTCGGAATGAACTTACGGTAGAATCCGCAGAGTCCGAGAAAAGATTTTATTCCTTTTGTGGTTTTAGGAATGGGGAAATTGACAATTGCATTTATTTTATTGGGGTTTGGTTTTATACCATCTGTTGTGATGATGTGACCGAGAAATTCTGTTTCTTTCTTCAGAAATTCACATTTGTCAAGTTGTAATTTTAAATTGGCTGATCGTAGCTTTTCAAATACCTTTTTTAGTGACATTATGTGTTCTTCTAACGAAGTAGAATAAATGATAATATCATCTAAATAAACTAAACAATCTTTATAGATTAAATCTTCTAGAAGGTTGTTCATGCAACGTTGGAATGTTGCTGGTGCATTTTTCAGACCAAAGGGCATACGAGTATATTCGTAATGTCCATGTTTTGTTGAAAATGCTGTTTTAGGTATTGACTGTGGGTCCATTTGGATTTGATGGAAACCTTTAGCTAGATCGATGGTTGTGAAATATTGACAACGTCCAAGCTTGTCTAATATTTCATCCATTATTGGAATGGGAAATTTGTCGTCAATGGTTATTTCATTGAGACTGCGATAGTCTATGACTAATCGAAATTTTGGTCTGCCCGAAGCGTCGCTTTTCTTTGGGACAATCCAAATGGGGGAACAATATGGAGACTTAGATTTCCTGATTATTTTTTGTTCTATCATTTCGTTTATTTGTTTATTAACCTCTTGGTCAAATGCTTGGGGATATTTGTACGGTTTTTTATAAATAGGGTCTTCGTGTTTTGTTTGAATAGAATGCTTAATCGTACTCGTGAAAGTCAAATTTTCACCTTCCTTGTACTGAATATCACCGTATTCGAGCAAAACATGCGAAAGTTGTTCCCTTTCTTCTGTATTTAGATGTTCTAATCTGAATACATTGGATTCTTTTAACTCGTCATCTATTGCGTAGTTAGAAGATATTTCTAGAAGGGTTTTTTCTAGGTAAGGGGTAATAAGAGGGGTTTCCTCAGATTCAGAAGACTTGGGACACTCATAGGTGGTCTTGGACTCTTCTTGTTCAGATGACTTGGGGCACTCATTGGTAACCTTGGAGTCATCTGGTTTTAAGTGGGGTTTTCGCTTAATTTTCAGGAGAGTTTTCTCCATTTTTGGAGTATTTAGAGGGGCTTCCTCTGGGTTAGATGACTTGGGGCACTCATTGGTAACCTTGGACTCATCTGGTTTTAAGTGGGGTTTCCGCTTAATTTTCAGGAGGGTTTTCTCCTTTTTTGGGGTATTTAGAGGGGCTTCCTCTGGGTTAGATGACTTGGGGCACTCATTGGTAACCTTGGACTCATCTGTTTGAATGTGGTCGTACCACATTTTGAATGGATAGCCGTTTATAGTGACTGTTTGTGTTGAATAGTTAATTTGGGTATTGGTTGACTCTAAGTAATTTCTGCCTAATAGTAAGTCATATTTTTCTGAGAAATTATGAATATAGAAGGTTTGCTTAGTAGGACAAAGGTTGCTTGGATGCAACGAAACGCTTTGAGTTAACGTTATAGTACCATTTATATTGTGGACTTTTATTTTGGAAGGTTTTGCGGGGAAATTAAAGAAATTTTGTTTCATGATGTTAATGGAAGAACCAGTGTCTACGAGGCATTTAAGAGTTATGTTATTTATTTTAATTTTTAGGAATGGGTTTCCTCCTCTTCCGAATCGCTTTCCGATTCCGAGGCTGGTTGATGAAAATTTTCGCCTGTGTCCATTTTGTATTGGCCACTAGTACTATCTCTTTGCCGTTTGACAGGGGGTTCGGTGCATTAACACTTTGTTGTTGATGGTTCATAGAATTTTGGGCTCTGCCTTGGCTTAATTTTTGTTTGAATTCGCTCATGACTTGCTGACTTGATTCAGCAGGCTTTGAACTATTATTTGGATTTGAGTTGTTTGAGTTATGCATTGCATTGCTTGCGAAATTTTGATATTTCCCTTTATTCTTTGAGGTTTGATGTGAATTAGTGTTAGAGTTGGAACTATTTTGAGGTTTTGTTCGGTCGTTGAAAGCTATGTCGTACACACCTTCTGATTGTGCTACTTGTTTTAGTTTGGATACGGTCGTTATGTCATGTCTAGCAAGAGTCATAAATAACCTATCGGGCAACTTCCTCATTATTACATCTTTAACTGTATTGTTTAATGCATTTGTGTATAATATGGAACAGTACTTTTGAAGTGTGGGGTGACTTGAAACATGACACTAGGCATGTGCGTTAATGGCCAAAGTTAATCGAAGGGCTCTTGTTCTTTGATTACAATTTGCGCTTAAGATTTAATGTGTTTAGTACTTAAATTTTAATATGTGTACGTGAGTTTTACAATAATTCTCTTTGTTATATTCTAATGTACAATTATAATATATGTGGTTGGGGTGTGGGTGTTGAATGGATATGTTACTATATACATATATATAGAAACAGATTCTGACTTATGGTTAAGTAAAAAAAAACAACAATTGTTTGATTTTTACTTGAACACTTTATTTACTTCCAAAGTACCTAAGGATTATCACTTGGTCGGATAATGAGGTTTCAAAGTAGAAACGAGGCTTTGGCGAGATTTGTTTATCGTTAAGATATCCGAATTGGGGGAGAATTGTTTATCGTTAAGATTTCAGAATTGGGGATAATTGTTTATCGTTGAGATTTCAGAATTGGGGACAATTGTTTAGTTTATGATCTGTGCGAACAGTACTTTTGAAGTGTGGGGTGACATGAAACATGACACTAGGCATGTGCGTTAATGGCCAAAGTTAATCGAAGGGCTCTTTTCTTTGATTACAATTTGCGCTTTAAATTTAATGTGTTAAGTACTTAAATTTTAATATGTGTACGTGAGTTTTACAATAATTCTCTTTGTTATATTGAAATGTATAATTATAATATATATGTGGTTGGGAAGTGGGTGTTGAATGGATATGTTACTATATATAAGAGCTGTCTGCGAACAGCATACATACAAGTTATGAACTCTCTTCTTGCGCCCTTCGTCTCACCCCCTCTCACCGGCCTGTCTCACACGCGCTTCCTCCACTTGCGCCACTTGACGGTCACTCAACCCTCGGATAACCCGAAGCGCACTCATCTTAGAGCGAATTCACTCAAATTGCGGGGCTTATCCGAGTGGAATATGTGCAGCGCGTTAGCCGAGGCGATTTACCGTTAGAACGGTAAATGGTCGGACGTTTCTAGAAAAGGCTGCAAGAAACGCACGTTAGCCGAGGCGATTTACCGTTAGAACGGTAAATGGTCGGACGTTTCTAGAAAAGGCTGCAAGAAACGCGCGATGTGTGGAAGGCTTGCACATTTTTCGGTCAGTCGGAGTTTACCTACTTACTTGGCGATCTTCTCCTGCAGAGCCCGCAACATCCCAGGACTTATATCGAGGTGAGGTATTCGGTAATAAGAGCCGAACATCCCCAATGCAAGTTCGACTTGCATTAACGTACATATAATGAAGCATATACATATGCCAATAAAAATTCATTCCTATTGTGATGTTTATCGAGAGTAGACGTGTTTTCTTTAAATAGTTTCGCAGGCAAGATATGTCTCTAATTAAAATATTGTTACCCTCCAAGCCACGGTTGGTAACTCGCGCTGCGCTTCTGCTCTTCGCTGCTGCTTCTTCGCTGCTACTTCTTCGCTGCTGCTTCTTCGCTGCTGCTTAAACGCTGCTGCTTGAACGCTACTGCTGTGACGGCCCCTTTTGCGCGCTGCGCACTAGCTGTGGGCGCTGACGAGGATGGGGTCGAAGGTGGATGCAGGGTCAAAATAAAACAGGTCTCCTGGCGGAACTCCACTTTGAACAAACTCACCAGGAGACTGCTTCTTTCCGGCTTCTGTCGTAGTAGTCACTCCTTCGCTCCTGGACACCAAACTAATTATATTATTATAATAATAATAAAAAGAATAAAACAAGTAAGAAAGCTACAGTCGAGAATGTTCGACTGTAATATACCCGTTACCCAGCTGCTTGTACATAATTTATTTGCGGAACAAAAAAACGGCTACAATCATATTTTGACCGTAAAAGGCTTACTTATAATATTTATGCAAAGTCAAAATGTAAAAAAAAACAAGGAAGAAAGCTACATTACAGTGCGCTCGACTGTAATATACCCGCTACCCAGCTGCTCGTACATCATTTATTTGCGGAACAAAAAAAAAACGGCTACAATCATATTTTTGCACACATTTAATTTTTGATGTGGGCGGGACTCGAACCCGTAAATGCATAATAGTACTGTTCGTTTTGCAGTCCACAACTTAACCCATTTCACCACCGTACACGCACACACGACTCGGCACAATGATGCAAGCAGAGCTGCCGGCAGCGCTGCTTACAGCTATGGAAAACGTTAAGCTGAATAACTTCTGTGTTTATTATCCGATTGTTACCAAATTTTCAGAGATGATTTGGCTAGCTATAGTTATCATGTATACCGAAAATGAACAATATGGCATCAAAATTGCGCTTGTAATCAATGTTTTTTCGATTTACGGGGGCGGAAGGGGGCGTGGCCAAAATCCAAAATAAACTTGAACAGCGTGCAATAATAACACATATTATCACCAAATTTGGTAGTCCTAGCTCTTATAATAGCTGAGATCTAGATTTTCACACGGACAGACAGACGGACAGACGGACATGGCTATATCGACTCGGCTGTTGATCCTGAGCCAGAATATATATACTTTATGGGGTCGGAGGTGTCTCCTTCTGCCTGTTACATACATTTTCGGTTTGAACAAAGTTATAATACCCTTCTACTCTATGAGTAGCGGGTATAAAATGCTGCGCTCTAACAATTGCACACAGCTGATTTAAGAGACTGTCACTTCTTCACTTGTCTACTTCATTGTGAGCAATTAAATAAGTTTTAAATAAAATACACGACCACCAATTAATGCATATTCAAAATTTCAAGTAAAAATTCTTAAAAAAAAAAAAGAAAAAGCTTAAGCGGCATGAACTGAGAATCGAATCACGGGCCTGTCGGTTCAGGAGTTCATCGCTTTTAAACTAAGCTACTGACGCTGTTTTCTAACAACTGCAATAATTTGCATTGTAATGCATTCTTATTAATTCCTGTACAAATAAAGAATTTGAGCTGCCGGCAGCGCTGCTTACAGCTATGAAAACGTTAAGCTGAATTACTTCTGGGTTTATCATCCGATTATTACAATGTACACCGAAAATGAACAATATGGCATCAAAATTGCGCTTGTAATCAATTTTTTTCGATTTACAGGGGCGGAAGGACAGTCGGGCAGACGGACATGGCTATATCGACTCGGCTGTTGATCCTGAGCCAGAATATATATACTTTATGGGATCGGAGGTGTCTCCTTCTGCCTGTTACATACATTTTCGGTTTGAACAAAGTTATAATACCCTTCTACTCTATGAGTAGCGGGTATAAATACTACATTTTAGCCAAAAAATGCCTATATCAAACTTTTGGTTGAGAAAGGCACCTCTAAACATTAGCCGATCGGGCTAAAATTTTACAGAGTTAAGTTTTACACCAAAGCGAACAACTTGAGAACATGACACCCTGAGAATTTGCACTTTCGCAAATAAGCCGGGTATTTTATACCCTGTACTTCTTCTGTCAGTCATCATTTCCAGACCAATCAGCATACCCCATAAGAATTTTATTTACTTTCAAATTCCTTTTGAATGTTAACTTCATATCGACAGTTCCTTTTAGGTGCCTTTAAATTCTTTTAAGACTCTATTATTATAGTTAGTATGTCGACTTAAGATACTAATTGATGTACTTAAGTCCGGTCGTGTACCTAACATTACATACATTAAACAAGCAATCAAATTCCTACATGGTGCTTCATATGATTCTTCTACTTGCAAAGCCGCATAATTTAATTTGCTTGGAAGAGGAGTCCCAACTGGATTACAATCTTCCAATCTGAATTTTTTTTAAAACATTTTTATTATATGCAGATTGATTGAAATAAATTTGATCATTTTTTCTATCAATTTTTATACCAATCAATTTTTGTATTTCATTTAAATCGGTCATTTGAAACTTATTAAAAAAAAGATATGTTTTAAATTTAGACATTCTTTCGGAATTACTAATAGAATTTATTGTTTTGTTAACATATAAGAAATAATATGACGATGACGTCACGACGCGCAGGTCAGGCGCAAGCAGTGGAACTACCGAAAACGTTAACATGGATAACTTCTGTGTTTATTGTCCGATCGGAATTTGGGTAAGAGATTTATATTGCTATTATCTATGTTCATACCAAAGCAGAAAGCTGAATCTCTTATACTTCCCCTGATAATCGTAAATGACCTATTTGCGTGAGCGGTGGGCGAGGCATCAATAAATTAAAACAAACTCGATCTTCCTATGGTATGAATTTATTTAATTTAATTCAACTTTAAGTCAACTAATAGCAGTCGACGTAAGAGTTACAGAAAAACAGATGAAAAATTTATATATAAAGAAAAACGACTTAACATAAGCAGTTTTGATTAAAGCTAAGAAAATTGATTTTATGCATAAATTTTAAAGTTTTAATTAAGT
The DNA here is from genome assembly GCA_018904095.1 of Zaprionus ghesquierei. Taxonomy (NCBI): domain Eukaryota; kingdom Metazoa; phylum Arthropoda; class Insecta; order Diptera; family Drosophilidae; genus Zaprionus; species Zaprionus ghesquierei. Next base: position 50,969 of record JAEIGP010000600.1, on the reverse strand, counting down.
TTGAAATTTTAAAATGGAATATAAAATATTTTAATTATAAAATTCAATTTATTATAATTTAATTTAATTCAATTCTGGGAAAAAACCAAAAATTCTAGCCGATCCAACATTTGTTGGAATGGATTGGGGAAAACCCAGAAAAACCCAATAAGTTCAGAAAACTTAATATTAGTTATTAGTATGAAGTGTTAATGAGTTAAGATTAGAAATTTTTATATTAGAAAGAGAGGACTCTAAGTTGACAAGTCTAAAAAGTTTATTATATTGATCACAGAGAAGTCGGAAAGGATCATGCAAGCTATAATTACTAGAACAAAAAGCTAATGACAATGGCTGAAAATTACGGGTAACTCTAGAAGGAACACAAAAGTTAAGTTGCCTGAGTAGGGAAGGGGAATCGACCTCAAATCTTATAAGTTTTATGATAAACAAGATACTTAACATAATATGACGGTAAGCTAAAGAAGGAAGGCTAATTAAAAGAAGCCGATTATGATAAGGTGTTAAATCTACTCCTGGTACCCAGTTGAAACTACGTAAAGCAAAAAGAAGAAATTGCTTTTGAACAGACTCAATTCTGTCTTGATAAATTTGGTACTGCGGGGACCACACGCAAGAACCATATTCAAGAATTGGACGTACAAGATTGAGCGACTTTCTGGTGATCGGTTGTGTTGACCTTTACTCTCAATATTATTTATTATTTTTTTTTTGCCTAATCTTTGTAAATAATTTGTGGTTTTACTTTACTTTGGTGTATTTTAGTTTGTGCTAACCCGGTGCGTATTCAAAACACTTCGTGTTACCCCTGGTGCTTTGTAATTTTACTAAATTTACACAATTTTCACAATTATCAACTTGCGCGTCTTTGGCGTCATTTGATGATTTTGTTTTGCGTCTACTCTTCCACACTCTCCCGCTCTCACGTTTTTTCCCTAAGTTTTCTGAGGTACATTCACTTTTATGAAGATGTTGTCGTGCTCGGCTAGAAACTGCAAGTCCTTTGCTGACTCTAAGCAAGAATTTAATGATCCCTTTACAACCAAGTCAATTTTTACTTCTCTTTATTTAATTTATTTATTTTATTTAATTTAATTTAAAGCCAACTAATAGCAGTCGACGTAAGAGTTACAGAGAAACAGATAAAAAATTTATGTATAAAGAAAAACGACTTAACATAAGCAGTTTTGATTAAAGCTAAGAAAAATAATTTTATGCATAAATTTTAAACTTGGCGAATGGTATCTTACTGTCGGGCGCGCTCGACTGTAGCTTTCTTTACTTGTTGTGTGGTAATTTGTTTCGAAACTGAGCGAATGGTATCTTACTGTCGTGCGCGCTCGACTGTAGCTTTCTTTACTTGTTTATATTAGATTTATCTCTGAATAGCGCCATCTACATGTGAAAACGGCATAGCTTTACACACGCTACGGCTGAAACGAAGCATCGTGACGATGACGTCACGACGCGCAGCACAGGCGCAAGCAGTGGAAGTATGGAAAACGGAAACATGGATAACTTCTGTGTTTATGGTCCGATTGGATTGTAGTTTGGGGAATAGATTTATATTGCAATTATTTATGTTTATACCAAAGCAGAAAGCTGTAATTTCAATACTTCTCCTGATAATGGAAAATTATCGTTTTGCGTGGGCGGTGGGCGTGGCACCTCAAATTTCAAAAAAATCTCTGCGCATGATTTATAGGAACAATCATGCCAAATTTAGTGTCTGTAACTGTAATACTTTCCTTAATATTCAAAAATTATCGATTTGCGTGGGTGGTCGGCGTGGCACCCCAAATTTGAAAAAACGCATTCTGCACATAGTTTACAGGAACCATCATGCCAAATTTGGTATCTGTAACTGTAATACTTTCCTTAATATTCGTAAATTATTGATTTGCGTGGGCGGTGGGCATGGCACTCCAAGGTTGAAATAAACTTAATCTGCGTATGGTATACAGGAACCATCATGTCAAATTTGGTGTCTCTAGCTTTTGTAATAGCTGAGATCCCGACGTTCATACAAACAGACGGACATGGCTCAATCGACTCGGCTGTGAATCCTGAGCCAGAATATATATACATTATGGGGTCTGCCATGTCTCCTTCAGCCTGTTACATACTTAGTATACCATTTTTGACCATTTTCAATGGTCGATTGGTATAAAAAATATGAGATACAAATATCCAAATCTGAACACAAATAAAAAGTAGACCAATCATGATTACAAAACAATTTGTTAAGCTTAATGAAATTGGTCTTGCGAAAGCAGCGAGAATTTAATTTGGAAAGAGAATTTTCAGTTTGCACAAGAATAGGCAATTTTAATGACAAATCTAATGTAGGATGGTAAGGTAAAACTAAAGGATCAATTCTAGAAATAGTCTTTGCAACATTACATCAGATGAAAAGATAAGATCAAGCATTCTACCATTTAAGTTGGAAATATTATTAATTTGAAATAATGAAAGTTCAGAAAGTCCTATAAGAAATTTATTAAAGCTAGAGGGAACCAAGAAATCTGATTGAGAGGTCCATGCAACTTCTGGTAAATTAAAATCACCAAAAACTAAAAGAAAATCTCTATCAGATAGCTTGGATGCAACAGACTGGATAGAGGAAAGATGTTCAAGGTAGATGAAAACATCTGAAGAAGGGGGAATATAAGAGCAAGTAATGTATATTGAAATTTGACACACTGACACTTTAACACAGATAAATTCTGGGCAAACAAAACAGTTGTTCAACAGATAAATCAGCCCTAGCAGCTATAAGCATGCCTCCACCAGTTCGACCTAAACGGTCGCATCTGAAGGAAGTATACTGTAACATTTTGATAAGCCATAAAAAGAGAAGATGGATTTAATTTTTTGATGTACCACTCGAAGACGGGATATTGGAAACTACTGCCGGTGGTGCGAGTTTTTTGTTTAGGACTATACTCCTTAAAAATTAAATCAGGGGGCTAAAAATTTACACTACAGACTTTTTTAAAGCTGTCCGCAGGTATATTAATTTTAAACAATGCAATGTCTCGTGCATAGTTAAATTTAAATTTCTCAACAACAAGGTTCGTTATTGAGATCTTGGATTGAATGAATGCTTGCACATCTTCAATTGAAGTATCGGGGGCCAAGCGAGAAACAAAAATAAATTTCTTTGGCTTAACGACGACAAGAGACTTAGCTATGTTTAGAGGCATAACCACAAAAGAGTTGCAACCAGTGTTATTTGCTATACTCCTAGATACAGGCGAAGTAGGAGAAGTGACAACCACAATAGGTGGGTCGATCAAACTAACCGTGAAGGCTTGAGGCAAATTAGGCGAGACAGCGAGAGGAGTGTTCGCATGAGATAACGGAGTTAAAAGAGTTGATGGAAGAACTGACACAAGCGGAGGCTCCTCTAGAGAATTAAGGTTATTCAGTTGGGATTTAACTTCAATGAACGATTCTTGATTCGATGAATGTAACTTAGAAAGCGAATCCCGCAAACGAACATCGTTCAATTTGGTCTGCCTCAGGGTCGTAGGTTAAGGTCATCTACCCCACAACATTCACACGACCACTTAAGGCCAATTTTGCTATTAATAGCATCTTTAATACGTCCGGTAAGACCAATGCGCTTAACGTGAAAAATGTTATCGCAGAGCCAGCAATCAACAAAATCAGACTTAGAGTCAGCAGAGGATTTACAGTTTTTAGCCGAGCACGACAACATCTTCATAAAAGTGAATGTACCTCAAGAAACGTAGGGAACGGCAAAAGAAATATTAAAGTAGGAAAGAAATTTCAAAAATAACAAGTAAAGAAACCTACAGTCGAGTGTGCTCGACTGTAATATACCCGCTACCCAGCTGCTCGTACATCATTTATTTGCGGAACAAAAAAAACGGCTACAATCATATTTTGACCGTAAAAGGCGCTGGCGGCAGCGTTGCTTACAGCTATGGAAAACGTTAAGCTGAATAACTTCTGTGTTTATTATCCGATTGTTACCAAATTTTCAGAGATCATCTGGCTAGTAGTTATTATTTAAACCGAAAATGAACAATATGACATCAAAATTGCGCTAGTAATCAATGTTTTTTCAATTTACGGGGGCGGAAGGGGGCCAAAATCCAAAATAAACTTGATCAGCGTGCAATAATAACACATATTCTCACCAAGTTTGGTAGTCCTAGCTCTTATAATAGCTGAGATCTAGATTTTCACACGGACAAACAGACGGACAGACGGACTGTTGATCCTGAGCCAGAATATATATACTTTATGGGGTCAGAGGTGTCTTCGTCTGCCTGTTACATACATTTTCGGTTTGAACAAAGTTATAATACCCTTCTACTCTATGAATAGCGGGTATAAAAATAACAAAAACAAAAAGCTACAAAGAACTGTTAGAGGGAGGGAGTTTTACAAGGTGACAACGACTGAGTATTAGTAAGTAAGCTAAGCTAAAAACAACAACAAAAGCAACGCTACGGTAAGAGTAACTTCAAAACACGCGTAACAAGCTCAAAGAGCGTAAATAAAAACGTGAGAGCAGGAGAGTGTGGAAGAGTAGACTCAAAACAAAAACAACAAATGACGCCAAAGACGCGCAAGTTGATAATTGAGTAAATTGTGTAAAAATACAAAGCGCCAGCACAAACTAAAATACACCAAAGTAAACTAAAATCATAAATTATTTGCAAAGATTAGACAGAAAAAAAAATAATATTGAGAGTAAAGGTCAACACAACCGATCACCAGAAAGTCACTCACTCACTGTGTGTAATACACTAAGACCTTAATGTGAAATTGCAATCTGTTTCAATGCGCCCCTTTTTAGCATACTTAAATAAATGTTTGTGGACCACATGTTTCTTTTTTGCTGTGCCCTCTTTGTCGCTAAATTTCTTTGCTTCATGCTCGAGCCAGTTAACACCTTTATCTATTATTTATTCGTAAGTTACAAAATCTTTTTTCATTTTGCTTATCTTTTCTGCTCTGTACAAACTCTTCTTACTTTATAGGCTTACTAATTTAAATCAGGCCATACAGGCATCCAGGTTTTATTTGGTGTCTTTGAACTTTCTTTGGATTACTACCGGACATAACTCTTTTTAAAATTTATTTCTTAAATATGACTTTTGTTTAGACACAAGCTTTTAATATAAAGAATGACTGCCCCATTTAATAGTTGTTTTCAGTAAATGGTTTTCACTTTTTGAAGCGTTAATTTATTTGTATTATGTTGTAAAATTCCTGACTGCCTTGAATAAAATTGGTACATATCTCCTTTATTTGCGCTATGAATATTGTGAGACCGAAGTTAATTAAGGTAATAGAGAATTCTATTGTTTCTAAATTAAATTAAATTAATGCTTGATGCTTTCAATATCCTATCTTTTTTGCTGTGGCTTGTGTCATCAAACTGTTATTTTATACTTATTTTATGTCTAATGATTAGGATGTATCGGTCGGCTGTAAAGAGGTGGTGTATCAATATTTATACCCGCTACTCATAGAGTAGAAGGGTATTATAACTTTGTTCAAACCGAAAATGTATGTAACAGGCAGAAGGAGACACCTCCGACCCCATAAAGTATACTTATTCAGGCTCAGGATCAACAGCCGAGTCGATATAGCCATGTCCGTCTGTCTGTCTACCCGTGTGTAAATCTAGATCACAGCTACTATAAGAGCTAGAACTACCAAATTTGGTGACAATATGTGTTATTAATGCACGCTGATCAAGTTTATTTTGGATTTTGGCCACGCCCCCTTACGCCCCCGTAAATCGAAAAAACATTGATTACAAGCGCAATTTTGATGCCATATTTTTCATTTTCGGTTTACATGATAACTATAGCTAGCCAAATGATCTCTGAAAATTTGGTAACAATCGGATAATAAACACAGAAGTTATTCAGCTTAACGTTTTCCATAGCCGTAAGCAGCGCTGCCGGCAGCGCTGCTTGCAGCATTGTGCCGAATCGTGTGTGCGTGTACGGTGGTGAAATGGGTTAAGTTGTGGACTGCAAAACGAACAGTACTATTATGCATTTACGGGTTCGAGTGCCGCCCGCATCAAAAATTAAATGTGTGCAAAAATGTTTTTTTTTGGTATATGGTATACATGATAACTATAGCTAGCCAAATGATATCTGAAAATTTGGTAACAATCGGATAATAAACACAGAAGTTATTCAACTTAACGTTTTCCATAGCTGTAAGCAGCGCTGCCGGCAGCGCTGCTTGCAGCATTGTGCCGAGTCGTGTGTGCGTGTACGGTGGTGAAATGGGTTAAGTTGTGGACTGCAAAACGAACAGTACTATTATGCATTTACGGGTTCGAGTCCCGCCCGCATCAAAACTTAAAAGAGTGCAAAAATGTCTTTTTTTATTTTAGATTTTGACTTTGCATAAATATTGTAAGTCCATAGCCTTTTACGGTCAAAATATGATTGTAGCCGTTTTTTTTTTGTTCCGCAAATAAATGATGTACGAGCAGCTGGGTAGCGGGTATATTACAGTCGAGCACACTCGAATGTAGCTTTCTTACTTGTTTTTTCTTTTTTTTTTCATCCAATTGCTCAATTGTGCCTGATTTCACATAAACGTCAATACAGGGTGAATATGGTTACTTGTAGGACAACGGTGGATGAACAAGACTGAACAAGATTAAAGCAGGTTTGCTCAGCGTTACGTCCTCATGCACCATCGAATTTGATTTAGGCAGTTAATTTCTATTGGCAAAAGATGACAACTATAAATGTGAAATGACAGTTCAGAGTTGTCTAACAGCGCTTGAAATATCCACAGTGAAAACCAACAATTGGTATTGCCTCCTCATCCTTCGTCCAAACTGCATAAGCTTACCCTGCCACTTTGGGAGCAGTTGCTTAATCCAGACAGACATAGTTTCCTGGGCTGAACTCAACTCCTTCCTTCAAACGATATCGCACTCTGGAAGCGATTGATCTACAGCTCAGAGTCAATCGAAGTCCAGGAAAGACTTTGTGCCCTGAAAAAAAAACCATTTTTTCGAGACCAAGGTTAGATCAAATCTCAATACTGTAAAATATGGTTAAAGGAAAATCATTCAAACATTTGTCCGACTCAAATCATTGCAATGTTATACTTATATTAATTATACCCGCTACTCATAGAGTAGAAGGGTATTATAACTTTGTTCAAACCGAAAATGTATGTAACAGGCAGAAGGAGACACCTCCGACCCCATAAAGTATATATATTCTGGCTCAGGATCAACAGCCGAGTCGATATAGCCATGCCCGTCTGTCCGTCTGTCTGTCCGTGTGAAAATCTAGATCTCAGCTATTATAAGAGCTAGGACTACCAAATTTGGTGACAATATGTGTTATTATTGCCCGCTGATCAAGTTTATTTTGGATTTTGGCCACGCCCCCTTACGCCCCCGTAAATCGAAAAAACATTGATTACAAGTGCAATTTTGATGCCATATTGTTGTTTACATGATAACTATAGCTAGCCAAATGATCTCTGAAAATTTGGTAACAATCGGATAATAAACACAGAAGTTATTCAGCTTAACGTTTTCCATAGCCGTAAGCAGCGCTGCCGGCAGCGCTGCTTGCAGCTTTGTGCTGAATCGTGTGTGCGTGTACGGTGGTGAAATGGGTTAAGTTGTGGACTGCAAAACGAACAGTACTATTATGCATTTACGGGTTCGAGTCCCGCCCGCGTCAAAAATTAAATGTGTGCAAAAATGTTTTTTTTTATACCCGCTACTCATAGAGTAGAAGGGTATTATAACTTTGTTCAAACCGAAAATGTTTGAAACAGGCAGAAGGAGACACCTCCGACCCCATAAAGTATATATATTCTGGCTCAGGATCAACAGCCGAGTCAATATAGCCATGTCCGTCTGTCCGTCTGTCTGTCTTTGTGAAAATCTAGATCTCAGCTATTATAAGAGCTAGGACTACCAAATTTGGTGACAATATGTGTTATTATTGCACGCTGCTCAAGTTTATTTTGGATTTTGGCCACGCCCCCTTCCGCCCCGTACATCGAAAAAACATTGATTACAAGCGCAATTTTGATGCCATATTGTTCATTTTCGGTTAACTTGATGAATATAGCTGGCCAGATGATCTCTGAAAATTAGGTAACAATCGGATAATAAACACAGAAGTTATTCAGCTAAACGTTTTCCATAAAACTGCTAGCAGCGCTGCCGGCAGCGCTGCTTGCAGCATTGTGCCGAATCGTGAAATCGAAATGGGTTAAGTTGTGGACTGCAAAACGAACAGTATTATTATGCATGTGCGCAAAAATGTTTTTTTTTTATTTTATATTTTGACTTTGCATAAATATTATAAGTCCATAGCCTTTTACGGTCAAAATATGATTGTAGCCGTTTTTTTGTTCCGCAAATAAATTATGTACAAGCAGCTGGGGCGGGTATATTACAGTCGAGCATACTTGACTGTAGCTTTCTTACTTGTTTTATTCTTTTTATTATTATTATAATAATATAATTATTTTGGTGTCCAGGAGCGAAGGAGTGACTACTACGACAGAAGCTGGAAAGAAGCAGTCTCCTGGTGAGTTTGTTCAAACTGGAGTTCCGCCAGGAGACCCGTTTTATTTTGACCCTGCATCCACCTTCGACCCCATCCTCGTCAGCGCCCACAGCTAGGGGGCAGCGCGCAAAAGGCGCCGTCACAGCAGTAGCGTTCGAGTAGCAGCGTTTAAGCAGCAGTGAAGAAGCAGCAGCGAAGAAGTAGCAGCGAAGAAGCAGCAGCGAAGAGCAGAAGCGCAGCGCGAGTTATCAACCGTGGCTTGGAGGGTAACAATATTTTAATTAGAGACATCTTGTCTGCGAAACTATTTAAAGAAAACACATCTACTCTCGATAAACATCACAATAGGAATGCATTTTTATTGGCATATGTATATGCTTCATTATATGTATGTATGCTGTTCGCAGACAGCTCTTATATATACTAACATATTCATTCATCACCCACTTCCCAACCACATATATATTATAATTGTACATTTCAATATAACAAAGAGAATTATTGTAAAACTCACGTACACATATTAATAATTTAAGTACTAAGCACATTAGAGAGCACTTCGATTAACTTTGGCCATTAACGCACATGCCTAGTGTCGTGTTTCAAGTCACCCCACACTTCAAAAGTACTGTTCCCACAGATCATAAACTAAACAATTGTCCCCAATTCTGAAATCTCAACGATTAACAATTGTCCCCAATTCTGAAATCTTAACGATAAACAATTCTCCCCCAATTCGGATATCTTAACGATAAACAAATCTCGCCAAAGCCTCGTTTCTACTTTGAAACCTCATTATCCGACCAAGTGATAATCTAACGGCTCCGGTTCTTCCTTAGCTACTTTGGAAGTAAATAAAGTCTTCAAGTAAAAATCAAACAATTGTTTTTTTTTACTTAACCATAACTCAGAATCTGTTTCTATATATATGTATATGTATGTGTGTATGTATGTGTGTATGTGTGTGTGTGTGTAACGTTGCTGTTCTGCTCCGTGTTTCCGCGAAAGAAGCCTTTTCTGTGACGTTGAATGTCGATCCCATTGTAATCAGTGTTGCTGCTGTCCAGAGTGCAATGGGGTACACCCGAAGTGGTAACTCCTCCACTCCTAGAATGAAGTGACAGCCAGCGAATTGAAACGCATGGCGGAACGAATTGCGGTGTAGCTAGTGTACTTATAATTAGGTGTTCGTACTAAGAATAATTATTATTATTAACATTAGTATAGTAGTCCTTATATACTAGTCCTTATATAAGTTATGAACTCTCTTCTTGCGCCCTTCGTCTCACCCCCTCTCACCGGCCTGTCTCACACGCGCTTTCTCCACTTGCGCCACTTGACGGTCACTCAACCCTCGGATAACCCGAAGCGCACTCATCTTAGAGCGAATTCACTCAAATTGCGGGGCTTATCCGAGTGGAATATGTGCAGCGCGTTAGCCAAGGCGATTTACCGTTAGAACGGTAAATGGTCGGACGTTTCTAGAAAAGGCTGCAAGAAACGCACGTTAGCCGAGGCGATTTACCGTTAGAACGGTAAATGGTCGGACGTTTCTAGAAAAGGCTGCAAGAAACGCGCGATGTGTGGAAGGCTTGCACATTTTTCAGGCAGTCGGAGTTTACCTTGCAAACGAGACACAAGCAAAACTCCTATTAAATAAAGCGAAGCTAAAACTAAAAACTACTTTCTTGGCGATCTTCTCCTGCAGAGCCCGCAACATCCCAGGACTTATATCGAGGTGAGGTATTCGGTAATAAGAGCCGAGCAGCCCCAATGCAAGTTCGACTTACATTAACTGGCGCCTGAGCAGTCAGAATTCTGACTTCGGGCAATGGTATAAAACACAAAGAATTTTTTTTTTAAGAAAAAAAAGAAAAAATGGAAAGTGAAAATGTGCAAAAATGAAAGTGACAGTGATGTGCAGTGACAGTGAACAATCAAACACTAAAAACGACCACCCGCCGCGGTGAGAATGCCCCTATAGTTTGTAGCGGGAGCAACATTCTGCACGGGCGCAAAAAAGTCGTACATAACGAAGTGAAAAGACGCGAAAGCGTCTTCGTAAAAAAAAAAATAATAAAGGCCTATGTAACGACCCACTGCGGCGATTTGCCTACACTCGCTGTAGCCTGTTCGCGAGTGCAATGTACATAGTGCCGAAGAAAAAGAAAAAGAATAAATGAAATGAATGAATGAAATAATAACCAAGTAAACTCTGATTAAAGTGTGTGGTAATCTGCTGTATAGGCTGAGTGGCGTGGAGGCACCCGAGAAAGCTGCCCAGTAGATTGTGTGGCAACCGTACCATTAGTAGGCCAAGGCCAAAAAGGAGAAATACGGACCACCGCACCCAGTACTTAGTTCGACTTGTCGTTAAATTCGCTAATCACTGCCGTTTCAAAATCAAATTATGGAAACAAAACAAACAAATATAAAAAACGATAAACGAACAACGAAAGAACCATTGCCCGCAACCCGAACTTTACAATTTTCTAAAAACACCTTTTTTCTCTCCTCAGATCTTAAGAGGAGACACAACACACACGCTTCGATACACACACTTCAACACGCACAATTTGTCAAGGGTTAGTGAAACCGCATTTGTATCCAATCCGCTTTTTTTTCGAAAAATATAAAAGATTCCGCAAATACGCTTTAAATAATTAGCGAGCACATTTTTGAAGAAACCTTGGTCGACCGTCTGCCTCTCCGATTCAGTCTGCTTCCTATACCCTTACACCAGGTAGAATGGAGGAAATTAAGGAGTCCCTTAACGCGCTCCTTGCTCAGGTGACCGGGCTAAAAGACGACATGAAGAAAATTAATAGTAGGCTCGCAAACGCGGCCCACAATAAAACGAGGTCGGAACCCGTGTCTTATGATCAGGGAGACAAATATTTGTCGCCAACAAACAGATCAAGACCAAAGAGAAGCCACATTTCAGGGCCGAAGAGGTTGCTAAGATACGAACCAAGTCAGGGAATATTTTTCGTAAGTCGGATCTGCGTAATTAAAAAAGCGTTGGATAGTACATGTGTGTTTCACAAACTTTCTTTTAACTCACACATTTTGTACCGTTTTTTTCTTCACTTAACACATAACATAGAATCAAACCAACACACCTTTTTCAACATTACACAACTAACTACCTACCCTTAAGCAAATTAAGTTAATACTGCAAGCTACATTTTTTAATTGCAAGCATCGTCGTGGCCCAAATGGTGGGAGCTGCGGACATTTTCAAATATGAGGCTCCGCTTGTCCCACTGCAGGAGGGCGAGTCTGGCGAGTCAACGGCCAATTCAAGCTGGCGCATGTAATTGACTTGGCAAGGCTCGAGTCGCTGGTTCAGGAGGTTCAACGCGAGGCGGCGCTTCTAACGGATCCCAGGATTGAAGCGCTGGTAACGCACTACCTGGAAGAGTCGCGGGAGGGCCTGTCAAGACTGATGGGTACGCAGCGTGGACGTCGTTCGCTGGACTGGATTGGGTCCGCATGGAAGTGGATCGCGGGTTCTCCGCACGCATTGGATTGGGACGCCATACTTCGTGCGCAGGAAAACGTCGTCAAAACGGTCGACCAGCAAGTAAGGATGAATGCTGGTCTGTTCGACGCATCGCATGAGTCCCTGAGGCAATTGAACGAAGTAGCTGCGAGGGTCAATGCCATCAATGGAGATGATCATCGATAGTCAGGTAGGCGAGCTGACCCAAGCTTGCCAATTGGCTAAGACAGAAATCGTGAACTTCCGCTTACTTGACCACGGGGAGGTTCAAACGATTTTGACCGAGGTCAGGAACTTGCCGTACCAGAATGCAGTAGAAGCACTGGAATTTTCCCGCCCAACTGTGCTAACAAATGGAACGACGCTACTTTACATTTTGGCTATGCCCAAAACGACTGCCTCTCCATTGGGAACACGACTGTTTGCCCGGAGAAAAGTCTTCTGAAGTTAGACGAGAACGGATGCATCCCCAAGCTGTTGAAGGGCGGTCAGGCCCAATGCGAACTTCTCAGGAACAATGAGGCGCGCATAGAACTGGTCGAAGACGGGACAATGTTCCTGTCGAACTTCAACGGGACGATGGAAGCCGGATCCAGGACCCACAAGTTCGTAAACGAGACGATCAGTGTGGCCGGGAGAACTTACACGAGTTACTCCTCGACGCACTTTACAGTCATGCCAGCAGTACTCACATCGGTAACTGCCACGGGTACGCGCCTTCACTGCACTACGTCAACGACTTTAATATGGAAAACCTGAAGAGACTCTCCGGTATGTCCGAGAAGGAAGAACCATTGCCCGCAACCCGAACTTTACAATTTTCTAAAAACACCTTTTTTCTCTCCTCAGATCTTAAGAGGAGACACAACACACACGCTTCGATACACACACTTCAACACGCACAATTTGTCAAGGGTTAGTGAAACCGCATTTGTATCCAATCCGCTTTTTTTTCGAAAAATATAAAAGATTCCGCAAATACGCTTTAAATAATTAGCGAGCACATTTTTGAAGAAACCTTGGTCGACCGTCTGCCTCTCCGATTCAGTCTGCTTCCTATACCCTTACACCAGGTAGAATGGAGGAAATTAAGGAGTCCCTTAACGCGCTCCTTGCTCAGGTGACCGGGCTAAAAGACGACATGAAGAAAATTAATAGTAGGCTCGCAAACGCGGCCCACAATAAAACGAGGTCGGAACCCGTGTCTTATGATCAGGGAGACAAAATATTTGTCGCCAACAAACAGATCAAGACCAAAGAGAAGCCACATTTCAGGGCCGAAGAGGTTGCTAAGATACGAACCAAGTCAGGGAATATTTTTCGTAAGTCGGATCTGCGTAATTAAAAAAGCGTTGGATAGTACATGTGTGTTTCACAAACTTTCTTTTAACTCACACATTTTGTACCGTTTTTTTCTTCACTTAACACATAACATAGAATCAAACCAACACACCTTTTTCAACATTACACAACTAACTACCTACCCTTAAGCAAATTAAGTTAATACTGCAAGCTACATTTTTAATTGCAAGCATCGTCGTGGCCCAAATGGTGGGAGCTGCGGACATTTTCAAATATGAGGCTCCGCTTGTCCCACTGCAGGAGGGCGAGTCTGGCGAGTCAACGGCCAATTCAAGCTGGCGCATGTAATTGACTTGGCAAGGCTCGAGTCGCTGGTTCAGGAGGTTCAACGCGAGGCGGCGCTTCTAACGGATCCCAGGATTGAAGCGCTGGTAACGCACTACCTGGAAGAGTCGCGGGAGGGCCTGTCAAGACTGATGGGTACGCAGCGTGGACGTCGTTCGCTGGACTGGATTGGGTCCGCATGGAAGTGGATCGCGGGTTCTCCGCACGCATTGGATTGGGACGCCATACTTCGTGCGCAGGAAAACGTCGTCAAAACGGTCGACCAGCAAGTAAGGATGAATGCTGGTCTGTTCGACGCATCGCATGAGTCCCTGAGGCAATTGAACGAAGTAGCTGCGAGGGTCAATGCCATCAATGGAGATGATCATCGATAGTCAGGTAGGCGAGCTGACCCAAGCTTGCCAATTGGCTAAGACAGAAATCGTGAACTTCCGCTTACTTGACCACGGGGAGGTTCAAACGATTTTGACCGAGGTCAGGAACTTGCCGTACCAGAATGCAGTAGAAGCACTGGAATTTTCCCGCCCAACTGTGCTAACAAATGGAACGACGCTACTTTACATTTTGGCTATGCCCAAAACGACTGCCTCTCCATTGGGAACACGACTGTTTGCCCGGAGAAAAGTCTTCTGAAGTTAGACGAGAACGGATGCATCCCCAAGCTGTTGAAGGGCGGTCAGGCCCAATGCGAACTTCTCAGGAACAATGAGGCGCGCATAGAACTGGTCGAAGACGGGACAATGTTCCTGTCGAACTTCAACGGGACGATGGAAGCCGGATCCAGGACCCACAAGTTCGTAAACGAGACGATCAGTGTGGCCGGGAGAACTTACACGAGTTACTCCTCGACGCACTTTACAGTCATGCCAGCAGTACTCACATCGGTAACTGCCACGGGTACGCGCCTTCACTGCACTACGTCAACGACTTTAATATGGAAAACCTGAAGAGACTCTCCGGTATGTCCGAGAAGGTCTCCTTCTCCTTTCTGGTGGAAGCTTTGGTCGCCTTGGTTGTCGGTGTGGCCCTATACACCGTACGGAGGAAGCTAACATCGACCAAAGGGATCCCGATCATGACAGACGGCACACTGGACCTGGAGGCACAAGAAGCTGACAGGGCACCCAAAACAATAATCTGCGGGACGCAGATCTTGGAGGAGTTATGAACTCTCTTCTTGCGCCCTTCGTCTCACCCTCTCACCGGCCTGTCTCACACGCGCTTCCTCCACTTGCGCCACTTGACGGTCACTCAACTCTCGGATAACCCGAAGCGCACTCATCTTAGAGCGAATTCACTCAAATTGCGGGGCTTATCCGAGTGGAATATGTGCAGCGCGTTAGCCGAGGCGATTTACCGTTAGAACGGTAAATGGTCGGACGTTTCTAGAAAAGCCTGCAAGAAACGCACGTTAGCCGAGGCGATTTACCGTTAGAACGGTAAATGGTCGGACGTTTCTAGCGGGGCGATCTTCTCCTGCAGAGCCCGCAACATCCCAGGACTTATATCGAGGTGAGGTATTCGGTAATAAGAGCCGAACATCCCCAATGCAAGTTCGACTTGCATTAACTGGCGCCCGAGCAGTCAGAATTCTGACTTCCGGCAATGGTATAAAACACAAAGAATTTTTTTTTAAGAAAAAAAAAGAAAAAATGGAAAGTGAAAATGTGGAAAAAGAAAGTGACAGTGATGTGCAGTGACAGTGAACAATCAAACACTAAAAACGACCACCCGCCGCGGTTAGAATGCCCCTATAGTTTGTAGCGGGAGCAACATTCTGCACGGGCGCAAAAAAGTCGTACATAACGAAGTGAAAAGACCACCCGCCGCAACGTTAATACTGTCTCCGTACAAGCGCAGTATACGCGGGCGCAAAAGCGTCTTCGTAAAAAAATAATAATAAAGGCCTATGTAATGACCCACTGCGGCGATTTGCCTACATTCGCTGTAGCCTGTGAGTGCAATGTACATAGTGCCGAAGAAAAAGAAAAAGAATAAATGAAATGAATGAATGAAATAATAACCAAGTAAACTCTGATTAAAGTGTGTGGTAATCTGCTGTATAGGCTGAGTGGCGTGGAGGCACCCGAGAAAGCTGCCCAGTAGATTGTGTGGCAACCGTACCATTAGTAGGCCAAGGCCAAAAAGGAGAAATACGGACCACCGCACCCAGTACTAAGTTCGACTTGTCGTTAAATTCGCTAGTCACTGCCGTTTCAAAATCAAATTATGCAAACAAAACATAAACAAATATAAACAAGTAAGAAAGCTACATTCGAGTGTGCACGACTGTAACATACCCGCTACCCAGCTGCTCGTACATCAAAATTATTTGCGGAACAATAAAAAACGGCTACAATCATATTTTGACCGTAAAAGGCCATGGACTTACAATATTTATCCAAAGTCAAAGTCTAAAATAAAATATAAAATTTTTTGCACACATTTAAATTTTGATGCGGCTGGGACTCGAACCCATAAATGCATAATAGTTCTGTTCGTTATGCAGTCCACAACTTAACCCATTTCACCACCTTACACGCACACACTATTCGGCATAATGCTGCAAGCAGCGCTGCCGGCAAAAGGAGCAAAAAGTATTGAAAACTTATAATAACTTTTATTCACGTACCAAAAAAATCCATGATTTATCACTTAAACAGTAAAAATAATAATTCTACCTGTTGAAGACTATAAATCGAATACGTGCATGTAAAAAAAAAATATGTGGCCTCTTAATAATTCTTTATATACTTGAATGGAAAGTGTTCTAGAGCACTCTAACTTTTAATAAATTTTGTTGAAAAAACGACCAATAGATAATCAGAGATAATCTGGCTAGCTATAGTTATCATATAAACCGAAAATGAACAATATGGCATCAAAATTGCGCTTGTAATCAATGGGCGGAAGGGGCCAAAATCCAAAATAAACTTGAGCAGCGTGCAATAATAACACATATTGTCACCAAATTTGGTAGTCCTAGCTCTTATAATAGCTGAGATCTAGATTTTCACAAAGACAGACAGACGGACAGACGGACATGGCTATATCGACTCGGCTGTTGATCCTGAGCCAGAATATATATACTTTATGGGGTCGGAGGTGTCTCCTTCTGCCTGTTTCAAACATTTTCGGTTTGAACAAAGTTATAATACCCTTCTACTCTATGAGTAGCGGGTATAAAAAAAAACATTTTTGCACACATTTAATTTTTGTCGCGGGCGGGACTCGAACCCGTAAATGCATAATAGTACTGTTCGTTTTGCAGTCCACAACTTAACCCATTTCACCACCGTACACGCACACACGATTCGGCACAATGCTGCAAGCAGCGCTGCCAGCAGCGCTGCTTACAGCTATGGAAAACGTTAAGCTGAATAACTTCTGTGTTTATTATCCGATTGTTACCAAATTTTCAGAGATCATTTGGCTAGCTATAGTTATCATGTAAACAACAATATGGCATCAAAATTGCGCTTGTTATCAATGTTTTTTCGATTTACGGGGGCGGAAGGGGGCGTGGCCAAAATCCAAAATAAACTTGATCAGCGTGCAATAATAACACATATTATTACCAAATTTGGTAGTCCTAGCTCTTATAATAGCTGAGATCTAGATTTTCACACGGACAGACAGACGGACAGACGGACATGGCTATATCGACTCGGCTGTTGATCCTGAGCCAGAATATATATACTTTATGGGGTCGGAGGTGTCTCCTTCTGCCTGTTACATACATTTTCGGTTTGAACAAAGTTAGAATACCCTCCTACTCTATAAGTAGCGGGTATAATAAAAAGAATAAAAAACAAGTAAGAAAGCTACATTCGAGAGTGCTCGACTGTAATATACCCGCTACCCAGCTGCTCGTACATCATTTATTTGCGGAACAAAAAAAAACGACTACAATCATATTTTGACCGTAAAAGGCTATGGACTTACAATATTTATGCAAAGTCAAAAAAAAAAAAATAAAAAAAAAACATTTTTGCACACATTTAATTTTTGATGCGGGCGGGACTCGAACCCGTAAATGCATAATAGTACTGTTCGTTTTGCAGTCCACAACTTAACCCATTTCACCACCGTACACGCACACACGATTTGGCACAATGCTGCAAGCAGCGCTGCCGGCAGCGCTATGGAGAACGTTAAGCTGAATAACTTCTGTGTTTATTATCCGATTGTTACCAAATTTTCAGAGATCATTTGGCTAGCTATAGTTATCATGTAAACAACAATATGGCATCAAAATTGCGCTTGTAATCAATGTTTTTTCGATTTACGGGGGCGGAAGGGGGCGTGGCCAAAATCCAAAATAAACTTGAGCAGCGTGCAATAATAACACATATTGTCACCAAATTTGGTAGTCCTAGCTCTTATAATAGATGAGAATTAGATTTTCACACGGACAGACAGACGGACGGACGGACATGGCTATATCGACTCGGCTGTTGATCCTGAGCCAGAATATATATACTTTATGGGGTCCGAGGTGTCTCCTTCTGCCTGTTACATACATTTTCGGTTTGAACAAAGATATAATACCCTTCTACTCTATGAGTAGCGGGTATAAAAATAAAAAGAACAAGCTTAAGCGGCATGAACTGGGAATCGAACCACGGACCTATCGGTTCAGGAGCTCATCGCTTTTCCACTAAGCTACTGACGCTGTTATCCAACAATTGCAAAAACTTGCATTGTAAGGCATTCTTATTATTTCCTGTACAAATAAAGAATTTGCGCTGCCGGCAGCGCTGCTTACAACTACGGAAAACGTTAAGCTGAATAACTTCGGTGTTTATTATGCGATTGTTACCAAATTTTTAGAGATCATCTGGCTAGCTATAGTTATCATATAAACCGAAAATGAACAATATGGCATCAAAATTGCGCTTGTAATCAATGTTTTTTCCATTTACGGGGGCGTGGCCAAAATCCAAAATAAACTTGATCAGCGTGCAATAATAACACACATGTCACCAAATTTGGTAGTCCTAGCTCTTATAATAGCTGTGATCTAGATTTTCACACGGACAGACAGACGGACAGACGGACATGGCTATATCGACTCAACAAAGTTATAATACCCTTCTACTCTATGAGTAGCGGGTATAATTACAATCCGATCGAACAATAAACACAGAAGTTATTCATCTCACCGTTTTCCATAGTTACACTGCTTGCGCCTTCGTAGCATATCGTGACGTCACAATCCTTCGTTTCAGCCGTAGCAGTGTACAGCTGATTGCTATGATGTTTTTACATGTAGATGGCGCTATTCAAAGATAGATCTAATTTGAACAATAGGTGGTGGATGAACTTGTGCAGAGTCTTTTGATGGAATTAATTATACCATTCGACCATTGAAAATGGTCAAAAATGGTATACTAAGTTTGTGCAAAAGTATGTAACAGGCGAAAGCAGACATGCCAGACCCCATAAAGTATATATATTCTGGCTCAGGATCCACAGCCGAGTCGATTGAGCCATGTCCGTCTGTCCGTCTGTCCTTCTGTCCGTCTGTCCGTCTGTCTGTATGAACGTCGAGATCTCAGCTATTACAAAAGCTAGAGACACCAAATTTGACATGATGGTTCCTGTATACCATACGCAGATTAAGTTTATTTCAAAATTGGAGTGCCACGCCCACCGCCCACGCAAATCAATAATTTACGAATATTAAGGAAAGTATTACAGTTACAGATACCAAATTTGGCATGATGGTTCCTGTAAACTATGCGCAGAATGCGTTTTTTCAAATTTGGGGTGCCACGCCCACCACCCACGCAAATCTATAATTTTTGAATATTAAGGAAAGTATTAAAGTTACGGACACCAAATTTGGCATGATGGTTCCTATAAATAATGCGCAGGTGAGATTTTTTTGAAATTTGAGGTGCCACGCCCACCGCCCACGCAAAACGATAATTTTCCATTATCAGGAGAAGTATTGAAATTACAGCTTTCTGCTTTGGTATAAACATAAATAATTGCAATATAAATCTATTCCCAAATTACAATCTAATCGGACCATAAACACAGAAGTTATCCATGTTTCCGTTTTCCATACTTCCACTGCTTCCGCCTGTGCTGCGCGTCGTGACGTCATCGTCACGATGCTTCGTTTCAGCCGTAGCGTGTGTCACATGTAGATGGCACTATTCAGAGATAAATCTAATATAAACAAGTAAAGAAAGCTACAGTCGAGCGCGCCCGACAGTAAGATACCATTCGCCCAGTTTAAAATTTATGCATAAAATTATTTTTCTTAGCTTTAATCAAAACTGCTTATGTTAAGTCGTTTTTCTTTATACATAAATTTTTTATCTGTTTCTCTGTAACTCTTACGTCGACTGCTATTAGTTGACTTTAAATTAAATTAAATAAATTAAATAAATTAAATAAATTAAATAAATTAAATAAATTAAATAAATTAAATAAATTAAATAAATTAAATAAATTAAATAAATTAAATAAATTAAATAAATTAAATAAATTAAATAAATTAAATAAAGGGAAGTAAAAAGTAACTTGGTTGTAAAGGGATCATTATATTCTTGCTTAGAGTCAGCAAAGGATTTGCAGTTTCTAGCCGAGCACGACAACATCTTCATAAAAGTGAATGTACCTCAGAAAACTTAGGGAAAAAACGTGAGAGCGGGAGAGTGTGGAAGAGTAGACTCAAAACAAAAATATCAAATGACGCCAAAGACGCGCAAGTTGATAATTGTGAAAATTGTGTAAATTTAGTAAAATTACAAAGCACCAGGGGTAACACGAAGTGTTTTGAATACGCACCGGGTTAGCACAAACTAAAATACATAAAAGTAAATTAAAACCACAAATTATTTATAAAGATTAGGCAAAAAAAAAAAAATAATAATATTGAGAGTAAAGGTCAACACAACCGATCACCAGAAAGTCGCTCAATCTTGTACGTCCAATTCTTGAATATGGCTCTTGCGTGTGGTCCCCGCAGTACCAAATTTATCAAGACAGAATTGAGTCTGTTCAAAAGCAATTTCTTCTTTTTGCTTTACGTAGTTTCAACTGGGTACTAGGAGTAGATTTACCACCTTATCATAATCGGCTTCTTTTAATTAGCCTTCCTTCTTTAGCTTACCGTCGTATTATGTTAAGTATCTTGTTTATCATAAAACTTATAAGATTTGAGGTCGATTCCCCTTCCTTACTCAGGCAACTTAACTTTAGTGTTCCTTCCAGAGTTACACGTAATTTTCAGCCATTGTCATTAGCTTTTTGTTCTAGTAATTATAGCTTGCATGATCCTTTCCGACTTCTCTGTGATCAATATAATAAACTTTTTAGACTTTTCAACTTAGAGTCCTCTCTTTCTAATATAAAAATTTCTATTCATAACTCATTAACACTTCATACTAATAACTAATATTAAGTTTTCTGAACTTATTGGGTTTTTCTGGGTTTTCCCCAATCCATTGCAACAAATGTTGGATCGGCTAGAATTTTTGGTTTTTTCCCAGAATTGAATTAAATTAAATTATAATAAATTGAATTTTATAATTAAAATATTTTATATTCCATTTTAAAATTTCAAACTTAATTAAAACTTTAAAATTTATGCATAAAATCAATTTTCTTAGCTTTAATCAAAACTGCTTATGTTAAGTCGCTTTTCTTTATATATAAATTTTTCATCTGTTTTTCTGTAACTCTTACGTCGACTGCTGTTAGTTGACTTTAAATTAAATTAAATAAATTCATACCATAGGTAGATCGAGTTTGTTTTAATTTATTGATGCCTCGCCCACCGCTCACGCAAATAGGTCATTTACGATTATCAGGGGAAGTATAAGAGATTCAGCTTTCTGCTTTGGTATGAACATAGATAATAGCAATATAAATCTCTTACCCAAATTCCGATCGGACAATAAACACAGAAGTTATCCATGTTAACGTTTTCGGTAGTTCCACTGCTTGCGCCTGACCTGCGCGTCGTGACGTCATCGTCATATTATTTCTTATATGTTAACAATACAATAAATTCTATTAGTATTTCCAAAAGAATGTCAAAATTTAAAACATATCTTCTAAATAAGTTTCAAATGACCGATTTAAATGAAATACAAATATTGATTGGTATAAAAATTGATAGAAAAAATGATCAAATTTATTTCAGTCAATCTGCATATAATAAAAATGTTTTAAAAAAAATTCAGATTGGAAGATTGTAATCCAGTTGGGACTCCTCTTCCAAGCAAATTAAATTATGCGGCTTTGCAAGTAGAAGAATCATATGAAGCACCATGTAGGAATTTGATTGCTTGTTTAATGTATGTAATGTTATGTACACGACCGGTCTTAAGTACATCAATTAGTATCTTAAGTCGACATACTAACTATAATAATAGAGTCTTAAAAGAATTTAAAGGCACCTAAAAGGAACTGTCGATATGAAGTTAACATTCAAAAGGAATTTGAAAGTAAATAAAATTCTTATGGGGTATGCTGGTCTGGAAATGAGACTGACAGAAGAAGTACAGGGTATAAAATACCCGGCTTATTTGCGAAAGTGCAAATTCTCAGGGTGTCATGTTCTCAAGTTGTTCGTTTTGGTGTAAAACTTAACTCTGTAAAATTTTAGCCCGATCGGATAATGTTTAGAGGTGCCTTTCTCAACCAAAACTTTGATATAGGCATTTTTTGGATAAAATGTTGTATTTATACCCGCTACTCATAGAGTAGAAGGGTATTATAACTTTGTTCAAACCGAAAATGTATGTAACAGGCAGAAGAAGACACCTCCGATCCCATAAAGTATATATATTCTGGTTCAGGATCAACAGCCGAGTCGATATAGCCATGTCCGTCTGCCCGTCTGTCCTTCCGCCCCTGTAAATCGAAAAAAATTGATTACAAGCGCAATTTTGATGCCATATTGTTCATTTTCGGTGTATATGGTTATAATCGGATAATAAACACAGAAGTAATTCAGCTTAACGTTTTCATAGCTGTAAGCAGCGCTGCCGGCAGCGCAAATTCGTTATTTGTACAGGAATTAATAAGAATGCATTGCAATGCAAATTATTGCAGTTGTTAGAAAAAAAGCGTCAGTAGCTTAGTTTAAAAGCGATGAACTCCTGAATCGACAGGCCCGTGGTTCGATTCTCAGTTCATGCCGCTTAAGCTTTTTCTTTTTTTTTTTTAAGAATTTTTACTTGAAATTTTGAATATGCATTAATTGGTGGTCGTGTATTTTATTTAAAACTTATTTAATTGCTCCCAATGAAGTAGACAAGTGAAGAAGTGACAGTCTCTTAAATCAGCTGTGTGCAATTGTTAGAGCGCAGCTTTTTCTTATATTGTTTTATTTTTTTTATACCCGCTACTCATAGAGTAGAAGGGTATTATAACTTTGTTCAAACCGAAAATGTATGTAACAGGCAGAAGAGACACCTCCGACCCCATAAAGTATATATATTCTGGATCAGGATCAACAGCCGAGTCGATATAGCTATGTCCGTCTGTCCGTCTGTCTGTCCGTGTGAAAATCTAGATCTCAGCTATTATAAGAGCTAGGACTACCAAATTTGTTGACAATATGTGTTATTATTGCACGCTGGTCAAGTTTATTTTGGATTTTGGCCACGCCCCGTTCCGCCCCCGTAAATCGAAAAAAAATGATTACAAGCGCAATTTTGATGCCATATTGTTCATTTTCGGTGTACAAAATGATCTCTGAAAATTTGGTAACAATCGGATAATAAACACAGAAGTTATTCAGCTTAACGTTTTCCATAGCTGTAAGCAGCGGTGCCGGCAGCGCTGCTTGCAGCATTGTGCCGAATCGTGTGTGCGTGTACGGTGGTGAAATGGGTTAAGTTGTGGACTGCAAAACGAACAGTACTATTATGCATTTACGGGTTCGTCCATAGCCTTTTACGGCCAAAATATGATTGTAGCCGTTTTTTTTGTGCTCCGCAAATAAGTGATGTACGAGCAGCTGGGTAGAGGGTATATTACAGTCGAGCACACTCGAATGTAGCTTTCTTACTTGTTTTTTTATAAAATTTATTATAAGTTAGAGTGCTCTATAACTCTTTCCATTCAATTATATAAAGAGTTATTAAAAGGGCATTTGTGGTCCTCAACAGGTAGAATTATTAGATCATGGATTCGGAATGTGCGTAACAGGCAAAAGGAGGCATCTGCGACCTCATAAAGTATATATATTCTTGCTCGGGTTCACTAGCCGAGTCGATTAAGCCATGTCTGTCTGTCCGTCTGACCGTCTGTCCGTCTGTATGAACGCCTATATCTCAGAAACTAAAAAAGCTAGAGCCACCAAATTTGGTGACAACACTTGTGTAAATCATACGCTGTAAAATTTATATTAAAATTTAAGCCACACCTACTTCCGCCCCCGCAAATCGATAAACCGTATAGCAAGCGTAATAATAAAGCTACAGTATTCCGTTTTGGTGTATATGATAACTATCACCAGCAAAACGATCGGTGAAAACTTGGTTACGATCTGATAATGAACAAAAAAGTTATTCAACGTTTCATATAGATTTGCACTGCGCCCACTGCAAGCAACCAAGCAGTGTTTTTATCAAGCAGTGTTTTTTTCAACTGCTTGGACTGCTTGGCGTCTAACTGAAAATTATATTTGTTGTTTATTAAATTTCTTTAAAAAAACAAATTAATAACAGTTTTCACAATCTGAATTTTTTCATAAACTTAAAAAATCCATGGTCTTATACAGTCAACACTTGACTGTAGCCATTCTTACTTGTTATTTTTACTGTTTAAGTGATTAATCTTGGATTTTTTTAGTACCTAAATAAAAGTTATACGTTTTCAATACTTTTTACTCCTTTTGCCGGCAGCGCTGCGTGCAGCATTGTCTCGAATGGTTTGCGTGTACGGTGGTGAAATGGGTTAAGTTGTGGACTGCAAAACGAACAGAACTATTATGCATTTACGGGTTCGAGTCCCACCCGCATTAAAAATTAAATGTGTTCAACAAATTATTATTTTTATTTTAGATTTTGACTTTACATAAATATTGTAAGTCCACGGCCATTTACGGTCAAAATATGATTGTATCCGTTCTTTATTGTTCCGCAAATAATTTCGATGTACGAGCAGCTGGGTAGCGGGTATGTTACAGTCGAGCACACTCGAATGTAGCTTTCTTACTTGTTATACCCGCTACTCATAGAGTAGAAGGGTATTATAACTTTGTTCAAACCGAAAATGTATGTAACAGGCAGAAGGAGACAACTGCGACCCCATAAAGTATATATATTCTGGCTCAGGATCAACAGCCGAGTCGATATAGCCATGTCCGTCTGTCAGTCTGTTTGTCCGTGTGAAAATCTAGATCTCAGCTATTATAAGAGCTAGGACTACCAAATTTGGTGAAAATATGTGTTATTATTGCACGCTGATCAAGTTTATTTTGGATTTTGGCCACGCCCTCTTCCGCCTCCGTAAATCGAAAAAACATTGATTGCAAGAGCAATTTGTATGCCATATTGTTCATTTTCGGTTCACATGATAACTATAGCTAGCCAGATGATCTCTGAAAATTTGGGAACAATCGGATAATAAACACAGAAGTTATTCAGCTTAACGTTTTCCATAGCTGTAAGCAGCGCTGCCGACAGCATTGTGCCGAATCGTGTGTGCGTGTACGGTGTTGAAATGGGTTAAGTTGTTGACTGCAAAACGAACAGTACTATTATGCATTTACGGGTTCGAGTCCCGCCCGCATCAAAAATTAAATGTGTGCAAAAATGTTTTTTTTTTTATTTTAGATTTTGACTTTGCATAAATATTGTAAGTCCATAGCCTTTTACGGTTAAAAAAAATTTGTCTTTAGTTAAAATTCTGTTTTTTTTTTTGTGAGCATTTAAGGTTTTAGGTCGCAAATTGCTCTAATAAACTTTATTTTAGTTTTATATGATAAAATACATTTAAAATATAAAAGAATTTATTTTTAATTAATTTTTAAGCGATTTCTTACTGCTAGATGGGTACTTCTTTGTATACTCTTTGACAACTTGTAATAATTTTTTAAATCGTTCAAACAGAGGGGCAGTAACGCTTGAGGATCCAGCACTTGATTCAAAAACAGCTCTTAAATATTATTCACATATATAATGACTGCATGGAAGATAAAGCAAACTGCGTTCCAATAACTGTTTTAACCAAACTGCCGAACCGTTAAATCTTTTGGAATTGGATGCAGTTGTATCAAAACATGCAGCAACGATTTTATCCGAAACTCATCACTCTGTTAGCATGTTGAAGGTTGAACGAGATATTTCAACGCCAGTGGATGCAACTACTATTGGTACTCTCAAAAGTTATTCACCATCAGAATATGATATTATAATTGGTATTCTTTAGACTTTTTTTCGACCAGTTAATTCTGGGAGCATTTTTCTATTCCAATGTACCACTGCAGTCATCTAAAATTAACAGTTAAAATGCCAAAATTAACTTTTTCCAAAATGATGTGAACATTCAAATAGTTGCAAGGTAATTGCCAAGTCTTTACAGCTTTTCTTCGCTGACTCAGATATTTTATTCCTATTATCTTCTCGCAGCCGCTGCAAAGTTCTGGTATTGAATGCGTATTCGTCTGCCTAGATATAATTATCATATAAACCGAAAATGAATAATATGGCATCAAAATTGCACTTGTAATCAATGTTTTTTCGATTTACGGGGGCGGAAGGGGGCGTGGCCAAAATCCAAAATAAACTTGATCTTCTACTCTATGAGTAGCGGGTATAAAAAAAAACATTTTTGCACACATTTAATTTTTGATGCGGGCGGGACTCGAACCCGTAAATGCATAATAGTACTGTTCGTTTTGCAGTTCACAACTTAACCCATTTCACCACCGTACACGCACACACGATTCGGCACAATGCTGCAAGCAGCGCTGCCGGCAGCACTGCTTACAGCTATGGAAAACGTTAAGCTGAATAACTTCTGTGTTTATTATCCGATTGCTGAATATGTGGATTATTCAAAGGAGTAAGGGAATCATTATGGCTAAAATGAAATAAAATTAAAATTTAATGATCTAATATTTATTTTCGAGGATAACCAAGAAAAACCACATAGATATCAAATATCATTTTACCAGAAAAAAAATTGAAAACCAACTAATTTGTGTTAAGTATCCATCACAGATTTGTAAATGGCTGATATTTTGACCAAGCCACTACCAACTGCCAAATTCACTGCACCGCGGGACCAACTGGTGCTAATCGAATCTTGAATGGTAAAAATCATCTGAATGAGCAAATGTAAGTTTTTTCATGAAGTAATTCCTAGTCTAACCATAACTATGTTTATCTAATCGAAACTTGTTAAATTTCTGTTTAAATGAACTAATTGGGTTTTCCCAATTCTTTGCAGCATATACTGGCTCAAAAAAAAAAACAAGTAAGAAAGCTACAGTCGAGTGTGCTCGACTGTAATATACCCGCTACCAAGCTGCTCGAACATAATTAATTTGCGGAACAAAAAAAACGGCTACAATCATATTTTGACCGTAAAAGGCTATGGACTTATAATATTTATGCGAAGTCAAAATTTAAAATAAAAAAAAAAAACATTTTTTCACACATTTAATTTTTGATGCGGGCGGGACTCGAACCCGTAAATGTATAATAGTACTGTTCGTTTTGCAGTTCACAACTTAACCCATTTCACCACCGTACACGCACACACGATTCGGCATAATGCTGCAAGCAGCGCTGCCGGCAGCGCTGCTTACAGCAATGGAAAACGTTAAGCTGAATAACTTCTGTGTTTATTATCCGATTGTTACCAAATTTTCAGAGATCATCTGGCTAGCTATAGTTTTCATGTAAACCAAAAATGAACAATATGGCATCAAAATTGCACTTGTTATCAATGTTTTTTCGATTTGCGGGGGCGGAAGGGGGCGTGGCCAAAATCCAAAATAAACTTGATCAGCGTGTAATAATAACACATATTGTCACCAAATTTGGTTGTCCTAGCTCTAATAATAGCTGAGATCTAGATTTTCACACGGACAGACAGACCGACAGACGGACATGGCTATATCGACTCGGCTGTTGATCCTGAGCCAGAATATATATGCTTTATGAGGTCGGAGGTGTCTCCTTCTGCCTGTTACATACATTTTCGGTTTGAACAAAGTTATAATACCCTTCTACTCTATGAGTAGCGGGTATAAACATTTTTGCACACATTTAATTTTTGATGTGGGCGGGACTCCAACCCGTAAATGCATAATAGTACTGTTCGTTTTGCAGTTCACAACTTAACCCATTTCACCACCGTACACGCACACACGATTTGGCACAATGCTGCAAGCATTGCTGAATATATGGATTATTCAAAGGAGTAAGGGAATCATTATGGCTAAAATGAAATAAAATTAAAATTTAATGATCCAATATCTCAGCTATTATAAGAGCTAGGACAACCAAATTTGGTGACAATATGTGTTATTATTGCACGCTGATCAAGTTTATTTTGGATTTTGGCCACGCCCCCTTCCGCCCCCGCAAATCGAAAAAACATTGATAACAAGTGCAATTTTGATGCCATGTTGTTCATTTTCGGCTTACATGATAACTATAGCTAGCCAGATGATCTCTGAAAATTTGGTAACAATCGGATAATAAACGAAGAATTTATTCAGCTTAACGTTTTCCACAGCTGTAAGCAGCGCTGCCGGCAGCGCGTTTTTTTTTTTATTTTTTAGTTTGACTTTGCATAAATATTATAAGTCCATAGCCTTTTACGGTCAAAATATGATTGTAGCCGTTTTTTTGTTCCCCAAATAAATTATGTACAAGCAGCTGGGTAGCGGGTATATTACAGTCGAGCACACTCGACTGTAGCTTTCTTACTTGTTTATTTTAGGTTTTGACTTTGCATAAATATTGAAAATTCATGGCCTTTTACGGTCAGAATATAATTGTAGCCGTTTTTTATTGTTCCGCAATTAATTTTGGTGTACGAGCAGTTGGGTAGCGGGTATATTACATTCGTTTTGTGTTAGTTTTTGAGTTTGCATAAATATTGTAAGTCTATGGCCTTATACGTTCAAAATATGATTGTAGCCGTTCATTATTGTTTCGTAAAAATTTTTATAATCGAGTAGCTGGGTAGCGGGTATATTACAGTCGAGCACACTCGAATGTAGCTTTCTTACTTTAGTTTTTTTTTTTTACCAGTTTGAGAACCCTGAGATAAATACTTGAGTGGTAGCTTGAAAGATATTCCTGTTTCAGTTGGCCGTCTTCGCCAATTTGTTCAAATTGCATATCACTGTCTGGACTTTGGGGGCCAATTGTTTGTTTTTCTTTAAGATCAAAAATCTGGGATAGATTCTTCTTTGGCACGGAGACAAGTCAGAGAAGTAGCGGCATAATTAGTCTCTTAATTTAAGACGATCGGTAATTGCCGACGGCGAATCGGAGTGTGGTCGAACTGTGGCCCACTCTCATATGTGAGTCACTTCTTAAATTGCGACAGTATGTCGCTAGTAGTTATGAAATGCATTAGTTCATACAGAGGGAAAGACGGACAGACAGACATGGCTTAATCGACTCGGCTAGTGAACCTAAGCAAGAATATATATACTTTATGGGGTCGCAGATGCCTCCTTCTGCCTGTTACGCACATTTCGACAAACACAATATTTTTTAAAATCCATGGTCTAAAAATTCTACTTGATGACTGTACGTACCAAGGTAGTTGGTGAGGCAGACGCGGTTCTAGAATCATACAATACGCCAATGAATTGAAAGGCCATTTCAAAGTGTACGGCACACTATGCTGATAAGTATAAGTATCAGATGTTCTCGCTAAGCCAAGGTCGCATGACCATTTCAGAATTTTATCATTGATTTTGAATCAAATCGGAGCTTATGAGGAGTCACCAGAAGTCATGAGACCGATGACTACCGAGGCAAGGCACTCGACACATTTGTGAGGGGCCCTAATGGTGACTTGCCACACCTATTAGCTATAAAGGAACCGAGAGATCTGAGCCATACATTGCATTTGTGTGGTCTAGTAGAGAATTAGGAGCAAAGAAATTCATTTGCCCCAAAGATTAGACAACAGCCCCTACATTTACCGGCATAACAAATGATTCAAATAGCGACTCAAAAACCTTTACTAAACGTCAGTTCCAATGGATTAACTTTGG
Source organism: Zaprionus ghesquierei (assembly GCA_018904095.1). Lineage (NCBI taxonomy): Eukaryota > Metazoa > Arthropoda > Insecta > Diptera > Drosophilidae > Zaprionus > Zaprionus ghesquierei. The sequence goes on along the minus strand of JAEIGP010000600.1, from coordinate 21,034 downwards.
CCCACTTCATATCACACCCCGAGACCAGCAATATATCAACATTTAATCCCTCCGACCGGTGCCAATCAAAACACTGCATTCCAACCCTAAAGACACCGCCACAAAACTCCTTTATCCCATATCGAATTCAATTACCCACACAGGGCCAACAGCAAGTAGCACCTCCACGGCCATCGGCACCGAAACAATAACGAATATGAATTGCCATACTCAGCGGAAATGTCCGAGCAAGTTTATTACTAGAATGTCGAACAGCAAGGGGCAGCGAAGTAAGCGGGCGTGTTAACAGAGGAGAATGAACAGGAATATGCTAACGTGTCCGTAGATGTAGCCGATGTCAATTTTTTAGACTAAATAGTTCTTCGTTACCCTACATCAATTGTGGTACGAAGGACGGAAAGACTTTTAAATTTTTAATAGACACAGGATCCAACCAAACCTACATTCAGACGAATCTAGTAACGAACCCTAATTTGAACGGACAAACTTTCTATGCAAACTCTGTGGGCGGTCAAACAAAAATCACCAACCACACCTTCCTTCCCCTGTTCAACAAAGATCATACCCGAATTAGATTTTTTTTGCTCCCCACTATCAAAACATTCCATGGTATTGTAGGAATCGACACTTTAAATCAGCTTAACGTTGTCATCGATGTTTGAAATGACCTTTTGATCATAAACAGGGGTTAAACAGCTGCCTACTCAGGCGGTTAACAACATCAGAGCGAGAATCAAGCATATGACTGAAAAGCAGAAAGAACTCATGGACTCAATCATCAGGAAACACCGTGACTTATTTGCTGAATCCGACGAAAAACTAACGTACACCATCCAAGTATTAGGAGAGATAAGAACTTCATCGGATTTAGCGGTGTATAATAAACACTACCCATACCCCGCCTGTCCCACGATTGGGGGACAACAAATATTTCTCAGTTTTAGATCTACCAAGTAAGAAATCTAAGTTCGAGATTGCTCGACTGTAATATACCCTCTACCCAGCTGCTCAAACATCAAATCTATTAAAGCAGTTGAAAAAAAACACTGCTTGGAAAAACACTGCTTGCTTCCTTGCAGTGGGCGCAGTGCAAATCTATATGAAACGTTGAATAACTTTTATGTTCATTATCCGATCGGAACCAAATTATCAGCGATCGTTTAGGTGGTGATAGTTATCGTTCACACTAAAACTGAATACTCTAGCTTTATTATTGCGTCTGCTATATGGTTTATCGATTTGCGGGGGCGGAAGTAGGCGTGTCCAAATTTTAATAAAAATTTTACAGCGTATGATTCACATAAGTGTTGGCACCAAATTTGGTGGCTCTAGCTTTTTTATTTTCAGTTCATACAGAAGGACAGACAGACATGGCTTAATCGACTCGGCTAGTGATCCTGAGCAAGAATATATATACTTTATGGGGTCGCAGATGCCTCCTTCTACCTGTTACGCACATTTCGACAAACTCAATAGACCATGTATCCATCCATGGTCTAAAAATAGACGCGACCTACAGACTGAGTTCCAGGTCTTCGCCTTTAACAAGCGCGTACAACATTTTGGAAATGAGGAGTGTGGAGCAAAGCAAGCTAAGTTTGTGTCACTGAAGTGCCATCATCGTGGTAAGATGGGGAATAAAGTAATTAACTGCCGAAGTAGGAAGCAGAGCGGTGGTATGCTCAGTCAGAATATCTGAGGAAGTCAATCATTTCAGCCAGGATCAAGATCATATAGCCTCACAATGCCCGAAAAATATGGCAAGTGGAGGAGCTGGATTGCGGCACGAAGAGACCTGAGCTGTGGAGGAACCGAATACAAGTATGCTGTTACGAGGTGAGAACTTTCTAATTATTTTTGATTCGGGATCGGAGTGCTATTGGTTAAAGAGTGTTTTTAAAAAAGAAGTCTTTAAGGAAAGGAATTGCCAATATTTGTTGTACAATACAAATAAATAATAATATTCTTATTAATGGAAACACAGCTTAAATGTAATATTTCATGTATGTCAAATAATATTGTACTAGGACGAGAAGTGCTAGCTCAGGGATACGCTGCAGTTGTGTCTTATAAAGGAGTGGAAACAATCAAATGTCAAACTAAAACTGCAAATAATTGCTCTAAACTTATAGACAACACATTTCATTTATTAGGAAGCTAAGTATATGTTGAAGACAAAAACGAAATAATAAGATTGTTAAAATCCCACTGAGGTTATTTATAAAGGTCATTGTGTATATGGATGACATAATAACTGTAGCTTCAACCAAAAAATCGGCACTTGAGAGATTAACAAGTAAGAACAGCTACAGTCAAGTATTGACTGTATAAGACCATGGATTTTTCAAGGTTATGAAAAAAATCAGATTTAGAAAACTGTTATTGGTAAACGTGTTTTTTAAAGAAAAAATAATAAAGAACACATATTATTTTCAGTTAGACGCCAAACAGTCCAAGCAGTTGGAATTTTTTAAAATCCATGGTCTAAAAATTGTTTTGGATATTTTATCAAAGGAGGGATTTTCATTCAATGTTGAAGTACATAGAACTTCTGTCCAATATTTAGGATTTGAAGTACGGGTGGCTGAGATTAGATCAAATAAACGCAAAGTAGAATCTTTGAATGCCTTGCAACCTCCGGTGACCAGTAACAACATTGAGACCAAACATTGGGCTAGCATCGTTCGTTGTTTCCGGATTTTCACAATTATGAAACCATTATATATTCTCACTTTGGAGAAAAATTATTCACAATCTTACTAATAAGCCAGTTTTGATTATCTTTGACCCGCCGTATCCTATAGAATTTCACACAGATGCAAGGGCAATTGGATATGTGGCTATACCCTTACATAGATTTGAAAATAAACTGGAATACTAGAGTAAGACAACAAGCTTATGCGAATCTTAATATATACATAATACATACATACATAAGTTAGAAACTCTTGTTGGTTAAAGTAAACATTCCATGACATACTATTCACAAGGACATATCAGGCAAGCTTAGTGGTAAAAGGGATCATAAAGAATATGTTATTGTACAGATTGATGCATTTACCAAGCATGTTTTTCTCTGTCCCACTCTCACATTAAGGGCAGAAACATGTATGTATGATGGCGTTCAAATCATCAATTTCCTTATTCGGAGTCCCTATTCGTATTGTGGCTGATCAGGGAAGGAATTTTACAGGCGCTAAGTTCGTTAAATTTTGCACAAAAAAAACTAAATTTTATAGCAAACTGGAGCAAGTCGAAGTAATGCCCAGGTTAAGATTGTTATGAGTACTTTGAAGAATTTACTATCAGCTGTTGAAACATGTTCTCTATTGTGGCAAGAGGCATTGGGTAACGTGCAATCAGCTATTAATTGGACTGATATTAAGATATCTAAAGCGAGTCCTTTAGAATTATTAATGTGAAATGTTGCTCTTTTTTTTTTGGCTTTTTTCCCATTCATGTTCCAAAAACAGGAAGCTTTAGAGAATACAGAAAAATCAAGAAAGTATGAAATGGAAAGAAAGAAAGGCAGAGCCAAAATAGTAAAATATAGTATTGAAGATTTTGTGTTGCTTAATAATAGTGAGAGGAGAAACCAGATTAAATTAGATGTAAAATATAAAGTTCCATTTCAGATTACTGAGGTATTGGAGAACAACAGATATACTTGAAAGAGTATGAGAAGTATTAAATAGATGACATAAGTATGCGCATGAAAGGTTAAGAAGATTGTCGAATGGGCAGATGCCAAGCGAGCTGGAAATCGATGTTAGCCCGCCAGATGAAACTGTTTGAAGAAAATGGCTTCGTCACATTGCCAAAAATTCCAGGCGCTGACGCTACTCAATGGTGTGCTACAGTTGACATTATTTTGGATAAAAACCTGTAATATTGGCACTGACTAAATCGCTGGAAGGAAGCACATACCAATAGCTTTCTAAAATTTGCTATGCAGCCGTGACGTGTCTGAAAATACTGAAATGCCATATTTTTATACCTATTAAACAGTCGCCTCAGCAACATTGAATGCCTGGCGGTATATGCTAGTCACATGGTGACTTTACTAGGTGACAAGTGAAAGACTTTTGATACCCAAAGGATTGCTCTGTCTGTGGGCTTTGGAAATTTGGCCAACTTTGATCGCCGATTGCAAAAGAATTGCCTTCATTGCCGAGATTAAAAGTAGACGCGACCTACTGACTGAGTTCCAGGTCTTCGCTTTTAATAAGTGCGTACAATATTTTGGAAATGAGGAGTGTGGAGAAAAGCAAGCTAAGTTTGCGTCACTGAAGTGCCATCATCGTGGTAAGATGGGGAACAAAGTAATTAACTGCCGAAGTAGGAAGCAGAGCGCTGGTATGCTCAGTCAGAATATCCGAGGAAGTCAATCAGTTCAGCCAGGATCAAGATCATATAGCCTCACAATGCCCGAAAAATATGGCAAGTGGAGGAGCTGGATTGCGGCACGAAGAGACCTGAGCTGTGGAGGAACCGGATTAGTTCAAATACACGCAAAGTAGAATCTTTGAATGCCTTGCCACCTCCGGTGACCAGTAACAACATTGAGACCAAACATTGGGTTAGCATCGGTTGTTGTTTCCGGATTGGTTCCGGAGAATTATGAAACCATTATATATTCTCACGGAGAAAAATTATTCACATTCTTACTAATAAGCCAGTTTTGATTATCTTTGACCCGCAGTATCCTATAGAATTTCCCACCGATGCAAGGGCAATTGGATTTGGTGCTATACCCTTACATAGATTTGAAAGTAAACCGGAATACTAGAGTAAGACAACAAGCTTATGCGAATCTGTTGCATTTAAGTAAACAGCTGTTTATTTCGATAAGAAAACTATCGGTAGAGACAGCTGCCCTGGTATTGGGACATCGGCCGACAGAGCAACCAGTGCAACCCAGTGTCAGCAGGGTTAGCGGGAAGAAATGGCCTTGAGCCAATTGGGTCAGCGACCCCCGCTCACCTTTAGGGAGAACCGCTGTTTGGCCTGTCGGTTAGATGCCCGAAGGCTCAAGTTTTTGACTGCTAACGGTTATTTTTGGTCCTCAGTCATAAAAATTAATTGTGATCAGCGGGCGAGTATTTTGAGCTGCGCTCAAAATATATAAGTGCGTGTGTGTTTTTGCAGTTTTTTATACCCGCTACTCATAGAGTAGAAGGGTATTATAACTTTGTTCAAACCGAAAATGTATGTAACAGGCAGAAGGAGACAACTCCGACCCCATAAAGTATATATATTCTGGCTCAGGATCAACAGCCGAGTCGATATAGCCATGTCCGTCTGTCTGTCCGTGTGAAAATCTAGATCTCAGCTATTATAAGAGCTAGGACTACCAAATTTGGTGACAATATGTGTTATTATTGAACGCTGATCAATTTTGGATTTTGGCCACGCCCCCTTCAGCCCCGTTAATCAAAAGAACATTGATTAGAAGCGCAATTTTGATGCCATATTGTTCATTTTCGGTTCACATGATAACTATAGCTAGCCAGATGATCTCTGAAAATTTGGTAACAATCGGATAATAAACACAGAAGTTATTCAGCTTCACGATTTCCATAGCTGTAAGCAGCGCTGCCGGCAGCGCAAATTCTTTATTTGTACAGGAAATAACAAGAATGCCTTACAATCCAAACTTTTGCAGTTGTTGGATAACAGCGTCCGTAGCTTAGTGGAAAAGCGATGAACTCCAGAACCGACAGGCCCGTGGTTCGATTCCCAGTTCATGCCGCTTAAGCTTTTTCTTTTTGTATACCCGCTACTCATAGAGTAGAAGGGTATTATAACTTTGTTCAAACCGAAAATGTATGTAACAGGCAGAAGGAGACACCTCCGACCCCATAAAGTATATATATTCTGGCTCAGGATCAACAGCCGAGTCGACATAGTCATGTCCGTCTGTCTGTCTGTCCGTCTGTCCGTCTGTATGTCCGCGTGAAAATCTAGATCTCAGTTATTATAAGAGCTAGAACTACCAAATTTGGTGACAAAATGTGTTATTATGGCACGCTGAACAAGTTTATTTTGGATTTTGGCCACGCCGCCTTCCGCCCCTGTAAATCGAAAAAATGTTTATACCCGCTACTCATAGAGTAGAAGGGTATTATAACTTTGTTCAAACCGAAAATGTATGTAACAGGCAGAAGGAGACACCTCCGACCCCATAAAGTATATATATTCTGGCTCAGGATCAACAGCCGAGTCGATATAGCCATGTCCGTCTGTCCGTCTGTCCGTCTGTCTGTCTGTCCGTGTGTCTGTGCGCGTGAAAAACTAGATCTCAGCTATTATAAGAGCTAGAACTACCAAATTTGGTGACAAAATGTGTTATTATTGCACGCTGATCAAGTTTATTTTGGATTTTGGCCACTCCCCCTTCCATCCCTGTAAATCGAAAAAAATTAATTACAAGCGCAATTTTGATGCCATATTGTTCATTTTCGGTTTATATGATAACTATAGCTAGCCAGATGATATCCGAAAATTTGGTAGCAATCGGATAATAAACACAGAAGTTATTCAGCTTAACGTTTTCCGTAGCTGTAAGCAGCGCTGCCGGCAGCGCAAATTCTTTATTTGTACAGGAAATAACAAGAATGCCTTACAATCCAAACTTTTGCAGTTGTTGGATAACAGCGTCCGTAGCTTAGTGGAAAAGCGATGAACTCCAGAACCGACAGGCCCGTGGTTCGATTCCCAGTTCATGCCGCTTAAGCTTTTTCTTTTTGTATACCCGCTACTCATAGAGTAGAAGGGTATTATAACTTTGTTCAAACCGAAAATGTATGTAACAGGCAGAAGGAGACACCTCCGACCCCATAAAGTATATATATTCTGGCTCAGGATCAACAGCCGAGTCGACATAGTCATGTCCGTCTGTCTGTCTGTCCGTCTGTCCGTCTGTCTGTCCGCGTGAAAATCTAGATCTCAGCTATTATAAGAGCTAGAACTACCCAATTTGGTGACAAAATGTGTTATTATGGTACGCTGAAAAAGTTTATTTTGGATTTTGGCCACGCCCCCTTCCGCCCCTGTAAATCGAAAAAAATTAATTACAAGCGCAATTTTGATGCCATATTGTTCGTTTTCGGACTACATGATATTTATAGCTAGCCAGATGATCTCTGAAAATTTGGTAACAATCGGATAATAACCACAGAAGTTATTCAGCTTAACGTTTTCCGTAGCTGTAAGCAGCGCTACCGGCAGCGCAAATTCTTTATTTGTACAGGAAATAACAAGAATGCCTTACAATGAAAATATTTAAAGCTGTTGGATAACAGCGTCCGTAGCTTAGTGGAAAAGCGATGAACTCCAGAACCGACAGGCCCGTGGTTCGATTCCCAGTTCATGCCGCTTAAGCTTTTTCTTTTTTTATACCCGCTACTCATAGAGTAGAAGGGTATTATAACTTTGTTTAAACCGAAAATGTATGTAACAGGCAGAAGGAGACACCTCCGACCCCATAAAGTATATATATTCTGGCTCAGGATCAACAGCCGAGTCGACATAGCTAAGTCCGTCTGTCCGTCTGTCCGTCTGTCTGTCTGTCCGTCTGTCCGTCTGTCTGTCCGTGTGAAAATCTAGATCTCAGCTATTATAAGAGCTAGAACTAACCAATTTGGTAACAAAATGTGTTATTATTGCACGCTGAAAAAGTTTATTTTGGATTTTGGACACGCCTCCTTCCGCCCCAGTAAATAAAAAAAATATTGATTACAAGCGCAATTTTGATGCCATATTGTTCATTTTCGGTTTATATGATAACTATAGCTAGCCAGATGATATCCGAAAATTTGGTAGCAATCGGATAATAAACACAGAAGTTATTCAGCTTAACGTTTTCCGTAGCTGTAAGCAGCGATGCCGGCAGCGCAAATTCTTTATTTGTACAGGAAATAACAAGAATGCCTTACAATCCAAACTTTTGCAGTTGTTGGATAACAGCGTCCGTAGCTTAGTGGAAAAGCGATGAACTCCAGAACCGACAGGCCCGTGGTTCGATTCCCAGTTCATGCCGCTTAAGCTTTTTCTTTTTGTATACCCGCTACTCATAGAGTAGAAGGGTATTATAACTTTGTTCAAACCGAAAATGTATGTAACAGGCAGAAGGAGACACCTCCGACCCCATATATATTCTGGCTCAGGATCAACAGCCGAGTCGACATAGTCATGTCCGTCTGTCTGTCTGTCCGCCTGTCCGTCTGTTTGTCCGCGTGAAAATCTAGATCTCAGCTATTATAAGAGCTAGAACTACCAAATTTGGTGACAAAATGTGTTATTATGGAACGCTGAAAAAGTTTATTTTGGATTTTGGCCACGCCCCCTTCCGCCCCTGTAAATCGAAAAAAATTAATTACAAGCGCAATTTTGATGCCATATTGTTCGTTTTCGGACTACATGATATTTATAGCTAGCCAGATGATCTCTGAAAATTTGGTAACAATCGGATAATAACCACAGAAGTTATTCAGCTTAACGTTTTCCGTAGCTGTAAGCAGCGCTGCCGGCAGCGCAAATTCTTTATTTGTACAGGAAATAACAAGAATGCCTTACAATGAAAATATTTGAAGCTGTTGGATAACAGCGTCCGTAGCTTAGTGGAAAAGCGATGAACTCCAGAACCGACAGGCCCGTGGTTCGATTTCCAGTTCATGCCGCTTAAGCTTTTCTTTTTTTATACCCGTTACTCATAGAGTAGAAGGGTATTATAACTTTGTTTAAACCGAAAATGTATGTAACAGGCAGAAGGAGACACCTCCGACCCCATAAAGTATATATATTCTGGCTCAGGATCAACAGCCGAGTCGACATAGCTAAGTCCGTCTGTCCGTCTGTCCGTCTGTCTGTCTGTCCGTCTGTCCGTCTGTCTGTCCGTGTGAAAATCTAGATCTCAGCTATTATAAGAGCTTGAAATACCCAATTTGGTAACAAAATGTGTTATTATTGCACGCTGAAAAAGTTTATTTTGGATTTTGGACACGCCTCCTTCCGCCCCAGTAAATAAAAAAAATATTGATTACAAGCGCAATTTTGATGCCATATTGTTCATTTTCGGTTTATATGATAACTATAGCTAGCCAGATGATATCCGAAAATTTGGTAGCAATCGGATAATAAACACAGAAGTTATTCAGCTTAACGTTTTCCGTAGCTGTAAGCAGCGCTGCCGGCAGCGCAAATTCTTTATTTGTACAGGAAATAACAAGAATGCCTTACAATCCAAACTTTTGCAGTTGTTGGATAACAGCGTCCGTAGCTTAGTGGAAAAGCGATGAACTCCAGAACCGACAGGCCCGTGGTTCGATTCCCAGTTCATGCCGCTTAAGCTTTTTCTTTTTGTATACCCGCTACTCATAGAGTAGAAGGGTATTATAACTTTGTTCAAACCGAAAATGTATGTAACAGGCAGAAGGAGACACCTCCGACCCCATATATATTCTGGCTCAGGATCAACAGCCGAGTCGACATAGTCATGTCCGTCTGTCTGTCTGTCCGTCTGTCCGTCTGTTTGTCCGCGTGAAAATCTAGATCTCAGCTATTATAAGAGCTAGAACTACCAAATTTGGTGACAAAATGTGTTATTATGGAACGCTGAAAAAGTTTATTTTGGATTTTGGCCACGCCCCCTTCCGCCCCTGTAAATCGAAAAAAATTAATTACAAGCGCAATTTTGATGCCATATTGTTCGTTTTCGGACTACATGATATTTATAGCTAGCCAGATGATCTCTGAAAATTTGGTAACAATCGGATAATAACCACAGAAGTTATTCAGCTTAACGTTTTCCGTAGCTGTAAGCAGCGCTGCCGGCAGCGCAAATTCTTTATTTGTACAGGAAATAACAAGAATGCCTTACAATGAAAATATTTGAAGCTGTTGGATAACAGCGTCCGTAGCTTAGTGGAAAAGCGATGAACTCCAGAACCGACAGGCCCGTGGTTCGATTCCCAGTTCATGCCGCTTAAGCTTTTTCTTTTTTTATACCCGTTACTCATAGAGTAGAAGGGTATTATAACTTTGTTTAAACCGAAAATGTATGTAACAGGCAGAAGGAGACACCTCCGACCCCATAAAGTATATATATTCTGGCTCAGGATCAACAGCCGAGTCGACATAGCTAAGTCCGTCTGTCCGTCTGTCCGTCTGTCTGTCTGTCCGTCTGTCCGTCTGTCTGTCCGTGTGAAAATCTAGATCTCAGCTATTATAAGAGCTAGAACTACCCAATTTGGTAACAAAATGTGTTATTATTGCACGCTGATCAAGTTTATTTTGGATTTAGAACACACGCCTCCTTCCGCCCCAGTAAATAAAAAAAATATTGATTACAAGCGCAATTTTGATGCAATATTGTTCATTTTCGGGTTATTTGATAACTATAGCTAGCCAGATGATCTCTGAATATTTGGTAACAATCGGATAATAAACATAGAAGTTATTCAGCTTAACGTTTTCCATAGCTGTAGGCAGCGCTGCCGGCAGCGCAAATTCTTTATTTGTACAGGAAATAACAAGAATGCCTTACAATCCAAACTTTTGCAGTTGTTGGATAACAGCGTCCGTAGCTTAGTGGAAAAGCGATGAACTCCACAACCGACAGGCCCGTGGTTCGATTCCCAGTTCATGCCGCTTAAGCTTTTTCTTTTTTTATACCCGCTACTCATAGAGTAGAAGGGTATTATAACTTTGTTCAAACCGAAAATGTATGTAACAGGCAGAAGGAGACACCTCCGACCCCATAAAGTATATATATTCTGGCTCAGGATCAACAGCAGAGTCGACATAGTTATGTCCGTCTGTCTGTCTGTCCGTCTGTCCGTCTGCCTGTCCGCGTGAAAATCTAGATCTCAGCTATTATAAGAGCTAGAACTACCAAATTTGGTGACAAAATGTGTTATTATGGCACGCTGAACAAGTTTATTTTGGATTTTGGCCACGCCCCCTTCCGCCCCTGTAAATCGAAAAAATGTTTATACCCGCTACTCATAGAGTAGAAGGGTATTAAAACTTTGTTCAAACCGAAAATGTATGTAACAGGCAGAAGGAGACACCTCCGACCCCATAAAGTATATATATTCTGGCTCAGGATCAACAGCCGAGTCGATATAGCCATGTCCGTCTGTCCGTCTGTCTGTCTGTCCGTCTGTCCGTGCGCGTGAAAAACTAGCTCTCAGCTATTATAAGAGCTAGAACTACCAAATTTGGTGACAAAATGTGTTATTATTGCACGCTGATCAAGTTTATTTTGGATTTTTGCCACTCCCCCTTCCACCCCTGTAAATCGAAAAAAATTAATTACAAGCGCAATTTTGATGCCATATTGTTCATTTTCGGTTTATATGATAACCATTGCTAGCCAGATGACAATTTTGATGCCATATTGTTCATTTTCGGGTTATATGATAACTATAGCTAGCCAGTTGATCTCTAAAAATTTGGTAACAATCGGATAATAAACACAGAAGTTATTCAGCTAAACGTTTTCCATAGCTGTAAGCAGCGCTGCCGGCAGCGCAAATTCTTTATTTGTACAGGAGATAATAAGAATGCCTTACAATGCAAATTTTTGCAGTTGTTGGATAACAGCGTCAGTAGCTTAGTGGAAAATCGATGAACTCCTGAACCGACAGGCCCGTGGTTCGATTCCCAGTTCATGCCGCTTAACCTTTTTCTTTTTTATACCCGCTACTTATAGAGTAGAAAGGTATTATAACTTTGTTCAAGCCGAAAATGTATGTAACAGGCAGAAGGAGACACCACCGACCCCATAAAGTATATATATTCTGGCTCAGGATCAACAGCCGAGTCGATATAGCCATGTTTGTCTATCTGTCTGTCCGTCTGTCTGTCTATGTGAAAACCTAGATCTCAGCTATTATAAGAGCTAAAACTACCAAATTTTGGTGGTAAAAGGTGTTATTATTGCACGCTGATCAAGTTTATTTTGGATTTTGGCCACGCCTACTTCCGCTCCTGTAAATAAAAAAAAAATTGATTACAAGCACAATTTTGATGCCATATTGTTCATTTTCGGCTTATATGATAAATATAGCTAGCCAGATGATCTCTGAAAATTTGGTAACAATCGGATAATAAACACAGAAGTTATTCAGCTTAACCTTTTCCATAGCTGTAAGCAGCGCTGCCGGCAGCGCAAATTCTGTATTTGTACAGGAGATAATAAGAATGCCTTACAATGCAAATTTTTGTAGTTGTTGGATAACAGCGTCAGTAGCTTAGTGGAAAAGCGATGAACTCCTGAACCGACAGGCCCGTGGTTCGATTCCCAGTTCATGCCGCTTAAGCTTTTTCTTTTTATACCCGCTACTCATAGAGTAGAAGGGTATTATAACTTTGTTCAAACCGAAAATGTATGAAACAGGCAGAAGGAGACACCTCCGACCCCATAAAGTATATATATTCTGGCTCAGGATCAACAGCCGAGTCGATATAGCCATGTCCGTCTGTCCGTCTGTCTGTCCGTGTGAAAATCTAGATCTCAGCTATTATAAGAGCTAGGACTACCAAATTTGGCGACAATAAGAGTTATTATTACACGCTGATGAAGTTTATTTTGGATTTTGGCCACGCCCCCTTCCGCCCCCGTAAATCGAAAAAACATTGATTACAAGCGCAATTTTGATGGCATATTGTTCATTTTCGGTACACATGATAACTATAGCTTGCCAGATTATATCTGAATAAACACAGAAGTTATTCAGCTTAACGTTTTCCAAAGCTGTAAGCAGCGCTGCCGGCAATGCAAATTCTATATTTGTACAGGAAATAATAAGAAATTCTTTATTTGTACAGGAAATAATAAGAATGCCTTACAATGCAAATTTTTGCAGTTGTTGGATAACAGCGTCAGTAGCTTAGTGGAAAAGCGATGAACTCCAGAACCGACAGACCCGCGGTTCGATTCCCAGTTCATGCCGCTTAAGCTTTTTCTTTTTTTATACCCGATACTCATAGAGTAGAAGGGTATTATAATTTTGTTCAAACCGAAAATGTATGTAACAGCCAGAAGGAGACACCTCCGACCCCATAAAGTATATATATTCTGGCTCAGGATCAACAGCCGAGTCGATATAGCCATGTTTGTCTATCTGTCTGTCCGTCTGTCTGTCCGTGTGAAAATCTAGATCTCAGCTATTATAAGAGCTAGAACTACCAAATTTGGTGACAAAATAAGTTATTATTGCACGCTGATCAAGTTTATTTTGGATTTTGGCCAAGCCTCCTTGCGCCCCTGTAAATAAAAAAAAAATTGATTACAAGCGCAATTTTGATGCCATATTATTCATTTTCGGTTTATATGATAACTATAACTATCACTGAAAATTTGGTAACAATTGGATAATAAACACAGAAGTTATTCAGCTTAACGTTTTCCATAGCTGTAAGCAGCGCTGCTGGCAGCGCAAGTTCTATATTTGTACAGGAAATAATAAGAAATTCTTTATTTGTACAGGAAATAATAAGAATGCCTTACAATGCAAATTTTTGCAGTTGTTGGATAACAGCGTCAGTAGCTTAGTGGAAAAGCGATGAACTCGTGAACCGACAGGCCCGTGGTCCGATTCCCAGTTCATGCCGCTTAAGCTTTTTTTTTTTATACCCGCTACTCATAGAGTAGAAGGGTATTATAACTTTGTTCAAGTCGAAAATGTATGTAACAAGCAGAAGGAGACACCTCCGACCCCATAAAGTATAGATATTCTGGCTCAGGATCAAAAGCCGAGTCGATATAGCCATGTCCGTCTGTCCGTCTGTGTGAAAACCTAATTTATAAATTACAAGCGCAATTTTGATGCCATATTGTTTATATAATAACTATAGCTAGCCAGATGATCTCTGAAAATTTGGTAACAATCGGATAATAAACACAGAAGTTATTCAGCTTAACGTTTTCCATAGCTGTAAGCAGCGCTGCAGGCAGCGCAAATTCTTTATTTGTACAGGAGATAATAAGAATGTCTTACAATGCAAATTTTTGCAGTTGTTGGATAACAGCGTCAGTAGCTTAGTGGAAAAGCGATGAACTCCTGAACCGACAGGCCCATGGTTCGATTCCCAGTTCATGCCGCTTAAGCTTTTTCTTTTATACCCGCTACTCATAGATTAAAAGGGTATTATAACTTTGTTTAAACCGAAAATGTATGTAACAGGCAGAAGGAGACACCTCCGACCCCATAAAGTATATATATTCTGGCTCAGGATCAACAGCCGAGTCGATATAGCCATGTCCGTCTGTCCGTCTGTCTGTCCGTGTGAAAATCCAGATCTCAGCTATTATAAGAGCTAGGACTACCAAATTTGGTGACAATATGTGTTATTATTGCACGCTGATCAAGTTTATTTTGGATTTTGGCCACGCCCCCTTTCGCCCCCGTAAATCGAGCGCAATTTTGATGCCATATTGTTCATTTTCGGTTTACACGATAACAATAGTTAGCCAGATGATCTCTGAAAATTTGGTAACAATCGGATAATAAACACAGAAGTTATTCAGCTTAACGTTTTCCATAGCTGTAAGCAGCGCTGCCGGCAGCGTTGTTGATTGCAAAACGAACAGTACTATTATGCATTAACGGGTTCGAGTCCGAGTGATAACAATAGTTAGCCAGATGATCTCTGAAAATTTGGTAACAATCGGATAATAAACACAGAAGTTATTCAGCTTAACGTTTTCCATAGCTGTAAGCAGCGCTGCCGGCAGCGTTGTTGACTGCAAAACGAACAGTACTATTATGCATTAACGGGTTCGAGTCCCGCCCGCATCAAAAATTAAATGTGTGCAAAATGATTTTTTTTATTTTAGATTTTGACTTTGCATAAATATTTTAAGTCCATTGCCTTTTCGGTCAAAATATGATTGTAGCCATTTTTTTTGTTCCGCAAATAAATTATGTAAGATCAGCTGGGTAGCGGGTATATTACAGTCGAGCATACTCGACTGTAGCTTTCTTACTTGTTTTTTAATTATTTCTGTAACTTCGTGTATCTCTATATTTTATTTCTGTTTCACTAATTTAATTTCACTAAACTTTTATTGAATGTAAGTTTCATTTTCTTGTCTTTCACTCTTAATTTGTTCCTCTTAATTCAGTCATTTTATTTATGTATGGACTGTGCACAATATAGGGTATAATATCTGTATGTATTTGTTGGTATATCTTCACATAAGCAAGTGTAAATATAAAGAAAATAATAAGTTCACTTAATTATATTAATTTAATTTAAATTTACACTTGCGCTTATATACATATTAAATATATACCCATGTATGGTATATTGGCAACTAAAGTGCCTTGTCTCATTTAAAAATGATCAATAATAACAATAATGCTTGGCAGCCGCCCACAAAAATTGTAATAAAGGAAATTAAAAATAAAAAATATAAGCAATAAATAAGAAAATTATAACGAACAAAAATGAATATAAATGAAAACCAAAACTATGAAAATCTACATTAAAGGCCTGTTAAACTATTTTGTTCCTCTTTTCGATTTCTTTTATTAACATTAATGCTACTTCTTGTATTGTATTTCCTTCTGCATGATCTTTAATCTTTTTAAATTCTAATTAAGTAATAATGTGTGACTGCGTTGATGTATATGTATAGCATTGTATAATTTTTGTACATCACTGTTTATGTATGACGTACTTTGTGTAAATTCTTTAATAATAGTTTGTTTTTTGTAGTTGCACTGTTTTTGATATTGTCAGTGGATATATAGTTGTATGTGTGTTGATGTAGGTTTTTCTTTTATACAATTGGAAGGGCTGTACTTTACACCACAAGCCATTTGTAAGTCGTTCAGGCCGGGAAATGGCTTGAAAAAAAGGAGCCCTGATTTTTCTTTGAAATATGACTGTTTATTATTGTTTGATATCTTTGGCATGATAAGTGTAAATTTCTCGTCCCTGTAAGTCTTCTAAAACATAATAAGAGCTCCCAAGCTTCGCTTTTACGCGCGACTTTAGCCGTTGTGAATTTAACTTGGTATTTATTTGTTTAGAAAAATTACTATGAGAGAAATTACGACGAAAGACCTCCTGACCGACCTTGAATAATATTTCTCTTGTTCTGAGATTGTATTGCCTTTCATTTTGATCGTAGGCTTAAGCAATGTTTGCCTTAATTTCTTTTCGAATCAAATTTAACTGATCTGTTCTGGCCAATATATTTTCAGATTCGCCTAACAGCTGAAAATTCTTTAGTAGGTCGTAATGTTTACCATGAGTTGCCATATCGAATCCGTATAAAGCAAAATACGGAGAACAACCAATGCTCTGATGGTAAGCATTTCGCAATGCACAACTTATTGAGTGAAGGTGGAGATCCCATTCGGTGTGATTTTCCGAAAGATAGGCTCTAATACCTGCAATCAAGGACCTATTAACTCTTTCTGAGGCATTTGATTGGGGAGAATATAAAGCAGTATAAATATGTTTCACTCCCAATGAAGTCAACCAAGATTATTATTATCACTTATAATGCAGCGCGGTACTCCATATGTCAAAAATATATGATCTTGCAGAAATTCTTTTGTAGGGGCCGTATTAAATTTTTTCAATGGGCATGGCCAATGAAATTTTGAGAGGTGATCAACCACAGTGATCAAACCAATATATCCTCGTTTGCTCCTCGTATAGGGACCTAAAATATCTACATAAGAGCGTTCAAATGGCCTGTCAGATATGGCTGGCTTACCCATAGGAGGCTTTAAGGGTTGATTTGGTGCCTTAGTGGATTTACACACATCACAAGCGCGAACATACAAGCGCATCTGTGACACCATGCCTGGCCAATAAAAGTTACGACGTATAAGCTCCAAAGTCTTAGCCATGCCACCATGGGCGGTCACTACCGACTCGTGAGCCCGACGAATGACACTTTCTGTCAAACCTTTTGGTATCCATAACTTCCATGCTTGCTGCATACCTAAATCTTTGCCATCTTCATGTTTAGTTCGAATATATAAATATTTTCCTAATACTTTTAAATCTGGATATTTTCTTTCGAAGTTTCTGCTTCATTTCTCATTCGGACATAATCTGCCGCATCAAAACATGCTGAGTCGAGATCAATTTCTGGCTCAATCAGCTCATTGGCTGACACATCCTCTACGTGCTTCTTGAAAGGGCGTCTGGCACTATATTTTCGCTCCCTTTCCTATGGCTAATAGAGAACCTATAGCCTTGTAAACGCATAGACCATCTAGCCAACCTGCCTTTAAGATTTGGCTGTCGCATAAGCCATAGTAAACTAGCCTGTTATGAGCTCAAATACTTGGAGCTCCAAGTAACACCTAAATTTTTCAATTGCCAACACAGCCGCCAAGCACTCACGTTCGGTAACGCTATAATTGCGTTGTGCCGTGTTTCATTTTTTGGACATAAATGCCACTGGACGTTCAACATTCTCATGTGAAAGCTGCACTAATACAACCCCCACCCCACAATCGCTTGCGTCGCAGTGTACGAAGAATTTCTTAGAGAAATCCAGGTTTTGAAGTACCGGTGCCGATGTAATTACATTCTTCAAATTTTGGAAAGCAGTCTCCGCTGTGCCGTTAGAATCTCAATTTCTCTGTTGAGACTCATGGTTTCAGCCAGTATCAAAATATTTTAACATTTTATACAGAATGCTGTGCCTTAATGTAGATGCTTTGCATGCTTCTCTACCTTTTCAGTTTTGATACTTATTGCCTAATACACAACGTTTACATATATAACTTGTTTTAAATGTTTGCTTCACATTACATTAATAAGTGAATCTTTTTTTGTCAAGTATATTTACTTGTTAGGAGTTAAGTACGTTTTGTTTTAAGAATTGACATATGTGTGTCAAAGTCTTCTGACACTACACACACATCATCAAGGTAACCAAAAACACATGTTTTCAAGTCTGCAGGGATCAATTCATCGACTAACCGGCACATGGTCTGTGGAGCATTACAGAGACCAAACGGCATCAGTGTAAATTGATATAATAGCCTCATCTGTGAGGGGTATTTGCCAGAATTCATCCTTCAGATCCAATTTGGTTATGATATTGGCTTTGGGAAGCCGAGAAAAAATGCCATCTATATTTGGCAGTGGGTATGGGTCTTTTTTAGTGCACTTATTAAAACGTCGTGCATCTAAACAAAGGCGTACCTTGCCTGGCTTAATAACGAGCATCATCGGAGGGCTCCAGGGACTCTTCGATGGCTCAATAACGCCTTCTGACAACATTCTGTCAACCTCTACGTAGATAAGTTTCTCTGCAGCGGGAGAAACGGGATAAAAACGCTGTTTTATTGGCTTAGCGTCACTGACGTCAATATCATGACTTAAAAGAGATGTTTTTCCTAACCCCTGTTTTTTAGAATTAGGAAATAAATTAATTACACTTTCTAATCGCTTTTCTTGAGATGAAGAAAGTGGAAATTTGTTCAGATTAGTATCAGTACTATCAACCATTGCCTTGGAAGTATCAATACTAGATATAATACCTCGTGCTGAAAAATTCTCCAAAAATCCCTAAAATTACACGCTTGTTTATTGATTGAATAACATAAAAATCGAGACGATTTATTAGCCCATTATAGGCTACATCCGTGCTAATAAAACCAGTTATTTGGTGGCTGCTTCCATCAGCAGTTTTCACACGTGAGGAAATTTTTTTAAAACTTGGACAGGATGACAAATCTTGGGCAGCCAAGTCTGCTCCCAAACAACTTATATTGGATCCTGTGTCTAATAAGCTAATTTCTATTAGACCTAGAAGCATAAAGACGACCATTTGTCTGGGTGTCTACTACCGAAGATACTAGGAGCTTACGCGCGGATCTAATCTTATGCCAGAAATTACGCATACGAAGAGTGTTCCGTTTAGTAACACGGTCAAGAGTAGTTACTTTTGAAAATATTTTTGCTCTGAGCAAATGAGCCCCTCTTGGAGTTTTCCGCTCTCTTAAGGCATGTTGGGCATTGAGGTTTATAGAAATCTTTTGCTCCGCACACATAGCAAAAGATTCTTCGTTCTGCGAGGCACATGTCCCATGCGTGTCCTGGTTGATCACAGTTCCAGCAGACCATAGGTCGTTTGGAAAGTTGCAAAGCTCTACAGATACAGACTCCGTCTTTGAGGCCGACTGTAAAGACTCTTCAGCCTCCACAGCAGCAACGGCTCTTTTAAACACCCACGGTTGAGTATGGATCTTGCTAGATTGCTTAAAATCTGCATCTCCTAGCAGATTCTCACGTTTCTGGACAAGCTGTCGCAGATGAGCAACAGAATGAATGGAGATGTATAGTAATACTTGTCTTAGCTCTGGAATTAAATTCCTTTGCAGCTGCTGAACAAGTCTATACTTGTCTAAAGGAATAGTTAATCGAGAAACGATCGACATAATGTCCTCATAAAACGAGTCAAAGGGCTCTCCCTCTTTCTGCTTTCGAGCACGAATTTCTTCCATAAGGACATCATCGTCTTTTTCAGAGCAGCACAAAAATCTTCCCATATTACCTCAGGGTTCTCTATACGGTATCTCCAATACCATTCTCTTGCTTTACTTGTCAAGAGAACATGTAAGTTTTTGCATACAATAGCAAAATCACCGCTTAGACTATCTATGGTCAATGCTCTTACCCTGTATAAAAATTCCTGAACTGTATTATTAATTAACTGTTCCGTCGTATTTTATTCCCCAACCCTAAATGATCTGGGTGACTTTCTCTGGACCCAACATTGTGTTTGAGCGCGTTTCACTCGCCCTCGCCGAAACTGCACTAATGTGAGACACACGTGGAGACGGAAGTTGCCGAGAACTATTAGGAATGTATGCCGCCTGATAGGTTTAAGTTGTCAAATTTGGCTTGTATAAAATGTTCGATCCTACTAAAAATTGCAGGCGGATCGGAAATCCGCGGCTGATAGTGAATATTTCTATTTCGAGCTCCACCACCCCTAGGCTGTCGACCATGGGTGGATCGTGAATTAACTTTCAGCTGAGTATCTTGGCTTTGTGACTCATTTAAGTCAGCTGCCCCTATCTCCTCATCTATATGTTTGTTTAGTGTTACCCCAGTATCGAGTTTTCCTTTCCTTCGTGTGTTGAGTAGTTTTGGAATAGCACCTT
This sequence comes from Zaprionus ghesquierei, assembly GCA_018904095.1. Taxonomy (NCBI): domain Eukaryota; kingdom Metazoa; phylum Arthropoda; class Insecta; order Diptera; family Drosophilidae; genus Zaprionus; species Zaprionus ghesquierei. The sequence continues at coordinate 878 of JAEIGP010000600.1, read as the reverse complement.
TGCTAGTGCTTGCTTGAGGCTCTAGATGTGGTGAGTAATGCAAGCCCTGTATTGTACCAGGTGCATTGCACTTAGGACACTCTGGATACTTTTCTAGATATGCCACGATACACTGATTGTGAAATCTATGTCCGCATTCAGTATTAAGTATGTTTTCAGTTGTCAGCAGAAGCTCTAAACAAAGATTTCAAGTACCTTTCGGCTCTCCTGCAGGTGCATGTACCTGACGCAAGTCCTCTCTACTGCGTGGTAAAGGCATATTTGTTTTCTTTTTTTTTTTAAATGTTCAGAAAAAATTTTATTATTTTTTTGTTTTGTTAATATATCCTAAAATGTTTATTATTTTATTATGTTTATTTATTATTTTATTTACTTTTAATAAGTTATTTGTTTTCCTTATGCTACTCAGGGAAGTTGATGAAAGGGTAGTTTTAATAAGCTTTTACCAACATAACAGCAGACCGCTTGGGTCATACCTCACGATGCCACTTTAATTTATAAACTTTTTACGCTGTAGCTTTTCAGCAAAACCTGCATAATAGGGTGTTGTTTAGCTGAGCTGGACGTATCACATTCCATATTCGGCCGATTTCCTGAATACTCCAACAATGAAAACTTATTTGATGGTCAATAGACAACGACTCATCACTATCTAGTGGTTTCGTTAGCCTCATTAAAAAGTTTGATTTATTATTGAGGTTTCTTTTCATTATTGTGAATGCGTTAGTCAAATGGTCAGTTTACTTCGCTTCCTATTTGGTGAAAGAGTGGGCCATATTTTCATTATATTATATATTTATATTAGAAATATGCTTCCTGCTCTATTTCATAGTCCCATTGTGGAAGGTCTAGTTAATTAATTTCTAGAATTTACTTTA